>SSNQ01034575.1:506885-583300 GCA_006942095.1 Nothobranchius kuhntae
GGATTATGACACGTCTCTAAATAAAGTAAAAATTTCTAGTGCAGAGAGGGGACAACCCATAGAAGCACTGATTTGATCTCATTTCAGAGAATAGAACAGGTCAGATGCACCTAATAAATTTAATTGCTAACAAACTGAGGAATCTCTTTCTTTGCTTCACTGTTCTGGTGCTGAGAATATCACTAATGCGGATCAAAGGAGATACACGGATGAATGCACCTCTTATTTATTATTTGGAAACTACATTTACTGCAGCTGGCAGAGGCAGAGATTTTTTCTATTGATACACGGAATTTACAGAGTCATTTTAAATGTTAATAGGGGAAGACTGCAGGAGGGAGCGGTAAAATACAGGGGGTCCCCAGCAAATACAAGAAACTTTACGAGTCTGATGAAACCCGCTGTTTTTCCATCAGGCAGTCACGGGGCAGCTCCAACGACCCAGTGGCTGTGCTGGGTCAATGTTATCGAGCTCAGTCTGGCTCGGCCGTGAACGAGTCGAGGTGACGCCGTGCTCTGCTTAAGAGGTGTTATTTTCTCGCTTCAGAAGAAGCGTCCAACGTGTTTTTACGCTTTCTCCGAGACATGTCACGTTGCTAAGTTGTTAGCGCCGCACGCTAACACGTCAATAGTGCAGCGTAGCCTGCTGGAGGTTTTAAGGGTTCAGATGGAAACACCCGACCTCTCAGGCTGCTCACACATTGTTCTTAAGTTGTCGCTGTTGCGCTCACGCCGTAATACAGTATTAGATGCGGTTAAAGTCAGACTTGAAAAAAAATTTTTTTTTTTTACATGAATAAGTGATGCTTGGCCTGGTGGGGGGAGGAAAACCTGGCCTAATAAGCACTGGAGGAAACCGTGTCAAGATCGTCAACACTCATTTATCTTAATGCTATTGAAACATGTAAACCAAAAAGCATTATATCCACTGCTACCTTTCTAATTTTAAACTCAGTAACTTATGCTGTAACTTCACCTTGCCCCCCCTGCTCCTCCTTGCTGCCCGCCGGCTGTGATCACAAGCGACAACATAGTAGTTCCCGCTGCTTCCTCGGGAAACAGCTAAAAAAAAAAAATCAAAACTTGGGATCTTGTAGGCGTGGCGGGCTGCCATGGCTACGCCTATGTAAGGGAAACCCTGCATTTGACCTTCACTGATTGTTTAAATCCCATGTGGTCCTGTGCTGAATTAGCCTTCCTCAAGTGGTCCCTAATGTTCTGATCAAGCTGAAGGTTGCATTCTTTCTAGCTGTTCTCCAGTTCATTTAAGGCAGGGCAGATTCAGGTTTTAACCAAGCGCTGAAGCAACTGGGCATAGTAGGTCACCGTCGGACCTTTGCTGCTTCCTTCTCTGTGCTGTTTGAAGGGGTAATCAGTCCTGCTGCTTCCTGCTGTTGAATTCAGCATTCTTGCTCTCTGGCTATCAACCATTGTTGGTTTTCCTGTTTCCACTCACTTACCCCATCATAGGTCACAATTAATTTCACTCTGGAAATGTAACTTCTACATCCTTCTGATTTTCTCCCGAAGAGTTTCAACATCCCATAATGCCCCAGCAGTGGTTGTGGAAACATGTTGGACAGTAGGACATCACCGACGTGTTTTAGTATTGTCCAACGTAAAACTTCTATTTGTTGGACACAATGGCTGCCGGCGACGTCCGTCTTCTGTTAACTTGCAAAAATAAAATAAATTTCCTGAAAAGCACAAACTGCAGTCCGTCTCCTGAAATGCTGCTCCGAGTCTGTCACAAGACATTTTTTTCCGTAATCCATCAGAGATCATCTCGGGTCTCTGCAGCAGCAACAAAAGAGAGAAATAAAACAATGTTTTATATAGTGCCTCTCAAGATAAATATCACGAGGTGCTTCACAAGAACAAAAAATAAAAAATTTAAAATGTAATTGAAATCTCAAAAACAATTGTGATTAGAAAATATAAGGAAAGAGAAGGAGAATAGGAAAGAGGGGAATCAGTGCATCCTGGAAACGGCGGAGTTGGTAGAGCAAGAGCGTTTCTTCCAAGCATTCTAGTTGCTGCTCACCAGAGGCTTTCAGCTGCTGTATTACTAACACAAGACAACTTGGATAGTTTCTTATTCCTGTGACATTGGTGCAAACTAAAGCAGTGGGGTGTGCGGACCGTTGATTGGGTACACTTTGCTAGTACCAGGTTGGACCTTCTTTTGCCTTCAGGACGGCCTTAGTCCTTCGTGGCATAGATTCAACAAGGCACTGGAAACATTCCTCAGAGGTTTTGGTCCATATTGACATGACAGCATCAGGGCTGCACATCCGTGATGCAAATCTCCCGTTCCACCACATTTCAAATGTACTCTATTGGATCGAGATCTGGTGACTGTGGAGGTGAACAGTGAACTCATCGCTGAGATGATTCAAGCTTTATCACATGGAGCATTATCCTGCTGGAAGTAGCCATCAGAAGATGGGAACACTGTAGTCATAAAGGAATGGACATGGTCAGCAACAATAATCAGGTGGCCCGTGGCGTTGCAACAATTTAGTTGTTAGTACTAAGGGGCCCCCCAAAAAAAGCAGAAAGCAGAAAACTCTGGAGCAACCAGTGACTCCGCCCCCTAGCCTGTCACCGGCCAAAATCACAATGCCAGCCCCACTCAGTCATGCCAGGTACCTAAACAGGGCAGGGACTAAATATAGGGGAGAAAGTAGAGAGAAAATACCGAACCGTGTCCATTGAAACTGGTCGGGCTGAGCTGCCACGGTCCGAGTTGCTCTGAATAGTGCTCTTGGAAAACTACCTTCAGTTACATCTGACCATGAGGAGATAACTAAGGTGGCTTAAGAGCAGGAAAGCTGCAGGTCCTGACTGGATTAGCCCCAGACTTGCCAAAGACTGTGCTGACCAGCTTTATGAAATGGCCACGCACATGTTCAACCCGAGTCTTCGTCTGGAGCAGGTCCCCATCATGTGGAAGACCTCCTGTGTGGTTCTAGTTCCCACAACATCAATTCCCTGAGAACCAGACCACTACAAACCTGTCACCTTGACCGCCCATCTGATAAAGACTGTAATGATTTGTAGGAGGTTACTTTAAATACATTGTCAATAGAATATAAAGGTATTCAATAAAATATAATAATTCATAAAAATATTAATTATCAATATTATTGAGCCTTTAATATTCGATTGATGATGAAACCAGGTACTTTGGTTAATCCAGGGTTACAACACTTTATAATAATTTGACACAGAGACAAAAATTTAGTTTATAAAAACCTATTTATTACTATTATCAATGATGATGAAAGGTAAATGATCATAAATGGTGACACAGTGATGTTAAATGAGACAATGAATGAGCTCTGATGAAACATGACCTGGTGTGTTTAAGAGTTTCCCAAGTGACTCCGAAAGATGTGATGTCTGGTTTATTAAATACATCTGGCTGTTTGTTGGATGTCATTTAACGAGTTATCAGATTAGCATCAACCACTCTGACACCATTGTTTAGTCTACACACCCTGGATCATGGAAGCTCTGGAGATCCGGTCTGCAGGTGAAGCCGTCTCTCAGCGAGTGAGTGGACTTCTGATGTATCTGAAGGTCGTAGGTACCCTCAGCATACGCACGACTGGTCATAAGATACTTCCCAGGTGCCTTCTGGTGGACGATTCATGTCTGATGAGTTGGTGGTGGATTGAGCAAATAATAATAATAGTTGATTCAAAAGGATGGTTCTTGTGCTGCTAAAATTATTCCATGGAGACATCTGGTTTTATTCCCTGTAGGATGGTCATTTAGCATGAGCTGTGTTTCAGAAAATGGCTATTTTGTTGCTAATTTGCAGGAAATATCTAGAAGAAAGTTCTACAGAAAGTAGCTAAGGGTCCTCAGAAATGTAGCTAGGTTCATCACTAGGCGTTAGAAACAGCGACAAAGTCGCTGAGTTGGCACTGCCTCTCTCTCTGCTGCTAAAGCTACGGATAGCAAATGCTACGGGTTATGCCTGAGCGTGAACGCGCATGAAGCAGCCTGCTCGACCCGAGCATCTCTCTTTTTCTGTGATTTTACAGAAAAACAGGCAATCACAGGAAAAATGCCAGGGCTCATTCTACAGGACCAGGGCATTGCAGGAGAATGTATGAAGAAGAAATTTATTATTTCTATACATGTTTTGGCTGTCACACTTCCTTATAGTCCCTTTAATAATTTGCATATAATTTACTATGTGTCCACCACAGTGGACATGAACATGAAATATGTTGGCTGGACTTACTGAAGTCCAATTGGAGAGGGTCAAATGCAATAAAGTCTTCAACAGCTGTGCTTAATAGCAAAAACAAATAAGTAAATTACAATTTTGAGAACCTGTCCACTGATCATTTCCACATTTCCTGGATCTACATTTCCATCAATGTGCAATATTTACTCAAAAGGTATTTTGTGAGTTCTTATTCCTCCATATAGATACCACACCTTCTTTTCTTCGACATGAGGTCAGATTTAGGCTTATGAATCCGTTCTCCAACTGTGTATCTACCCACAGCGGGACTTGCTTATCAGCCAACCAGTTTAAAAGTCTGACCTCCAACTTGAGACGTGTGCAAATGAGTTGCAATATCCTTCTTTCTACAAGAATAAGCAAGTCCAGACACTCTCTCATCCATTTGAACAACAATTAAAGCAGGCACCATCTAAGACTACAACAGATAACTAGAATCTCAACTTTCAAATTA
Source organism: Nothobranchius kuhntae (assembly GCA_006942095.1). Lineage (NCBI taxonomy): Eukaryota > Metazoa > Chordata > Actinopteri > Cyprinodontiformes > Nothobranchiidae > Nothobranchius > Nothobranchius kuhntae. The sequence continues at coordinate 511,604 of SSNQ01034575.1, forward strand.
CATTGCAAATGTAACAACATCTAAGACAAACAACAACAACAGATAACTAGAGATGCGTTTCTATTCAAGGCAAAACGCTCAAAAAAGCAATTTAATAAAAACCCATTTAATCTCTGGTCACCTAGGATTTCTCTTGGTACCACAAAACAAACAACAAAACATCTTGTCTCACCAAATCTCTCCACTCGGGTCCTGAGCGGTTCGTGGATCCACATTTCCTCCCAGCGATGTCAAGACCCTCACACCGACCCCCCCAGCAAAAGTCAGCGCTGGAGGAGATTTAGGGTGTTGACAGTCCTCCGGCGTCGTTTCTTGGCGCCGTGAGGTGATGGGACCCTGGCTTTCGAAGGGCCAAATAATGTTATTGATTTTATCAATATGTTTATCAATAACCCATTTCCTGAAGTCGGAGAGAAAAAGGAGGCAATGAACAGACAAGTCAACCCGTTATAAGTGTAGCATAATGCACAATGCAAAATGCCCTGAACATCTGGTCACAGAGTTTATTTATACCAAGAGATAAGAAAGGAATGAAAGTGAGAGAGAGAGTGAGTGTTTGTGTGTGGGAAGTCAAGAATGTGTGTGTGTGGCTTGTGTGGGTGTGAATAAGTGGGCATGCAAAGAGGCATAAAGCAATACATATTACATTCAGTTGATTGAATCAATGGTCAAGAATTAATAAACATAAAAATTTCCACAACAGAGACAAAATAGATTAATTTTATTAAAAAGGGAAAAGTCTCGTCTTCTGCATGAGACCTTGGAGTTGCAGCAGGATGTCAAAAGTAACAGAACACTGATGAATTCAATTCAATTCAATTCAATTCAATTCAAAAATACTTTATTAATCCCAGAGGGAAATTGATTGCTGTAGTAGCTCAGGATAATAATAATAATAATCAAGTCATCAAAGAGTTGTTGTATATTACAATGGCTGTTGGCAGGAAGGATCTCCAGTAGCGGTCAGTGTTGCAGCGAAACTGAAGAAGCCTCTGACTGAAGACACTCTTCCGTTGTTGGACAGTCTTGTGAAGAGAATACTCAGGGTTGTCCATAATTTTCTTGATTCTCTGGAGAATCCTTCTTTGCATGATCTCCTCCAGTGGTTCCACAGTCGTCCCCAGAACAGAACCAGCCTTTTTTATTAGGCTGTTGAGCCTTTTCAGGTCCCTGCTTCTGATGCTGCTACCCCAACCGACGATGGCTGAAGAGATTACACTCTCAACAACAGACTTGTAGAAGCACACAATACTCCAGGCTNGGGAAGTCAAGAATGTGTGTGTGTGGCTTGTGTGGGTGTGAATAAGTGGGCATGCAAAGAAGCATAAAGCAATACATATTACATTCAGTTGATTGAATCAATGGTCAAGAATTAATAAACATAAAAATTTCCACAACAGAGACAAAATAGATTAATTTTATTAAAAAGGGAAAAGTCTCGTCTTCTGCATGAGACCTTGGAGTTGCAGCAGGATGTCAAAAGTAACAGAACACTGAATTCAATTCAATTCAATTCAAAAATACTTTATTAATCCCAGAGGGAAATTGATTGCTGTAGTAGCTCAGGATAATAATAATAATAATCAAGTCATCAAAGAGTTGTTGTATATTACAATGGCTGTTGGCAGGAAGGATCTCCAGTAGCGGTCAGTGTTGCAGCGAAACTGAAGAAGCCTCTGACTGAAGACACTCTTCCGTTGTTGGACAGTCTTGTGAAGAGAATGCTCAGGGTTGTCCATAATTTTCTTGATTCTCTGGAGAATCCTTCTTTGCATTATCTCCTCCAGTGGTTCCACAGTCGTCCCCAGAACAGAACCAGCCTTTTTTATTAGGCTGTTGAGCCTTTTCAGGTCCCTGCTTCTGATGCTGCTACCCCAACCGACGATGGCTGAAGAGATTACACTCTCAACAACAGACTTGTAGAAGCACACAATACTCCAGGCTGATGAAACTGACTGGACATAGAAATAGACCCACTGCAATTTTTATATAAACCAAACTTGGAGGTGGAGAACGCGCTCATCTACCTGCAGCACCGGGCTCTGACTCACCTCGAGATGCAGAAAAGCACTGTGAGAATCATGTTCTTTGACTTTTCAAGTGCCTTCAACACCATCCAGCTGTGTCTACTGCAGGAGTAGATGAACATCTGACTGCATAGACTATCAACTACCTCACCAACAGGCCACAGTACACGAGGCTGTACTTCTGTACGTTTGAGGTGGTTGTATGTAATACGGGAGCTCCGCAGGGCATGGTGCTCTCTCCCTTTCTTTTCACCTCGGACTACACCTACACCAGCAGATGTCACCTCCAGAAGTATTCTGTTGCCTTGACCATTGTCGGCTGTGTGCCGGAGTGGGGTGTGGGGTGACCTGGAGTACAGGAAAGTCATTTTGGACTCTGTGTACTGTTGTGAACATAACCACCTTTGCTTGAACACCAGTAAGACAAAGTAAATGGTGATTGACTTCCCAGTACACATCCAGGGAGCAGACATGGAGGTGGTGGATACCTTTAAGTACCTGGGTGTTCACCTCAAAAGCAAACTGAACTGGTCCAACAACACAGATGCTCTATAAGAAAGGCCAAAGCCGCCTCCACCTCCTGAGGAGGCTGAGGTCCTTCTGAGATAATTCCACTCTGCTAAAATCCTTTTATCACTCTGTTTTTGGCTCTGTTATCCATTCTGTTGTGGTCTGTTGGGGTGCAGGCAGCTCTGACCAAGAAAGGAAGAGACTGAACAAGCTAGTTCACAAAGTTAGCTCGGTTCTGAGCTGCCCACTCGATTCAGTTGAGGAGACGTATGAAAGGAGGATGCTGGGGAAGATGACCTGCCTGACTGGCATTATCCTGCTATACAATAACACCAATGCATTATTCACTATGCAGTACTTGTGCAATACCGGATTTACATGGTATGTCTGTCTCTCTTATGCTGCATAGTTCTGGAACCCAAACTTCAATTTTATTCACTTGTACCCTTGTTATTATTTTTCTTCAAATTATTCTGTAAGTGTAGGTTGAATTTCCCCATTGTGGGATTAATACGTCTATTCAGTTCTATTCTGTTCTATTGATGTTTTATTTCCACAAATAAAACAAGCCTGGAAGATATCTGCTGTGTGGTGGAGTTGCTAATGCTAACGGTTGATTTATACTAGTCAAGACTCCGTTTCCTGGACACTAAACCAACAACAGCCTTCCCTATTTTGAATCAAGATGGGTGAGTCCATGAATGTTGTTATGTGACAGTGTGGTGATCGGTCAGGGTTTTCTAATCCTAGAGTTTCACCGTCTGTTTTCTGTCATAAACTAATGCAGGAGATATATGTAGGAGACTATTTTCATGTTCAGTCTGCATGAAACACTCAGAGTGACCCATTAGAATCATGTGTTACCTTTGAACTGCAGTTTAAAAAGATCTACAGACCGCAAACATAGCGGAGTGCAAACCAGTGAGGTGAAGTCACCGGAGGACAAAACAGGTGATGCGCTCCGCTCCACAGCAGCGAAAAGCATCCGGCACAATTAAAGACAGAATTCATAAAAGGAAATGAGCCGACATTAACGATCGTGTGTTCAATTTGTTTTTGAAGTGGCGTCACTTTGATAATGTTACTGTGGCCATGCTCAGGACGCATCTGTCTGGAGCGCGTCAACGATCAGAGCTCTGCGCCTCTCAGCTCTAAATAATCCCAGCAGAGTCCACATAGATAATGTAATATAGGTTGAACCAGGATCTTTGTCGGGCTTCCCCTGGGTGTGTAAGCTGAGGGCTTCCAGGGGAGCCTGTCATCCTTTGGGGTGAGCCGGGGTCCCTTTAGCTCACCCGTAATTCGAACCCTGCGTATAGCACAAATTGGTCCCGTGAGTTGCTGGAACGGTCCTTTCAAAATAAGACAGTTCCTGGATCTTGTTCCGGCAAGATCCGGCTGAAATTAAGCCCTTCCCAACAACCTTTGAAAAGTGCAGTGGTGTATTGTTCAGGGCTTTAATCCAGGCAGTCGAGAGGGACAACATTATATACATCAAACAACGATATCAAATGTGATTTCCTTCTTCTTTTTGGTTTAATTACGAATGGCATAAACTAATAAGTCTCTATGAATTTTGTGATCTCGTGAGTCTAGCCAGACTGGATTGGAATCTTTTGGGAAAAATTGGATTTAACCGTGTAAAACAAAAACATTACTTTTTAATTTATCCTAAGAGATTTTCAAAAGGAATAAAAGTGACTTACTTTGAAGTTCCTCTACATCAGTATTCTTTGTTCCAGAGACAACAATGTCCCACAATTTAAGGTAGCTCGGGAATTCACACACCGTAACATGTAGCTGTCATCCAACACAGAGAATACTTGTCACCTCAAGAAAGAAAAAATGTCTGTAATTTGGATGTATTTTAAATTGGACATCAAAGGGACTGTAACAGACATTTGTAATGTGTACAAAATGGGCATTTAACGTAGTGGAAAAGGTAGTGCTGCATTCAACACTATGAAACTGATGCACCACCTTAAAAAAAACTGCCCGTGCTTCGTTCTCTGCAACAATTCGGATAAGCCAGCTGACACGAACATCAAAAATGCCTAGATAGCAGTGTATTTATGACACTGGATGAGTGTCTGTAGTTGCAAACGTATGTTTTTGCAGTCTGCTTGAGTTGTAGTATGATCTGCCATCTCTTCCTAACTTTACAGACACAGCAGCTCCAGGTGTTGTATAGAACAGCGTGACTCTGCTGCTGACTGTCATGTGCCGTGTCATCTCTGTTGCTCACAACAGCCGTACACCGAGTTAACCATTTAATATGTGAGCAACAAGGCTGCTTTTGCAATCATTCTTAATATTAACACGTTTTGTAATGTACTTCCTAAACACGTGATGTTTTATGGCAGATCAAGTAAAGAAATGACATAAATACAGATAGAAAGAAACACATTAATGATAAAAAAGTGTAGTGTGTTCTCCTTTTTTCTTAATGCATTTATAAAGTATCAGTACTCAATATCAAGTACGCAATCGGTGCTCAATGTCAGCGGATTCTTAAGCTCAAACGACTCGGAATGGAATCGGGAGCAAAGACATTTGATCGGAACATCCCTATCTCTAATAATTTTCTGATCCATTCTGTTGGGTTGTTTCCTCCAGAGTGTCCGTCTGAACCTCATGGCAGAAAATGACATTGGTGGTTCTTTTTGTATCTGATCACTGAGAAGCTTGCAAATTGACGAGAACAGCCATTTGCCTGAACTTCCATGGCAAGTTTCAGTGTGGTATACTGATGAAAACCCCTCTTTTCATGCAGTGAGATTATTTTCACAATAAAAATATGTATGTGTGATAATATGTACATTTCTGAAGTCACTACAGTAGGAACTGTTTAATAGATACACATCAGCAGCACACAGATACATTGTCCTGCATGAGACACTCCCACATCTGCCAGTTGGGCAGACATGGCTCAGTATTTTTAGCAACCACTGTACTTTACTGTACTTTAGTGATAAAATCAAAACATGGATTTTTCTCAGTGGGCGGTGTTTTGAAATGTGTGCCTTCAGAGTGTGAGATTGCACTAAAAATCAGTTTGATATGATCAGCTCACTTGTTCTTGCTGTGAGTCTTTTCTGTTAGTGTCAACCCTTATGTGTGTGTGTGTGTGCGTGTGTGTGTGTGCATGCCAGAACCCAACCTGGCGGAGCCTGGACTTTGGAATGCTCCCAGACCTTCTGGACACATCGGTTTCCTGCTTTGTTGTGCGGATCTGGGGAGGACAGAAGGAACAGTATCAGCTCCTCATTGAGTGGAAGGTCAGCTTGGACGGGCTACGCTACGCGGGACAGCAGGTCAGCAGCCGCCTAGATAACACTACTGTTCTTACTTCTCTGACATGCAGGGTGATGCTTGTGAGTGTTTACTGAGAGGTTTGTGCAGCGAGGTCACAACCACCAATACGGCAGCGCTGTACCTCCCCTCATTGATACTATCAATAACAGCAGCACAGTGGTGATCAGGGATATTCCAGGTCCAAGAGGAGCATTTGATGAAAACATTTAATTTAACCCAAAAGGGCTTCAGGTAGGAAATATTGTTCATCATATCAAACAAATGGCAGCCTGTTGGCTAATTCCAGCTGTCGGTTTAGATCCACGTGAGATTATTAGTGACTTTTCTAGCTTACCTGATAGGATTTCATATTTAAATTTATTTTTTATTTATTTTCTTTATATTTATATTTAAATTATGCCATAACGTGACTGATATAATGAAAAAGCTTGATAGATAAAATGTGTTTTTTTAGTTGGGTCAGCACCTTCCTTAGTAGAAATAAATGCACTGGGGCGAATGGAGACCCATCTAAAATGGCGGCCCGCCACTATGGCAGCTCCAATAGGCAGCACCAGTCCACATATACATATGTGGGCTCTACCTATATAGGGAGCCTAAGCCCCGGAAGAACGAAAAAATGAATGCAAGTCAAAAACGCTATTTTCTAATTCCTTTTCCATGGATTTCACGTGATGTCCGTGAATTTTAAAGACACATTTTAATACCAAGAGTGCGCTCATTTTTGTACGGGGGAACATTATTTTAGGTTTTGTGTGAAAATACGTTCAGGACTACAAATGCGCTTCATGAAAATGACGTCATCGAACCAGACACGGAGGAAAACAGAGGGAAAATGGCTGTAAGTTCAGCAAACTTCAAATCCTACCTCTAGGAGGAAAAAAACCACCATAAATCTGTCGATTTGGTAAGTAGCAGCTACTCTAGGGGAGAGGAGATTCTGTGGTGATGTCACATATGCGACATGCCAATGTCTAATTTGTAGTCATGCTAATTATAAAATTTTACATTCTGATAAATTTCAAAGTACTTAAAAATAGAAATCAGATCTAAAAGATCAAATTTAACCTCATTAAATAAAAATATATGACTCATTAATTAATCCTGAGATGGAGATTTTCAAATGGAACACAGGCTTAATTTTTTTTTAAACATGTTTCTCTGTATTCTTTGTGTCTTGGAAGAAAACTACATCGCCTCACACAATGTACGGCAGGCAGGGACTCGGACACCAGAGCATGCAGCTGTTAGCTAGTAGAAAAACCCAGAGCTAATGGGTTACCAAGCTAAAATGTCAGTATTTTGGCAGTAATTTAAACCTGGCAGCAAAAGGTAGCGCGACTCAGGGTTGCGAATGACCACAGTCACCAATTCTTGTCATGTGTCTTGCCCATGTATGTCTGATCTCTGAATTGTGTGTACTGAAACTCTAATTTCCCTCTGGGATTAATAAAGTATCTTTGAATTTGAATTGAATTGAAATGAAATGCGGTGTAACAGCCATTTGTGATGTGTGCATACTGGGCATTCAACATGCCGCAAAGAACAAATGCATGATAAGCAGCCTTCAAAACAACCTACTTTCTCCTTCGGCTGTTTTCCCTTCAGGTTTCGCCGCAGCAAATTAGCGGTCTGCATTAAGTCCCAGTTCACGGCAGTGCCTCTAATAAAAACACGGAGCCGGTCAACAGTGAAATATACATTATTAAACACAAAGAAAATGTTGACGGACAGGAAAACGTAATATTTTACCTTACCTGTAGCTACAGGTGCAGATAAGTTAGCCCGCTGGCCATGGCACCTCCCTCACAGGGACACGCATCACTCAATAGAGCCACATATGAAGCCATTTGAAATATGAGCGACTCTGCTACTTTTAATTATATTCATAATATTAACATGGGAGAAGACCTAAAGGATAGCCCAGGATACGCTGGAGGGACTATAACCATAGTGAATGAACCTGGTTCAGTTGCTGAGCAGAGCAAAAACACGACATGGAGATGACTTGTTGATGCCACAATTTCACATTTCTGCTTGCGTTATTATTTTCTACAGTATCTAATAATAGCCACACTCCTTCCCATTCATTCCAGCATATATTTAATGTAACTTTTGCAAGGCAATTTATTGTCAAAAATGATACCTAACAACCCAATTTCTTCTACCTGTTCAATTAAAATGCCTCCTAGGATCAAACACAAAATTAGGTTTAGTTTCAAACAGTATCTGGACCACACTACCATACATTTAATTTTACTTGCAATCACCAATCTTGCTATGATACATATTTCAGCATATTTAATTCCTTATTTAAAATATTAAGTTGTTTTAATTTGGGGCAGATGCATTTGATAAATTATCATCTGCATAAATTACCATGGTAGCATGGTTCAACACCAGGGGCAATTCGTTTATAAAAATAAAAAATAACGAAAGGCCCAAGCAACTGCCCTGAGGCACTCCACAACACATCCTTTCAGCCTCAGAACAGCTACCAATAAAGTATACCATATACTCCAAATTACGTAGATAGCCGTCAACCAGTTTCACAGAAAATTCAACACCATAACTACGTCACTTCTTAAACCCTCCCACTGTCTTCATGGGTGACCCCCAAAGAAAGTTGACCATTGAGCAGGACTGATGGTTTATCTCTTGAGGTCCACGTGGCAGGGGTGAGGTGGTGCTCACTCCTCAATCCTGTGGTAACGACACCCGGTTACGCCAATCGGAGGTCACTAAAATTAATGTTGCTTCGGTGTGTAAGTTTGCCAAAAACAATCTTGGACTCCGTAATTTTCTCTGGCCCCCTGCCTGATCGGACCAGTGATGACATGTTTAGCCGCATGCTGTCCTTCAACCGCTGCTTGTCTAGCTGGTGTACTGAAAACAATGTGGGCTACATTGATAATTGGAAAACTTTTTGGGGAAAACCTGGTCTGATGCGAAGAGATGGCATCCATCCCTCTTTGGATGGAGCTGCTCTTCTTTCTAGGAACATGGCTAATTTTAATAGTCCTCCATGATAACCCAGGGTCCAGACCAGGAAGCAGAGTCATAGTTTAACACACCCCTTTGCAGCTTCAGTACTGTTACCCACTCATTACCCCATTGAGACAGTGTCCTGCCCACGGCCAAAATCACACATTAAATATCAGGCTTCATAAAGCAAATCATGGAAATCTCATAAATATTAGAACAAATTCAACTGAGCAGAAAACTAGAAAAATTAAATGTGGGTTATTGAACATTACGTCTATTTTTTCTAAGACTTTGTTAGTTAATGATTTGATTTGTGAAAATCAGATTTCTTTGCTCTCTCTCACAGAATCCTGGCTGCAGCAAGAGGACTATATTAGTTTAAACAAGTCGACTCCTTGTAATTATTTAAATCATATTGCTCGAAGTACAGGGCGAGGAGAAGGAGTAGCAACCATTTTTCATTCAGACCTATTAATAAGTCCCTTACTTATTAATAGTTACAGTTATTTTGAACATGTTATTCTTAGTTTTCCTAATCCAGATTGCAAAACCGTAAAACCACTCTTGTTTGTAGTTTTGTATCATCCACCAGGCCCTTACTCTGAGTTTTTGGATCAGATCTCTGATTTTTTTTATCTGATTTGGTGCTATATAATGATAAGGTCATTGTAGTGGGGGATTTTAACATTCATGTGGACACTGAAAGTGATAGCCTCAATGTAGCCTTTAGTAATATCTTAGACTCAATTGGTTTTTCCCAGAGAATACATAGCTCTGCCCACTCCTGCATTTATACATTAGACCTTGTGCTGACTTATGGCATAGTGTGAGAAAATAACAATATTTCCACATAATCCAGTCCTCTCGGACCATTTTTTGATAACCTTTGAGTTTTTAATAACTGAGTTCTCGAGACATGAAAACAAATTTCACTATAGTTGGTCTCTATCTGACAACGCTGTTGCATCTTTTAAATCAACTGTTCCATCTTTACTGTCCTCAGCATCTCAGAGGAACGTAGCAGAGGGCAATATTTTCATTTCTAGCCCTTCACAAATTGATTATTTAGTTCATAATGTTATTTATTCTTTACGTGCGGCATTAGATGATGTTGCCCCTTTAAAAAAGAAGATAATTAGGCACAGGAAGTTGGCTCCCTGGTTTAATTCTCATTTACGAACTTTAAAACAAAACTCTAGAAAATTGGAGAGAACATGGCGCTCTACACACCAGGAGGAGTCCTACTTATCCTAGCAAAATAGTCTTGTGCTTAAAAAAATAAGCTTCGACAAGCTAGAACTGCTTATTTTTCATCACTAATTGAAGAGAATAAGCATAATCCTAAATTTCTTTTCAGTACAGTTGCCATACTTACACAGACTCACAGCTCTGAACCATCTATTCCCTTAGCCCTCAGCAGCAACGACATTATGGGAATTTTCATGAGTAAACTTAATTCTATTAGAAACAAAATCATTAGAATCCTCCCTAATGTGATTTCTTCTTCCTCAGTAAGTGAGGCAGCATCAGAGGTAACTGTAGAACCTAATCTGTGTTTGAACTGTTTTGATCCAGTTGAGCTTTCAGATTTTTCAAAAATATTAGCTTCATCTAAACTGTCTACTTGCATTTTAGATCCAATCCCAACCAAATTATTTAAAAATGCATTTGCTTTGGATACTGCTGCTATTCTAGATATAATCAATCTATCCTTAGTAAATGGATACGTACCACAGGATTTTAAGGTTGCTGTAATCAAACCTTTACTTAAGAAACCTTCTCTGGGTCCAGATGACCCAATAAAATATAGACCAATATTTAACCTTCCATTTTTATCCAAAGTCCTTGAGAAAATAGTGGCCAACCAAGTATGTGAGCATTTAAACACTAATGATCTGTTTGAGGAATTTCAGTCTGGTTTTAGAGAGTATCACAGCACTGAAACTGCATTAGTGAAAGTTACAAATGATATTCTCATGGCCTCAGATAAGAATCTTGTGTCTGTTCTGGTCTTGTTAGATCTCAGTGCTGCCTTTGACACAGTTGATCACAATGTTCTTTTAGAAAGGCTTGAACATATTGTAGGGACCAAAGGAACAGTGGTAGGTTGGTTTAAATCTTACCTGTCTGATAGATTTCATTTTGCAAATGTACATGACAAGTCTTCTTCATACTCCAGGGTTACTTGTGGAATACCACAGGGTTCAGTGCTTGGACCAATTCTTTTTACTATATATATATGTATATATATATATATATATATATATATATATATATATATATATATATATATATATATATATATATGCGCTTCCAATTGGATAAACTTCCAGTTATGCTGACAATACCCAGTAATATCTATCCATTATCCCTGATAAACCTAATCCGTTAGTTAGATTACAGGCTTGTCTTGAAGACATAAAAAATTGGATGACTCAAAACTTTGTTTTTAATTCAAAGTTTTCATCTTTGGACCTGAAATTCAGGAAAGGAAATTGATTTGTCAATCACGTGAACTGAATGGCATTAAATTAGTCTCTGAGATTAAAGTAAGGAACATTGGTGTTATCTTTGACCAGGACATGTCATTCAAATCCCACATTAAACTGGTTTGTAGGATTTACTTTTCCAACTTCAGAATATTTCTAAGATTAGAAGCATCCTTTCCAGGAGTGATGCTGAAAAACGAGTTCATACATTTATTACATCAAGACTGGATTACTGTAATTCATTACTCTCAGGAAGTCCACAGAATGTAATTAAACGTCTTCAGCTTGTCCAAAATGGTGCAGCTCGAGTTCTGATGAGAATTAACAAGAGAGATCATATCTCTCCTGTCGTAGCTTCCCTACATTGGCTGCCTGTTAAATTCAGAATAGATTTTAAGATCCTTCTTCTCACATATAAAGCTCTTAATAATCAAGCTCCATCATACATCAGTGATCTGATTGTTCCATACTCTCCTAATCGAGCACTTTGCTCTCAGACTGCAGGTTTACTGGTGGTTCCCAGAATATCTAAAAATAGGATGGGAGGCAGATCTTTTAGCTATCAGGCTCCTCTCCTGTGGAGCCAGCTCCCAGCTTTAGTCTGTGAGGCAGACACCTTGTCTACTTTTAAGACTAGGCTTAAGAGATTTTAATTTGATAGGGCCTATGGTTAAAATCTGATGTTAGCCCAGATCTGGACAAGTGGGGGAGTAGAGGGAGGTGGAGTGTACAGTCGGTAAATACGGCTCTCCCTTGTCCTGCCTCCAACGTGCCTCCATCTAAAAGGCTAGGTTATCCAGAGCCCAAGCCTCAGAATTGTTCAAAATCAAACGATGCCCAACCCTACTCTCCGCTCCCCCAGGGGATGGGTCAAATGTGGAGAACAAATTTCACACACACATCAGTGTGTGTGACAACTAATGGGACTTTGACTTTGACCAGATAACATTCTCATTCAGATGTTCTCATATCTGCTTCTACCCTCCACCCCACCCCCTTCCACCACCACCTTTGTCCACAGATTCGATCCAGAAACCCAAATGAGATCATATTTGGACTTAACGATGGCTACTATGCTGCTGACTTTGATCATAAGGTATAAGCTTTTGTCTGTTTTCCAGTAATGAACTACCCAATCCTAACCCTGTTGGCTTTGTATGAACTCAGATTCTGTACTAAAACTATGACTTGTGGCTTTTCCAGGATCAGTCAGAGAGGAAAAGTCACTCCGAGCTTCAGGTGGACCAGAGTTCAGTCAGGAACTCCTACAGTGTTTTCTCTTTGCTTAGGTAAGATATTTTTTTTATCCATTTAGTCAGGCCGCGGGTGCAGCAGCCTAAGCTGAGAGGCCAATACTTCCCTCTCTCCAGCTACTTGGGCCAGCTCCTCTGGGGAAATCCCAAGGCGCTCCCTGGCTAGCTGAGAGACATAGTCCCTCCAGCATGTCCTGGGTCTTCCTTTAGGTCTTCTCCTGGTTGGCCGTGGCCAGAAAACCTCACCAAGAAGGCGTCCAGGAGGCATCCTGACCAGATGCCCAAGCCACTTCAACTGGCTCCTCTCGACATTAAGGAGCAGCCAGTCTAGGGTTTGGCATCGAGCATTGATTGGAACCGGTTCCAACAGTTAATTTTTCCCGGAATCGTTCAAAGTTTTTTATTTTGATTCCGAGTTTTGATTCCTAGAATGCCGACGAAAGAGGAATCCGCGGCCGATCTCCATGAAAAACAAACTTGATCTTCAAATTGTGATGAACGCTTTCCAGAGCTGATCACACCAGCTGTCTGTGTGCAGCACCGAGTCCCCCCTCCCCCCACCCAGATATAAACAAACGCATCTGCCAAACTTTTACTCCATAATTTAAACTTTAACTCCTGCAGCATAGAAGAAACTTGTTAAAATACGTCAACACGGTGGATTTAATAGAAGCTTTAAAGAACAAACTCTGGACGGTGTGAGGTGAGTTTGTCTCACTGCAGAAATAAAAACACACACGGAGCGTCAGCAGTCAGACGCAGCCAGCTACATTTAAGTTTCACTTTCTGTTCTGACTGAATGCTGCTGCAGCATGGAGGTGTAGTTCTCAGTCATCCTGGACATGATCATCCTGAGAGTTTTAGCTGAAAACAGCTGGACGTTTTTGGATATGTTGGAGACATTTAGCCTCTCATCCCAGAGGCTTCTTCCAGACTTTGGTTGTGGTCAGAAACAAGCACACTGCTCATAATTCAAGTTGTTTACATCTTCCTCATGCGGCTCTGTTGAATGGTGTGCATCACCGAGATGGAGAATACATGCAGCACCACGGCCAGCAGGCTAACTTTTATCAGCACCTGTAGCTACTAGTGCGGTCAGCTCAGGTGCTGCAGAATGAGAAACCATGAGGTTTTGCTGTCCGTCAACATTTTCTCTGATTTTATTAATGTATTCACTGTTGGCTGGCACAGTTTTTTGTAAGAGGTGCTGCTGTGAACTAGGGCTGTCACAAACGACTATTTTAATAGTCGACTAATGGTGTCGTGCATAACAGTATAGCTTATTGCACCAGGATGCTCTAATATACCCATCGTTAGTGTTTAGGTTGAAGTAGGGCTGAACGATCTATCGTTTTTGAACCAAAATTGCGATTTCAAACAGTGCGATCACGTGACTGTCAAAGCTGTGGTTTTTTAGCGGTTTTTGACTGATCCAGGACCTGTTGTGTAACTTTTTTTTACATTCAGGGTTTCCTCCTGTGTTATGGCGGTGGCAACATTAGAAAAACATGCAGCCAGCCTGCCTTGGTAATGCAGGAAAACTGTGATGTTTTGTTATTTAATACATCTGAAAGCTGTTTCTACCTTCATATTTCCTCTCTTGCATTGTTGGAGTAGAACAAGAACAAGTTTTATAAAGCACCTCTGGATAAAAATCACTAGTTCTTCACAAGCACATAAAAAAAAAGCATAATAATGGTAGAAAATATGAATAGCTTCAACTGTTTTTATTGTATGATTAGATAGTAAATATTAATGTTAATGATTTTTTGTACCAGATTAGAGTCCAGACCATCTTTTCACTTACCGTAATTTCCGGACTATAGAGTGCACCTCAATATAAGCCGCACCAACAAAAAAAAAAAAAGGTTTTCTACACACACACACGCCACACTCAAATACAAGCCGCGGCGCAGCAGCCACATGCAGGTCTCCGGCACACAGCGCATGTACGGCCATAACATAAGATAATTAGACAGAAAGACGCTACACTGAGGTTTTTCCTTATTGTTTTAATTCAACAAAATGAATTTTAAACACGTGTGAACGTGCCTGCAAATTTAGAAAAGAAAACAGCACTGATAGCATTCATATTTCTGGATGGTTATACAATTAAAACAGCACTGACACGTTATTACCGGTAATTTGCATGTTTAGAAGAAAAGAAGAGCGCTGACACAGCATTAATAAGCCCTGGATGATTAGAAAATAAAAAACTGCACACAAAACATGCCTGGTTAGTAAATAAAACACACTTGCCAGCCTACCCGAAGAAGTCATTCACTCTCATCTTCCTCTTGCGCACTAAAGCCATTAAAGTCCTCTTCTTCAGTGTCGGAGTTGAACAGAAGAGCTTCGTCACATACCTTTTCTGTGGCGATGTCAGTGTCGCTGTCCGTGTTGCTGTCATCATCCCCGGGTGAGGCTGGCTTGAATGAGTTCTTCCCGCTGCCGTCTCCAGCGCTGAACCATGGATTCATTCATGCCAAGCTCACGTGCGGCAGCACTGTTTCCCTCCTTTACTGCCAGATCTATGGCCTTCAACTTAAATGTGGCATCACGTGTAGTTACCATGATGAGGGGGTATGGATTTGAAAAAAATTCTTCGTCGTGCCGGCTGCTTGCATTGTGCTAAATCAAAATGAGCACTTTCTTCGATTTCCACTTTTGACTTCCACCTGTTTCACTTTCTGCTACAGCGCCCCCTGGCAGGTGAAGGAAAATCTTCAGTAAAGCCGCACCACGTTATAAGACGCATGGTTCAAAGTGTGGGAAAAAAGTAGCAGCTTATAGTCCTGAAAATACGGTAATATACAGCATGGCTTGGCAGGCTTGTGTTGGATCTTTGTTTGAAGAACATCGTGAATTTAACCGAAATCGCAATTTCTGCTAGAAAATCGCAATTCAATCTTTTCCTAGAATCGTTCAGCCCCAGTTTGAACTGTGATCAGTTATGTTCAATTCAATTCAAATCAAGTTTATTTATATAGCGCCAAATCACGACAAGAGTCGTCTCAAGGCACTTCACATAATAAATATTCCAATTCAGGTCAGTTCATTAAGCCAATCAGAAATAATGTTTCCTATATAAGGAACCCAGCAAATTGCATCAAGTCACTGACTTGACTATGTGCCACCTAACAATAAAGACTAGATGATAGCTTATAAAATTCAGGGTATCCGATCCAGCTTCCGGTTGTTTTAGAGGTTTTTAACTGTTCACCTCAGTTTTCCTGTTTTAGTCAAGTGTCACCTTCACTTTCAGCCCTGGTTGGCTTAATCATGGCCATGAAGCCTTCTGGTTCTCCAGAGAACTGCCTTCCCCCCAAACTACTGCATTACTGTTATTCCTGTGGTAGCCCTGCAATCCTGGTTATTGCTAATTGCAGCCTCTCCTCAGTGTTGAGTACTAAACCAAAGAGTTATATAACCAAGTATTCTCTGCATCTAAATAATAGTGACACACACGCCCTTCGACAGTTGCCACATACAATCAGAAAAACATTACAACTCAATATAAAAATGCAAACACCAGGAAAAGTAAACAACGTAGCTATTGATCACAACAATAAACAACTTACTGGTGCTGTTAAATAGCACAAAAAAACAAAAAACAAAACAGAAAATATAAATGAGAAAAAAGTAAAGATGATAACGACTTCCTGGTAGCACTGGGTGCAGCCATCTTTAAATTTGGGATAATCGAGGTCATCTGAAACCTACGAGCTTGTAACTCAGAATTCCAAGTTCATTGCGTCATTTCCGCCTAACTTATCTCGGAAAAATGAGTTCTGAAGACAACTGGAACGCACCATAAGCCTTGGGCAGCTGGTGACGTTTAAAGCAGCTACTTGATTCCCTGTTTCTGTATCGATTCTCATAAAATCCGGAGATCGGTTTAACCCTTTAAGCACCAAAGTCGCAAAATTGCAACAAGTGTCATTGCTGACTTTAACAAGCCACAGCTGCAAGTATGGTCCCTCATAAAGGTACTACTTTATACCAGAAGATAGTGAAGATGTCTATCTTCAGTAATGTGAGCAAGACTTATGGGTGTGTTTATACTGAAAGTTTCAGAGTTTTCAGAGTTTAAAACCCACCTCTCGCTGGGAGGCTCCCAGTTACAGGAGAGGACGAGACGAACGCAGCACACGTGGGAAACCTAAAAGTGCAATAATATGGAAGGCAAAGAGCGCCACATAATCAAATTAATAATCCACGTATCCCAGCCATCAGACAGGGACCTTTTCTTTGACCAAATGATCATTACATTTAAGGGAAGGTCAACCCTGATGTGGGGTTGTAACAAATAAAAAGTTTGGTGGTACCAATAATCAGGTTTTCAGATTAGGAACTGTGATTATAGTCTGAGAAATAATCACGGTTTCATGATTACCACAGTTATTTAACATGAATTTATTTCACACCTGTATTGACACATAAATCACACACATTCTATAAATTGTTGATAAAATCATGATTACATTCTAGAACGGTTTTGTACCTCTGAATTATCTATTGTTCCTTTTCAGATTGTACTTAGAAAACATCACTCTATTGCAGTGTTGATGTTTTCTCCACAAAAACGATGAGTAACAAATGATTTCTCAGTGAACTTGCTCTTTAAATGGATGAGTTATAGGCGCTGCAGGTACTCGAGCTGCTGGTTTCAGAAAGAAAGGGTCAAGAGTATCCAATCCAGCCGAGTGTGTCCAACTTGAGTAGGTCCTCAAGCACCTCCTGCTCTAATAGTTGAGAGGATCAACGGGACTTGCTTGGGGATAGGCCTTCACTACTTTGAGTTGAGCTTGTGAAGGCGACCCCAGACAAAGGAGAAGCAGTAGCAAGAATATGCCCCATCTGTATTAAGTCTCAGATTCCTGACTAAGGAGCATGTCTATCCTGAAGTTGTTGAGAAGTGACCAAGCAGCCTGATGAGTGGAATGAGGATGATTTTTCTTCTGCTAGGTCATGTACAAGGGCCTGCTCATGACATTTTTAGCAGGTATTTAACCACCTGATTTAAGCAGTAAAATAGCCACATCAATGTTTCTTTTGTGTTGAAAAGTTACTTTTAGCTCCATATTTTCCTCAACGTCCAGCAGGTGGCGCCATATGAAAGCGAATGTTGCAGAGCTGGGAATTTTAAGCCAGGCAGGAGTTTCTGAATCCTGAGCTCCACATTCTCTTTCTTAGATCAAAGGTCAGAATATGAGGAGCAGAGTCTTAATACTTGGGAATGTGGAGGGACATTAGTCGACATATGGCTGTTCACCTGGAGAGGGCGACAGAGACAACCGGATGTTATTCCCTGTCAGAATGGTCAACCCTGGAATACTCATTAGGAACACAAACATGTTTGTTGCATGTCTATTTTAAATGTGGAGAATGTAAACACCACCTTCAGGGTCTCCTGGGCTTCCCTCTGTTCACTGGATCCCAGTCACACTAGAGTATAATCAGCCCAGTGAAAGTTGTGTTTAGACACTATAAAACACAGATTAGGATCCTGTTATTAGCAGAGGCAAAGCCTGTCCAGGGCACCCCCGGTATGTGTTTATGTGAGGGGAGACCAGTGCTTCCATAGCAGCCTGCTGAGGAAAATAAAGTGCAGCTTGAGTCATAACTTTTAATGACCTCTGCTCTTACGTTTTCTATTATTGCAGCTTTCCTTCACATCCTCTCCCTTCTGCACCCCCGTGGGACTCTGGAGTTTAACACTCACTCCAATCCTTCTCACCGCTGGCCTGCAGCTCATCGTTCCTGTCACAGTTTCTGCTGAGCTGAATGTGCTCTTATACGCATAGTTTATGCTTATGTAATGCAGCATGATTACTTCCATATCCTACACGGCTGCAGGAATTAGCCTGTGCCATGCCGTCAAAGAGAGAAGTGCATGAATTCCTGTTTTCTGGGACCCTCCCACCTCCACGCTTTACTAACAACACAGGAGGAACGGCTGTCGCTGAAAGAATAGTGTTGAGTACTAGTTAAAGACCAAGCCTTCACCTGAAGACCATCAGCTTTCATCCTTAATCAGGGGTCACGACCTTTCTGAAACTGACAGCTTCACCCGTATGGAAGGGCTGCTGGTTGCTGCTCTGTAGTGATTTGGCCTGCAGGCAGCTCGCGTGGCTCTTGGGGTTCTGGTTTGGTACGGCTGACCTAGAACCTTTATGCTGACAGATGATGGAGGTGTAGTTGTTTGGGTCAAATCTTGATTATAATTCCCCGCATTATGTCACTTAATATCACTTTATACTGATTAGTCATGTGTGTGTGTGTGTGTGTGTGTGTGTCCATCCGTGCGTGTGTGTGTGAGTGTGTGTGTGTGTGTGTGTGTGTGTGTGTGTGGGCATTGGTTCTTGGCTACTAAAGGTTGGTTTATGCTTGACGCGTCCGCGAGGTCCGCACGGCTCCGCGCGGAAAAGTTTCGTCATTTTGCGTCATTTTAACAACCACGCCCCTCCACCGCGTCTCCGCACGGCCCAAGATTTCCGCAACGCGCACCTCGGAAAATTTCTAACCACGCGGACGGACGGACGCGGAAAAACATGGCGGACCGGCAAGAACTAGTATGGCAGAGGTTAGTAAATACAGACATTTGTATGATTCAGCTCTCAGAGATCACCGTGATCAACATGTTGTTAATAACTCTTGGAGAGAAATAGCTCGCACTGTCGGAAAAGACGAGGACGCTGTTTAAAATGCTGAAATGCCATGTTGTAAACAGTCATTTCTACTTCTACTACGGTGTAGTGTGGGATGCATGCCGTAGAGCTCCATGCTGCCCCCTACAGTTTGGGAGAATATTGGCTCACCGCAGAGACGAGTCGCACAAACCATAAACGCTGCGAGTTGTGAAGCGCGTTCCATCCGCGAGCCGCATCACCGCGCGGAAAGTGAATACGTCAAGCATAAACCAAGCTTAACAGATGTAGTTGTAGTTAACTTTCTGTAGAACTGACTGACTTCCATCCCTTGTGTATCTGCTACGGTCGAGGTTGCCCCATCCTTTATATATATATATATATATATATAACATCCATATATATGGAAGAGTTGCGCAACACAACGAATCGATGACGCAATTCGTTGCCAACGCTTTTAGTAATCGATTTTCATCGAATTTCTCGATTCGTTGTTGCAGCCCTGTTTGTAACATAAACTTTGTTGGCAATAACAGAGGTCAAACGATTACTATAGGTCTTTACCAGGTTTGCACATACAGTAGCTGGTATTTTGGCCCATTCCTCCATGCATATTTTCTCGAGAGCAGTGATGTTTTGGGGCTGTCGCCGAGCAGCACGGACTTTCAACTCCCTCCACAGACTTTCTATGGGGTGGTCTAGGCCACTCCAGGACTTTCAAATGCTTCTTACGGAGCCACTCCTTTGTTGCCCGGGCGGTGTGTTTGGGATCATTGTCGTGTTGGAAGACCCAGCCACGTTTCATCTTCAAAGCTCTCACTGATGGAAGGAGGTTTTGGCTCAGAATCTCACGATACATGGCCCCATTCATTCTTTCCTTAACACGGATCAGTCGTCCTGTCCCCTTAGCAGAAAAACAGCCCCAAAGCATGATGTTCCCACCCCCATGCTTCACAGTAGGTATGGTGTTCTTGGGATGCAACTCAGTATTCTTCTTCCTCCAAACACGACGAGCTGAGTTTATACCAAAAAGTTCTACTTTGGTTTCATCTGACCACATGACATTCTCCCAATCCTCTGCTGTATCATCCATGTGCTCTCTGGCAAACTTCAGACGGGCCTGGACATGCACTGGCTTCAGCAGCGGAACACGTCTGGCACTGCATGATTTGATTCCCTGCCGTTGTGGTGTGTTACTGATGGTGACCTTTGTTACTGTGGTCCCAGCTCATTCACCAGGTCCCCCCGTGTGGTTCTGGGATTCTTGCTCACCGTTCTCATGATGATTTTGACCCCCACGGGATGAGATTTTGGGTGGAGCCCCAGATCAAGGGAGATTATCAGTGGTCTTGTATGTCTTCCATTTTCTGATAATTGCTCCCACAGTTGATTTTTTTCACACCAAGCTGCTTGCCTATTGTAGATTCACTCTTCCCAGTCTGGTGCAGGTCTACAATTCTTTTCCTGGTGTCCTTCGAAAGCTCTTTGGTCTTGGCCATAGTGGAGTTTGGAGTCTGACTGTTTGAGGCTGTGGACAGGTGTCTTTTATACAGATAATGAGTTCAAACAGGTGCCATTAATACAGGTAACGAGTGGAGGACAGAAAAGCTTCCTAAAGAAGACGTTACAGGTCTGTGAGAGCCAGAGATTTTCCTTGTTTGAAGTGACCAAATACTTATTTTCCACGCTGATTTACAAATAAATTCTTTAAAAATCCTGCCATGTGAATTCATGGATTTTTTTTCCACATTCTGTCTCTCACAGTTGAAGTGTACCTATGATGTAAATTACTGACCTCTGTCGTCATTTTAAGTGGGAGAACTTGCACAATCGGTGGCTGACTAAATACTTTTTTGCCCCACTGTATATGTATATATGTATATATACATATATGTGTACATATGCTAATATGTTTAAATAATGTTCTGGATGGATCCGTGCTCTGCTGACACACTTTAAGCAGGTGCTGAATAATGACGAGCTCTACTTCAGCCAAAGTTTTAAATCAGGAAACATTTCTTCAAATGAAATAACCAGAAGTCTTCCAGACTCTGAAAGACAGAAGGGTTTTCACTTTCCACTCAATGCCGCGCTTTAGTGCACGGTGTCGAGTGCGTCACAGACGCTCTCCGAGCCTCTCCTGAGCGTGCCGCTTGCGCGTCCGCTGTCAGCAGCCAGAGGTGGGAAAAGGGTCAGATGCGCTGATGGAGATCTTTTCTTGATTGTTACCTCCGAAATGTTCTCTGTGCGTAGCGTGTAAAATATTCATCAAAACAAACAAATAAATAAATCAGCAAATCGCCTCCTGTAGAAAACAACCCTAACAGCCCATCGCCCAACCTTAATACATACACACATATGCATATATTTATATGTATTTGTGTGTGTGTGTGTGTGTGTGTGTGTGTGTGTGTGTGTGTGTGTGTGTGTGTGTGTGTGTGTGTGTGTGTGTGTGAGTGAGAAATGTCAACATCCCCGATACTTTCAAAAGCTTGCTACACCCCAGGTTTTTTCCACCAACACAGATTCTGATGGAGGTACGGGTTAGGGCTCGCTAACTTAGCATACCTTAGATGGAGGTGGAGAGTGCTCAGATCGTCTATCAGCAGATCTTTTGTCTCCTTCAGCGAGGCCGAGCCTCACCCTACCCCAAGAAGGGCCCCTGCATAGGTAGAATAAAACACTCAATCCCACGGTGACAAAGATGATCCAGCTGTTAGTTTCCTCTCTTCAGTGGAACGGAGCTTTATGTGAACACGGTGAATGGTAGGATGACCTGGTACAGAAACCCGCACCACCTTTAGGTGAACAGTTCTAAAGGAACACTGAAAAGATGACACGTTTAGAGCGGTTAGAAGTGCACTTTCCTGCTTGGATGTTTATGGAAATGACAAATGGAAGTGTTGTTCAAGTGGAAACACTTGAGCGATCCCCACACATATTGAGTGGTCTTTCTAGCAACAAGGCCATCATTATGCTGTGTTTTTAACCCTGAACCCTGTGACTCATCATGGTAAACATCATTCTGGGGGCACAGCTTTCACGGTTCAGTGCTTCTTCTGCTGTGATTAGAGCCATGTGGAGCTCGTCCTTCCGGATTAGCTTGTGTTTGCTCCTGTCTAAAGTCTGAAGTTGTTTTTACCAAACAATGCCGTCAATTTGCCACAACGCCGTGGCTGCATCAGGGACCCTGAGGTCATCTATAAGCGGCCACACTGTGGAGGTAATGTGGCGGCATAAAGAGGTATGGGGCTGTCTCAGCGCTGCCACCGACTTCTGTTTATCTTGGACATAACTGGCTTTTTATTGCCATTGAAGTCGCGCTCGTTCAGACTTTTAACAAGCTGCTCCTAAAGGTGTCTGTCCTCCACAGTCCCCGTGAAGTTTCTGGTGATCTGACCTCCATCTCTAATGGAGGAAAGCTCCTGAAGTGCTGCAGTGCTCTACTTTGCCGTCTCAGCTGAGTTTGTTCAAAAAGCAAAACTTAAATCCTGTGTTTACTTTCATTTTCATGATAGCTGCCGGCCGGAGCTCGGCAGTACCTCAGCTGTTGCGGCAAGGTGTAATCGCAGTTTATAAGACAGACAATCAGTGCAATATTACTACCAAGCAGGGCAGAATGAATGCTGCAAAATTTGCGCATCGCCATGCCGGCATGGCGCGTTTTTAAGACACATCGTTGCTGTAATGTTACGCTGGTTTACCGGCACGGTGTGTCTTCTAAAATGGGCTTGAGTGCTCATACAGTATGTGTCAACAGACACAGTGTGAGGCTTTATGGGAGGTCTGTGAACTTCGAGGACCATTGAGGGGAAAAGGCTTTTCCTCAGATCGACCCCGAGGTCCTGCTGGTTGGAGAATTTGAACAGTGGGAGGATGTGGGAACCTGAGAGTGGATGAGCTGAGGGTCTCCACCAACACCACCCAGATGTTCACCCAACCTCCACCTGGGCAGACATAGCTCCTGAAGATCTAAAGTGGGACATTGTTTAGGATTTTTTGCTTATTTTTGTCAGTTTTCTGCAGACATTACAGTTTGCATTTGTCTTCTACTCTCACTTCTACTATTACCACTACTACTAAAACTACCACTACTACTATTGCTACTACTACTACTACTACTACCACTAATACTTTTTTTTTTAACCGTGTCCTGTTTGGCTGTGAAGCAAACAGAATTGATGTCTGAATGCTGGTAACAAGCCTTACAGATTTACTCTCAGGTGGAGCATCAAAGCGTCTGCTTTTAATGTCACACCTGATACTTAAAACTTTATTGTTATTGTTTTTGAATGCTTTGTAATTCTGACCAGACATGGAGACAGAGGTGAAAGAGAAAGGAAAAGAAAAGGTGGGGAGAGAGAGAGAGGGGGGGGGGGTGTTTCCACAAAAATAAACAATAATGAACAAGAGTCTGCTTCTAGACCTGCAGAAAAAGACAAAAAAAAGCAAAAGAACAAAAAAAATGGGACACAACAACAATACAACAAGATCAAGCTATCACTGCGTCAACTTGATGAAGAAATATATAATCAACATTGCTTAACTGAAGAATCACGATAATAAATCACAGTGCATTAAGTGCCCACCATAGTCTTAAGACCTGTGTTTAACGTGCCCAAGCCCATACTTTTGAGAGCACCATGTGAGCACCTGTGTGTGTGTACACGCGCTTGTTTATGTAAGGTTTATCTATAGGAGCATCCAACAGAGAGTGTGAGGGACCACAGATCCGCCCCCCAAAGATGCGTAGGAGACGGGGGAAGCTCCAAGTCCCAGAGATCCAGGCGCTGCCCCAGAACACAGGAACCCCAAGGAGACTGCAACCAGAAAGGCCCCCGCCCCCCTCGAGAGGCACAGAGGATCACCCCGGGAGGGCACAACCAGCAGCCGGCAGAGTCCCGGGAGACATCAGCGGCAAGCCCACAGGCCCGTCCGCAGCCTCCCACCCCCTAGCCGGCCGAGCCTGGGACCCAGCGACCCGGGACCCAGGGGCGACCACCCCTGCCGGGGACCCAGCAGAGCCCAGGGACCCAGACCCCACCAGGCAGTTATGAAAATAACTTGGATGACCATGGTCTTGAGTCGGAAAAGGATACAATGTCTTCTCCAGGTCAGGGACATGGTCCTGCCCAAGCCCCCATAATTCGGGTCTGAAAATGAAGCCAATACAAAAGTGACAAAAATTGCAATTCTACCCTCATCTGCTGGGGGCTGCCGTCAGAAGCGAGCACACCCTCATTGACTCCCATGTAAAAAATACCAGTTTCACAGCAGAAGTAAACATGTTTACAGCCTGGTTCCAAAACTTGTTTTAGGTTTAATAGATCTAGTTTACACTCATGACAACTCTGAGGGGGGTGAATTTTTTCTTCACTCTTCTGTTTAAGAGTATTAAAAGCCTAAAATTCTGAATAATTAATGAGCATCAGACCCATGTAACCGCAGAGCTAGCTCCGGGGAAAGGCCTCAGCCTGAGCCTCGGCCTCGCCTGAAAACTGTTCTGCCATTTTCAGTCTCTCAACTTAGACCATTAGTTGTAGCATTTGTGCATTCTTTTTGGATATTATTTGTGCAATTGTTGGACAAAATTACTTGCTGTGGTTTTAATTGCACTAATAGAGTGTCTAAGGAGTCTCCACTTCATTTTTTTCAGCAAGTTCAATTATATTTATGTATTTTAGGTCACTGCCGCTCTTGCACTAGCTGAGCTTGGATGTTAACATGTACTGTTTAACAATGAAATTTAAATGTAATGGGGTAAAACCCAGTGCATTTAACATAACGCTGCATTTTAAAAAATGGGTTGAAATATAACATGTTGGTGGAGCTGGGTTCCGACTATCGGTATGGTCCCCTCCCCGCAGCTCGGCGCATCTCAGATCGCCGCGGCGCCTGTCTGATGCGCAGCTGCTGGCTTGTGGAGCTCTCGGGAGACCTCTGTGTTCCACCCGGTTCTCCCCTCCCCGCAGCTCTGCACATCTCTGATCGCAGCGGCGCCTGTCTGCTGCGCGGCTGCTGGCTTATGGAGCTCTCGGGAGACCTCTGTGTTTCACCCGGTTTTACCCAGTGGTCAGCTCGGTGCATCTGTCTCAGAAGCTCCGGTGTTGTGCACAGTTAACTCCAGTTGTAGCTACCTCCGATAGCTTAGCTGCCACCTCCACTTTAGCTTTGGTTTAGCTTGTAGCTAAATCGCTTCAGTTCGACGGGTATCCTCATTTGATCCCAGCCTTATAGCCCCACCCTCAGCTCCACCTCTTTTCCCTTTTTTGTAATTGTCTGAGCTTGATGGAACCTGTGACACCGTCAAAATGGTGGTGGTGGCCACCTCCCTTTTTGGCTTAAAAATTTATTATTGGAGCCTATGGAAAGGAATTGTCCAATAAATTTGTCGATGCTCCTGCCCCAAGTGGAGGATTTGTGCTGCGTCTGCAGTGACGCAGGCTTTGTACCGATCCGTCCCGGTGAAGAGAGAGCTTAGCCAGAAGGCAAAGCTCTCGATTTACTGGTCAATCTACGTTCCAACCCTCACCTGTGGCCACAAGCTTTTGGTAGTGACCAAAGGAACGAGATCGCGGATACAAGCGGCCAAAATAATTTTTTTTTCCGCAGTGTGGCTTGGCTCTCCCTTAGAGAGATAGAGATAGGTTGAGACGCTCGGTCATCCAGGAAGGGCTTGAACTAGACCGCTGCTCTTCCACATCGAGAGGAGCAAGTTGAGGTCGCTTGGGCATCTGGTCAGGATGCCTCCTGGATTCCTCCGTGGTGAGGTTTTCTGTGCACATCCAACAAGGAGAAGACCTAAAGGAAAACCCAAGGCATGCTGGAGGTACTTTGTCGCTCACCTCGCCAGGGAAAGCCTTGGGATTCCCCTGGAAGAGCTGGCCCAAGTGGCTGGGGAGAGGAAAGGCTGGGTGTCCTTGCTTAGGCTACTGCCCCCGTGGCCCGACCTTAGATAACCAGCTGAAAATGGATGGATGACATGTTTGAAAAGCAATGCCAGACTTTTATTGGTAAATTTAATACAAACTTTATTACTACTTTTGTCAGATTCAACTTTTTTGTGTTATTTGACCATTGTAGGTTTTTCTTTCATTGACCAAAGGGTACCAAGAATTTTGTCCACGTCTGTATCTGTCATGGTTGATGTGGTGAGGTAGGAAAAGCTTCAGCATGAAGCAGTCAGGTGTGAGGCACAAAGTGAGCAAGCAAACAGGACAAGACTAGACTAAAACACACCTGAAGATCCAAAACAGAACAGTCAGACGAGCTGAAATACACGTACAGACAAGAATCATAAGGGACAAGTGCATCTGATCACCTGGGAAGGAGGGAAATATATGTGTCACAACTGAGAGGACAAGCTGCTCTGTAGGGAGGATGCTGATATTTTGAAGGAGAGTGTCATTTTGATAAGGTGGTCATGTTTTCTAGAAGGGTAAGTGTTTGATCTGGTTAGGGTTGACCCATTTCCTTCTCCAAGTCAGATGACTCATCAGTACTCTCTGATTCCTTCTCCGCATTGCAGATGCTGGATCAGATCCGTGTGCAGAAACCATCTCAAATATTTAGATAAAGCTAATCAGTGAAGATAAATAAATATGAAATAAATGGTTTCAGCTTGAGAGTTTGTCAGATCTAGTCAAATTTGGGATGCTTTTTTTATGAGTCTTTTGACCAATTTTAATGTCTGTTTACTGAGATAATTTATAAAATATAATGAGAAATTCAGCTATGTGTCCTGATGGAAGCAGTGGATGATCATTATCAAGATAAAGGATGGCGTTCACGGCCTCCACTGTAACTTCCTGGCGATGCAAGTGATCTGTAACTTACAGGAGTTAGCGCATTCTGCACACACCCCCACCCCCTAACACACACACACACACACACACACACACACACACACACACACACACACACACACACACACACACACACACACACACACACACACACACACACACACACACCAGTTGGTGTAGTGATGGGCTGAGTGATAAGGAGGCAGACATGCATGAAAAGGAGAGAGGAGATAACTGCTTTGGCCTGAGGGAGCAGACTGTATCAGAACCTCTAATCTATATCGCCTGAGCTGATGAAGCTGTTCAAACACATTTGCCCTGTTGTCCTCAAGGACCAAACTCTATCTGTGTCACCTTAGACAGATTAAAACGTGTGGGTAGAAAATCATGACGTGGTTATCTTGTAGGACTGCTTCAGCCTGAGTTATAAAGTCATTTAAAGTTTTTTTCCTAGCTCTGTTGCCTGAAAGAGTCAATAATATCCAGAGGTGGCTGTGTGAGTTTCATAAGAGAAAAGCCTTTTGAGATTTGTAAAAGGATCCTGCTAAGCTGCAGGCTCTTTTAAAAGAGCATCT
This sequence comes from Nothobranchius kuhntae, assembly GCA_006942095.1. NCBI lineage: Eukaryota > Metazoa > Chordata > Actinopteri > Cyprinodontiformes > Nothobranchiidae > Nothobranchius > Nothobranchius kuhntae. Next base: position 539,213 of record SSNQ01034575.1, read on the forward strand.
TAAACTAAACCCACTCCAGAGGCAAGATGGAAAGTAAGCACATGCCAAAATAAAAATCACATCACAATCCCTCCTTCCTGTTTGACAGTCAGGTCCAGTTTCTGTTGGTTTTCTTAACTAAATGTAAGAAATCAGTTAGTCATCAGCATAGAAAATAAACTGCTGTGTGTTTTCTAGGTGGTGTCTTTGTGGGAAGTGCTTGTGTGGGAGTTTAAATAACAAAATAGAAACTCCATTATTGACTAAAGCTGTTGTTGTGAAATGATATTATGGACATCTTTAGACCGGAGCTGCTTCCAGTCTTCAGTGGGACAGTCTTAGCACTTGGACCTCAGAAGATGACATGTGACAGACATCTTACAGTCCACCCAGCCACTCCAATGTCCAGCCGCCTACTCCATTTTTATGGCCCACATCCCTTAATAAGAGCTTTCCATTTGTGGTTTTAGTTGTGGAGGTAAGGTGCTCTCAGGCCAGATTTATTTGAATCCTTTATTCTAGCTGTGACCCAGGGTCTAATGTCTGGAAAACCTCCAGAAGGAGGCAGTCAGGAGACATCTGTGTCAAAAAGGCAAACCACCCCGGCTGATGCATTTTGTTTTATTTATATTTGACTTATATTTTATGTGGATGTAAACCTCTTTAAATGTGTCATCTCATTTTCGAGCGGGTATACAGCAATATAGCAAATAAGACAGCAGAGTCATTACATAATCACAAACTCACAATAATTAAAACACTCACCCAAAAACAAACCAACAGAAAAGAGAAAAATCCTGCTGTGGCTCACCCATAATTATAACTAAGGGCATTTTAAGTAATTGTGGTAATATAATTAGACCTAAAACACGCAGACAGATGTGTCTGTATACAACAAGAACAGAGCAATAACAACACTAAATGGTCTAGTTATTGAATTAAATACCAATTAATCAGAAGAAGCAAAACAATCACAGATTGGAGCTAAGTACAAATTATGCAGTGTCAGCAAAACAAGCACAAATAGGCTTTAAGTGCTCATAAAGACAATTGCGAAAAAAAAAAGAAAAAGTAATAGACCTCAAGTTAGAAGGTAACTTATTCCAGTCACAAGGGGCTATAACACAAAAGGCATGTCTACCCACTTCTTCCCCAAACTGTGGAATAACAAATAATAGCTGAACAGTTATAATGGCTATGATACTCTGGGATGACCAGAACTAACAAAGCTTTTAAATAAAATGAAAAATCAAAGTGAGTACATTAAATAATAAATAAAGCAACCAATAGAACTGACATCGAGCTTTCAGTGGATACCATGAAAGGTGTTTGTTCATGTGACAGAGATGGGTTCGGAATGGACAACATTAAACAAAGCAACAAACACTGTTGTAAATAACACCCGGTGAATGAAGACATGTAAGCAAAGAGTTCTGATAGATCACACCTGCATAATCAACAATAGGAAGTAGATGCTGAGTTGCAATACATTTCCGTACTGCGATGTCAAAACAATTAACACATCGGTATAGTGTTTGTAAGAAACTAGTAATCTTATGAGAAACATCCTGGATATGAATGTTAAAGGATAAATCTGGCTCAATACAAACTCCTACAGAAGCTACAAAATATTTTCATTTGTTTGTATGTCTGTGAGGTCCATAAAATGCTATTCCAGATCCCTGCTTGACCCTGAGGAAGAAGGATATCTTCTAAACAGCATGGAATCTGTTTTAGATCTATTGAGAATGATTTTATGCTGAGTTAACCAATGCTGCACATGATTAAAATTAGATTGCAGGGTCTCTTTTAATTCCAAATTACTTGGCTTAGAATATAATACTGCATCATACGCATACAAATGTACAGAACAGGAAATACAGCTCCACAAAAATAAACAATCAATCAAGAACAAGAGTCTGTTTCTAGACCTGCAGAAAAGAAAAGGGACGCACAACAATACAACAGGAGCAAGCTATCACTGCATCAACTTGATGAGAAAATATAAAACCAACATAGTTTTACTGAACAATCACACAATAATAAATCACAGTGCATTTAGTGCCAACCACAGCCTTAAGACATGTGTTGAACGTGCCCAAGTCCATACTTATGAGAGCACCATGTGAGCACCTGTGTGTGTACACGCACTTGTATATATAAGGTTTCTCCACAGGAGCGTCCAATAGATTGTGAGGAGCCACAGATCTGCCCCCCAAAGATGTGCAGGAGATGGAAGGAACTCCCTAGTCTCAGAGATCCAGGAGCTACCCCAGAGCACAGGGACCCCAGGGAGACTGCGACCAGAAAAGCCCCTGCCCCCCTCGAGAGGCGCAGAGGATCGCCCCGGGGGGCCACAACCAGCAGCCGGTAGAGTCCCGGGAGATATCAGCGACAAGCCCACAGGCTCGCCCGCAGCCTCCCAGCCCCTAGCCGACCGAGCCCGGAACCCAGCGACCCGGGACCCGGGGCGACCACCTCCGCCGGGGACCCAGCAGAGCCCTTGGACCCAGATCCCACCAGGCAGCCACCGGGATTTATCAGGCAGACGCCAAAAATGTTAACCCCCTGACCTTGGATCCGCAAACACTCAGGGAGTCCAAGGCACTGCACTCAACACCAGGTGTGGCAGGGGGAGGGGAGATGAATATGTATAGCATCAAAAGAAGTCCCAGGAGAGGGGAGGAGTCAAAGGCCCCACCTGACATATACAGTCATACACAGACACAGTCACACACTCCGTCCCTCATGCTCACACATACAACCTAAGATTTAAAAAAATGCACGCCGGACACCCACTCATGCTCATGTATAAGTTTCATATATGAATATATAACGTGCCTTTTACTTTTGAAATTGTGTGTATATAGGTTAAATAAAATATGTAAGCGAGTTAGTACCCGCTAGCCACCGAAGCTGCAACGACTGAGCAACTGACCAACCATCGATAACTGCTTTGGATATAAAAAAAAACATTTCAAATATCAGCCCAGTAGCTACAATTAGTTGACTTACTTTTAAACTTGAAATTTGCCAATGTTTGACCAAGGCTAGGCTACAAGACAACTCCCGTGTCTCCTTGCTCAGCTGGCTAAACGGCTAACAAACGGAGAACACACGCCTCGGTAGAACATGAACATTGGAACATGCCTTGTCAGCTCCTGATGACGTATCTCCTAGGCAACTGGGGCAGGACCAAGACATCAAGGTGAAGTCCCTTGGCTCTGAGAAAAACAGTCTCTGAGAGCAGCACTGCCCACAGCCACATTTGTTTACTAACAAAGGAACACACCACAGACTTCTCTGTGCATCTGTTGCCCCACCCACTTGCTCCGAGAGAAGGATGTGAACACAACCTGACCACGTGGGGGTGGGCCGACGCTACCAAGACCAGGCTAAATGTGAAAACGCTATAAATATAAACGTTGTACAAAGGTGGAGCCAGTTCTCTCAGTGGCAGCCTTGCTGGTTTGAGGAAATTCTGCTCCTTCCCCATGGGTTTCTTGCCCTACTCTAGCTACATGTGATCGCTGGATGGAATGCTAGAAGTCATTTATAACTGTAGCGGCGCTTATGGCTTCAGGGGACAGGGAGATGAGTGACACAGCAGAAGTGGCAGCCCTGGAGCAAGAAGGCACAGCAGCTGCAATTTGGGGCCATGTTATCTGATGAGATCATTAAGGATTATGAAGTGATGACGATCTACCAAAGCTCTGACCTCATAGAACGGTCTATTTAGTGTCTAAGCTGTAGTTATGTATTCTCACGCATCTGCTCAATCAAGGAACATCTGGGTCAAAGTTCGGCTGTGAACTGTGCACTTGGCTTTGTGGCTTTTATTATTTGGGGGACATTTGTGTGTGAGTTTGTTTGTTTGTTTGTTTTCACCGTGGCTGCCACCCAGATCTTTGTTTATGGCTAAACCCTCTCCCACGTAGTCAGGAAACCGCTACGGAGAGGAGTGAGGGACAAATAGGGTGTAATAGGGACTGTTATCCTGACTAGAGGATGCGTGAGATAAGGATGCATCATGAATTTAGCTTAACATGGTAGATTTCTTTTTCTCTGGACAAGAAATAATTACTGGTAAAATTGTGGATGATAGAATATGAGCCACCTCCAGATAGAATTAAAATTATTTGATATTAATTATAAATATATCATTAAATGAAAGTGCCAATGGGATATTTGAGACATTTATCTCTAGCTCTCAACTGTGAATGGATGGATGGATGGATGGATGGATGGATATGCATGGATGGATGGATGGATGCATGGATGGATGGATGGATATGCATGGATGGATGGATGGATATGCATGGATGGATGGATGGATATGCATGGATGGATAGATGGATATGCATGGATGGATAGATGGATATGCATGGATGGATAGATGGATATGCATGGATGGATGGATGGATATGCATGGATGGATAGATGGATATGCATGGATGGATAGATAGATAAACTGATGGATGGATATTAGAATTTTAGGATTCTGAAATCCTAAAAATAATTGTGATAAAATCCTGATGTGATTACTTTTCCATATCTCCCACCCCTAATGCAAATGACTGATCAGATCTGTTCTTTTTTGTGTATATATTGGTTAAATCAAAGGTATAAGCGAGTTAGTACCTTTCACCGAAGCTGCAACTACTAAGCAACTAACCAGCCATAGATAACTGCTTTAAATCTAAAAAACATTTTAGATTTCAGCCCGATAGCTACAATCAGTTGACTTGCATTTAAACTGGAAATTTGCCCCTGAAGTGGCTGCTGGCTCCTGGTCCACCATCCTTTTGAAAATACTGTGCGGTAGTCTGGGAAATGTTTGACCGAGAGAAGCAAACAAGGCCCCTCCCATGCATCCTTAGTCAGTTAGCTACCCAGCAGACAAACTGAAGACAGATGCCTCCGTGGCACATGAACATTGGAACACGCCTTGGCGGTTCCTGATGGTGCATCTTCTAGGCAACAGGGGCGGGGCCAAGGCAAGGTCCTTGATATTAAGAAACACACAGAGACTCCCTCTTTAAGTACACCAGGTCTATGCCGGGCAGAGTCTGGCCCAAATCTCAGACCCCTTGCCAGGAATGAACCCCAATCCATCCAGATGGTAGGATCCGCCGTGTTGGATGATCCTCCCCAATAGCTGTTCATAGTGGTGAGGTGTCCAGCTCTGGGATGGCCTCCGGCTCCACAGCTGTGCTGATGTTGATGTTCCTGTAGGGACAGCAGTAGCTTAGGAAGTAGTGCGGGTTGTCCAGTAATCGGAAGCTTGCAGGTTCGATCCCGGCTCTGACCAGAGAATGCTGCTGTTTTGTCCTTGGGCAAGACCTGCCTTACCTGCTGTTGGTGGTTGGAGGGACTCCAGTGCTCAGCTGCCTCGCCTCTGCCCCAGGGCAACTGTAGCTACATCGTAGCTCGTCCCCACCAGCGTGTGAATGGGTGAATGACTGATTGTGTTGTGAAGCCCCTTGGGGGGGTTGTAGATCCCTAAGAAGGCGCAATACAGTACAGACCATTTACCGTTCCTCATTGTTCTGAGTGGGTTCTGTCTGGAAGCACAGACTGTGTGATTGATGGTCTGAACGATGCGTTTGCTTGTGGGTGTTTAGATGCTGCTGTTTTCCATTTCAGTGATGACAGTGACATGGAAATTAGAAATGGGCTTCCATTTTTGTGGTTGTGACTAATTGCTGGGCTGTGAGGGTTAGTTTCTGCTTTGTGGGACTGATTGGTCCAGGTCTGGTGAAGTGTTTCATCTGGATCTGAACCATTCTTGGACCGTTTACACAGAAGTGGTGTGTTGGTTTGCCTCTGGAGTTCCTTTCTTTTCTCATCTGTAAACATGTATTATTGAGAAGGTTCTCATTGGTGTGTTCTCACATTTACTGTAACAACTGATCATTAATATTCACAGGGAGGGAACGTAGTCAGTTATGTGGGCCAGTGTGGAGCAAAAATGACCATGAGGATGATCTTATGCAATCTTTTGTTCTGCTGCCCCGACAGGCTTCACACAGCTCAGAGAGCCATCAAACAGACCCAGGTGACTGTCCAGAGGATCGGCAAGGAGATCGAGGAGAAACTGAGGACGACAGCGGCCTGCACCGAGCGGGTGAGCTTTGTCACCCTTCGGTTTCTGGTTGTGACCGCTCCAGGCAGCTGATTGGGTTCGGTGTTAGTTCAGCAGCTTATAGCGGAGACACTGAAATTAGTGAAGAAAGCCTAAAGTTGGTTTGTTTTCTCAGAAACACCATGAAGATCAGCAGAGTTCATGTTTTCTCCTGTAATAGTCAGCACCGTAAGGCGCTGATCCACAGTAGGGTTGAGATGGGATCACCCAGTGTAATTTTGTTGGGTCCTTTTGAACATCATCACAGCCTACCCTAACCCTAACCGGCCTCATCAGACCACACACTGTTGCTGTCGCGTCAGCAGGTAACGCTAGAGAGGATTTTTGCGTTGTGCTGTTTATGTGCAGCAGTGAGCACAGCTGTTCTGGGTTCTCCTGCACGGTGACATTCTTTAGGATTTATGTTGGTGCACAGCTAGCGTGTGCTTCCGTGGAAGGACAGGACAGTGGAGCGAGACCGTTTCCCTGTGGCTGAGTGATGATACCAGAACCTCTTGCCCTGTCCTCAGCAAGGACCCACATCTACACAGGAATTCATACTTGGCATTTTTAACATTTGTGGGACCTTCAGCTGTTAAGACTGACTGTGAGTACGTTTACATGCAGCCAATATCCGGGTTAAGGTCGGGATTCGGGTTTCTGAGTTGATCAGAGTAACCCGTTTACAAGCATAAATAGAAAGAGTTACCCCTAACTTGCATAACCCGATTTAACTGCGGACGTTGGGGTAGCGTCAGGACGTATGGACTACGTCCAGACGCAATATGCGTCATTTCCGGTTCTTCTTGTTCTGGTATCCGTGAAAACAACAACATGTTTCCCAGTTCGGAAGAGATAGCGACCGCGTTTGTTTGCGCTTTAGTTTCCTCGTCACTCAAAGTGTGGTGCTGTGCTGCGACTCGCCATTTTGCCCCCAACTTGTTGTTTACTTCCGGAGTTCTGGCGCATACAAGACGTCTCGCTACTCAGAAGACCAAGATTCCTTGCGAACAGAGCGTGCGCAGAACACACGCTTTGATGGGGATATCTCGGTATGCGTTTACACGACCAAACATTCGGGTTAGAAAAGGGTTACCCCAGGTGTAGTAACCGGGTTTTTAAAAACCCGGTTATGAGCATATCCGGGTTTTTGGCGGTGTTTACAAGGACCTGTGGAACCGGGTTATTGCGAATATTCTGGTTTTAAAAGAGTTACTGGCTGCATGTAAACGCACTGAGTGTTGTTCTGAAGGTTCGGGTTTTTTGTCCTGCTGGGGGCAGGGCAACGCTCCTGCTATCTGCTCTCGTACTGCTGTACAAGTAGGACTATTCTCACCGCTATTACATGCCAGCAAAAGATAAAATATCATGATGTTTCAGATTATAGCTTTCCTAGATAAGATTATATAGAGATGTTTCAAAACCAGCAGCTTCATAGGAACTGTGGTTTTCCTTTATTTACCAACAAGCTCAGCATCTCACAACATGGTGACTAATTGTTCTCATGAGTATAAAGCTGCAGACACAGTTATCTGGGCCTAAACTGAGGGCAGGCAGCGGCTCCTAACATCAACATGACAAGATGTCAAGTCAGGCAGGTGTAGACACAAAGGTGTGTGTTTAAACTGATGCAGACAGTGGCACCATCAGTGTGTTATCCCACACAGGAATGTGTTTGGAGTGGCAGCAGAGGAAGTGAAAAATGTGTCTGGTCCAAAACTTGAAGACGCACGTGCACGCATGCACGCGCATGCATGCACGCACGCACACACACACACACACACACACTGTGGATCTGAGGGCGATGGTGAGAGAAATCAGCCAGAAAGATGTTTGATTCTAACTCCCACACCTTCCCTGGGTGTCCCACAGGCCTGTGTCTGTGTGTGAGGACAGCAGAGGGACTGGGGGCCACCACCAGGAACTGTTTGACTCCTGAACATCAAACAGCATGAGGTCAGCTGAGTAAATAAGCAGCAGATTAATGGCTGAGAGTGGGTGAGAGGGTGAAAGGGCCGCTGGCCTCCCCTCTGCCCACCTTTGATCCAGACTTGGTAAAGGAGCAAGCTCTCCAAGTGGAGACCCTCAGAGGAGCCACACAATGCCCCCTCAATCTGAAGGAAGGAGACAAGGATTATAATATATTGGCTGGTTGGAGCTCTCAAAGGGGTTTGAGGGAATGTTTTACTGACAGAAAAATCAGACAAGCTCCTGAAAGGAATCTTTTGTAGCTGGACGAATGGAGCCTGGACGCTTTGGTGGAGCGGCCGAGGTCAGCGGTGCGGCTTTAATGGGCAGATTGAAGGTCTGGGAAAAAGAACAGGACATGAATGGAGACAGCGTCTGTCTGAAGTTTGGCATATGCGCTGTTACACCGGTCCATAAAAGTCCTGCACCTGCCCAACAGCCCTTCCAGCACAGTCCCAGTCACATCGGATTTGTGTTCATCTCACTTCATGTTTTCATTTGAATTCCACAGCTAAACAGTGTTGTTGTAGGCTGGATCAGCACAGCTCCAACAGTGCAGTGGAAACACTTTTCAAAAGAAACTCAGAATATCTTCAGAATGAAATAAAGTGGTTCATGAATGTTTCCTCGGTCTCTTTAGAAAACAAAAGTACTTCACAGAAGTGTTCCATCCATCTTCTGTAGCCAGTAAGGGTCACGGAGAGAAGGGGTCCATCCCTTGTGGTCTCGGGGTGGGACACCCTGGACTGGTCACCCATCTCACCTGAGCTGCTTCCTGCTTCTCTGAGGGTAATGCTAACGCTAGTGTCCTGGTGAATTCTTCGGGTTCTCGTGTGTTTTCTTGTGGTTCTGGTCCATCGTGCTCCAGCAGAAGCTACTGAGAATACATCAGCAGTAGACCTCTTCTCCTCATCCTGTTAGTGATGTAAGTGGTTTTCTACTTAAACTGGTAACCGTTACGATGCTGCCCCCGCGCCCCCAGCCAGACCTCCTCAGCAGTCCCGTGGCCGGGGCTAATCACAGAAACGGGTGTGATACTCACGCTGATCTCAAGGTGAAAATGTTTCTTTGCCTCATACGTTGCTGACAGTAGATTTACTGCAACATTTTCTCAGAAGATGTGTATTAAATGAATGAGACTCAAGGCTGGCTTCAAAAACAGAACTTGTTTCTCAACGACTGTTAGAATTTAGTGCAATAAGGTCTGGTTCTCGCTGGGACCACATGCTGAATATCTTCTCTTATCCTCTGTTTGTTTGTGGGAGCAGAAGAAGGAGCGGGAGTGCATGCAGCTGCAAATAGCTGTCCTCCGCGATGAGCTGCAGCGCCAGAGAAAGGTGCTGGCCAGGGAGATGGACGTCCGACAGAAGGAGAGGCTGCAGCTGCACAAGAAAGGTGAACGCCCCCTTCTTCTTATTCGCTCCTGAATTGTTTCATTTCAAAATGAGATAGTCACGGAGCTGCGGAGTAAACGGTGAGACAGAATTCACGGCAGAACTTTAGATATTGGAGCGATCTGTGACAGTTACCTCTCTGTAGTTTAGTGTGTTTCATGTATAAGGGAGGAGGAGACGGGTGAGCGTCCGGCAGCCAGCTCAGCTGTTGAGCTGCTAGACGGGAAAAAGAGACTCGCAGTCGGAGACTGAACTGAAAACGATTCCTCCTCTTTGAGGAAGATGAGCTGGGTTATGAGCTGACACCATTTTATCTCTTCAGCGTTGTTTCGGTTAGCGGCCTGCTTAGTGACGTACGTTTTTGGGAGATGCGCTCATCAAGCAGCGTGTCCTGCTGGAGAGAGATGTCGTGCAGACTGCCTCACTGAAATCTTGCGCCATACAGTGTGCCACCTTTCTGGAGTTCCCTCAGTGTGACATGAACAATCCTGGGCAACGGACAAAATCGAAGAGTGTGATGCCGGAATTATGGACTTATTGTGTAGACTTTTACTTTGACATGTCCAGCTGTGACAATGACGTAATTTGACTTTCGTTCTGATTGGTTGTTGACGTGTGAGACAAGGCAGCTATATTTCTAGAGCACATTTCAAACACAGAGGCAATTCAATGTGCTTTACAATCATCAGGACATGATATGAAAACAACATAAAAGCACAAATTAAAATACACACAGATAGAATTACAGTTTAGAGCTACAGGAGAAGACAACGCTACAGCACAGATTACAGTGGAGACGATGCAGCAGGACAAACAATTCATGTAAAGGCTGATGAGTACATGAGGGTTGGGGCACATCTGAGGTCATGGGGAAGCTGATTCCATATGTGAGCAGCATAGTAGCTAAATGCATCTCCACCATGTTTGGTTCTGACCCAAGGTTCTACCAGCTGATTGTTTCCAAGGGATCTCAGAGCCCTATTGGGTTTACATACAGGAATGAGATCTGACTTGTATTTTGGTCCCATGCCATTGAGTGGTTTATAAACTAGTAGTAGCACTTTGAAGTCTATTCTGTGGTTTACTGGTAACCAGTGTAGGGATCTAAGAACAGGAGTGATGTGCTCTGTTCTCTTAGTTCTTGTTAAGACTCTAGCAGCAGCATTCTGAACAAGCTGCAGTTGCTTCACAGCTTTTCTGGGAGACCAGTTAGGAGACCATTGCAGTAGACCAGCCGACTAGAAATAAAAGCATGAATACGTTTCTCTAAGTCTGGTCTGGACATGAGACCTCTGACTCTTGATGTTTGATGAAGGTGATAAAACACTGGTTTAGTTATAGCCTTAATATGTCCAGAGAAGCTCAGGTCAGAGTCAATGATAACACCAAGATATCTAACCTGGGTCTTTGTCTTTATTCCCCAGGAGTCCATCTGAGCAATAACATCCATTCTATCCTTCTTGTTGCTACAGAAACCCCCACTTAGGCATTTTAGTAGCTAAACCAAAAAAGCCCCACAGCTAGCCCCGACCCTGCTCCAAATTTGAAGTTGATTCTCATAACTGACCGATTAAAAAAAAAGAGAATAATCTAGGCTGATATTTCATTTTCAGGGGGAGCTGTTGAGCCGTTTTTATTGCAACTTTTCCAGAACTCTTTAAATACAACATTTTACAACAGGATCTACAAGTGTGCAAAATTTGGTGAGTCTCTGAAAATGTTAAGGCTTCCAAAACCCCGATGAATTTGCTGGAAGAAAAACGAAGAAACATTTGAAGAACAAGAAGCCTTCACAGTGCTTTCACTGCTGGGGCTTAATAAAACAATAAGCCAGTGTCAAAGAATGTGAAATAGAAAACACCTGCAAAGACTTGCTGAGCTTTTAACGCATTCACTGCCAGCCATCTTCTGAACAGAAAGCCTCTGGCTGCCGGCGTTTTGGATCATTTTCACTGTTTTTCCAGCTGACTCCGAATCGAGAGTCAGCTGGAAACTGAATTACTCGGGAAGTAATTCTTGTTTTATTGAACTACTTTGTTATGATTTCAGGCCAAGTTTGGCCAATCAGAGTTTGATACGTTTTTGAGTATTTTCCAACGTGCCTCAGAAAGCCACGCCCTCCTCAGATACAAAGATGTTTTTAACCTTAACATGTATCTTATTGTAATGTGTATGAGTGTAAACAATGATTTACTTGTTAAATCAACACATACTGATTTGTGAAGTAAATGGATCATTGTAAGAGCCACATTCATTTCAAATTCATTGATTTAAGCACAGATTATTCACACATTTCATTTAAACATCTTGTTAATTCATCACATCAGATTTTTTAACTTATTCAGAGTGAAGAATGTTGGTGTCTAGCGTTCACACAGTGAGTGCAGAACCTTGGGTGAGAATGTTTGTTTGAATCTTTTGTCTTCATGGAATGTCAACATGCGCTGAGCAGAACCTTCTGGATTTAGAAGGTCACCTAGAAAGTGGATTTATTTCTGTAGATGAAAGGTTATTATGTCGGTCAATATATCGGAGAAAATAGACGCTTTTGGATGTTACACCTCCTTTGAATACCATGCCATCCAGGTAACGGCACCGAAAAAATTCTTTATGGTTGTTATATATCGACAACCAGGACAACTAAGGTACTTTCTAGATGAAGTAGACGCCCTGCTCTCCTCCATTCTTGTGCTTGACTCTCCAGGGGAGGTCCACTGCGTCCACCCCAATGGTCTCATTCCGCCACACGCGCCGCAATCTGGCACCAAAAATTTCTCCTCTCTTGTTGCCTCCACTCTAGCACATTCTCTGCCTTTGAAGTGAGTGATGCCACTGAATCACTCTTCTCCACACTGCTCATATCTCAACAACTTGTGCCCTTTAGCCACCAGACTCGTTAGATCCTCTCAGTCGCACCCTTGTCTAGATGATACCCTCCAGTCCCTACGCACCGGTCTTAGAGCTGCGGAACAGAAATGGCACGGATGAAAGATCTTGCTGATCTGTTGAGTTTCCAGGCGTTACTGTCCTCAGTCTCTGCCAGTATCACTGATGCAAAGAAACCTTTCTACACTGACAGATTTCTCAGCTCTACTAGCACTCAGAAACTATTTTCCACATCCAAAACTCTACTTAACCCTCAGCCTCCACCACCTACCAGCAATCTACCGGCAAACATTGTTGCCTCATTCTTCACTGACAAGTGGTAGCTAACCTAATCTTTATCATAAAATTCAAGTGGATGGAGCCTGTTTCTCAATTTTCTTTGAGGAACATCATTTTGCTAGATTAAGCTAACCAATACAGCCACTGCTGAAGTTAAACCTCCTCAATAGCTGGTTTAAAATGAAATCTAGACCATAGTTTAAACTGGGGTTTAAAGTTCTACTGCAACAGGATTAGATTCAAACTCGGTTTAGTGTAAACATTAAACTCATCTTAATAGAGAGGTTTAAATCTTAATTTTATACTAGGTTTAAGTTTGATGCAACAGAATTGAAACTTGTATGATTTCATCCAAGTTTAAAGTTAAACCTTTTGGTGCAATCCGGCCTAAATGGGCTAAGTTGAATTACTGAAATAAATGGATTTTTGCACAGTGTTCTGTTTTTAACACCAGCCGTTCTGGGCTTCTCCAGAATTCACAGATGACCAGTCCACCAACACTGTAACATCTAATCAGGTTAGTAAACTGGCGCTGAAGGCCCAGTTACCAAATACAGGGTGCCACAACTAAACTCATGTTATCATGGCCTTCGTGTGTTTAAAGGGCCGGTGATGTGCTCCGCCCCTGGCCCGGCTCTGATTTGTTCTGCTAAACGTGGTAAACGTGGTTGGGACAGAGAAGAGGTCCATGTCAGTAATAAATAAAAATGTTGTTGTCGTCGTCTTCCTCCGCTTATCTGGGTCGCGGGGGTAGCATCCCAACTAGGGAGCTCCAGACCGCCCTCTCCCCGGCCACCTCCACCAGCTCCTCCGGCAGGACCCCAAGGCGTGTAACCTCTCCAACGTGTCCTGGGTCGACCCGGGGAACTCCTGCCACCAGGACATGCCCGAAACACCTCCCCAGGGAGGGGTCCAGGAGGCATTCTGACCAGATGCCTAAACCACCTCAACTGACTCCTTTCGATCCAGAGGAGCAGCAGTTCTACTCCGAATCCCCCCCCGAATGTCCGAGCTCCTCACCCTATCTCTAAGGCTGAGCCCGGCCACCCTACGGAGGAAACTCATTTCGGCCGCTTGTATCCGCTATCTCATTCTTTCGGTCATTACCCAAAGCTCATGACCATAGTTGAGGATTGGGATGTAGATTGACCGGTAAATCGAGAGCCTGGCTTTTTGGCTCAGCTCCCTCTTCACCACGACAGATTGGCTCAGCGTCCGCATCACTGCAGACGCCGAACCAATCCGCCTGTCGATCTCCCGATCCCTCCTACCCTCACTCGTGAACAAGACTCCGAGATACTTAAACTCCTCCACTTGAGGTAGGACCTCTCTCCCGACCCGGAGTTGGCAAGCCACCCTTTTCCGGTCGAGAACCATGGTCTCAGACTTGGAGGTGCTGATCCTCATCCCAGCCGCTTCACACTCGGCCGCGAACCTACCCAGCAAGAGCTGAAGGTCAGAGCTGGATGAAGCTAAGAGGACCACATCATCCGCAAAAAGCAGAGACGAGATTCTCCTGCCACCAAACTCGACACAATCCACACCACGGCTGTGCCTAGAAATTCTGTCCATAAAGGTAATGAACAGAACTTCTTTTGGTCTCTTTAGTTAAATTTCTAGTTTATTCCTTTATGTAGTTGAGGTGATGTCTCCCCAGCCCTCTGTGTCTCTAGTTCTGTAGTTTCTGGTTAATAGTCCACTTTAGCGTTCTTATCCCCGGCCCTCCAGTTTGGTGCTCAGTGGTTTTTGTTCCACTGCGCCTAGAAATTCTGTCCATAAAGGTAATGAACAGAACCAGTGACAAAGGGCAGCCCTGGCGGAGTCCAACCCTCAGCCACTTTGAATATAGGTAAAGAATGGTAAGAACGTTTTTTACTGCTTGAGTAGAAAATGACCTTCAAAATATAACTGAATGATTATTTTTCATAGAAAATGAGATAAAATATTTCTAAATCTTAAAAATATCTTACAATTCTATCTACCCACTGACCGACTGACTGGGGGGAACATCCACCAGCACATACACCGGCAGATACAGCAGCACATACACCAGCAGATACAGCAGCATATACACCAACACGTACAACAGCACATACAGCAGCACATACACCAGCAGATACACCAGCATATACACCAGCAGATTCACCAGCACATACACCAACACGTACACCAGCACATACACCAGCACATACACCAGCAGATTCACCAGCACGTACATCAACATGTACAGCATGCGTATGTAACATATAAATCTCCAAGCTGCCGGTGCTCCCCGCGGTGGGTCAGACCCGTGAATCAGCTGCTTGGAACACTGATCTGATCGCAGCTCAACAAAAGTGAAAGAAATTGGATAAACCTCCAACCCTATTGTAATATTGAGAAAAATACAGCAGAACATCATTTTACCGGTAGTTATTCACTCCTGACCCAGTGGTGCGAGGCAAATTTAGTGCGACATGACCGTTTTTAAACACATCAGATTTGTCTCTAAATCAGAACCACCTATGAAAGTGACCTGGACTGGCTTTGAAAAATCTGATCTGTGATGTTTAAATATGAACAATCAGATATGGGTCGCACGTGGGGGACAAATCAGATGCAATGTGTTTTTGCCTGCATTGTGAACGCAGCCTTAGTTCTGGGACATTTTAACTGTCACTACTTTAATCTGCATCTCCTTCAAAATCTGTTTCTGATCTGGAATGGTTGTTATGAAGAAGCTCAAGAAATACATTAATTAGCAGGTTAAAGAAACATCATTTAGCATCTTGTTACTGTTTTTCTCTTGTTTAGCTTTCCTAATCAGGCTAGGCATATGAATCTGTTCCAAAACTGGAAGAAAAAGACATTAGTTTAAGACAGCTGCTGATGTTATTTAGATTGGCTCCATGTTTTGTTTATGATGGCATTTCATCAGATGCAATTTTAGTTAAATTTAGTTTTTTCCTCAGGAAATTATTTATTCAGCTGTAGAGGGTAAGTGCTCTCTGTTCAAAAATCTGGAAAAGAGAATCAAATCTCACAAATGTAGGATTAAATTACCCTCCACTCCCACATATTCCGGACTCCACCTACAGACCCATTCGTACAATCAGTATTTGATTTTGAGGAGAAGAGGCTTTTCCGTCCCATCAGATCCCACAGCATGGCTCTAAGGCAAAGTTAGATCAGCTATTTGAATGTTTTTGCTACAGAACGGTCTCAAACTAATTGACTTCTGTTGTTGACATTTGTCACTTAAATATTTCAGATCAGACAAAGATAAGTCGATTCCATTCATCTATTTTTAACCACATATCCAGAGTTGGCTCGCGGGGGCAGCAGCCTAAGCCAAGAGGCCCAGACTTCCCTATCCCTAGCCACTTGGGCCAGCTCCTCCAGGAGAATCCCATGGCATTCCCTGGCCAGCCGAGAAAGCCAGTCCCTTCAACGTGTCCTGGGTCTTCTCTTGGGTCTCCTCCCAGTTGGACATGCCTGGACAACCTCACCGGGGAGGTGTCCAGGAGGCATCCTGACCAGATGCCCGAGCCAACTCAACTGGCTCCTCTCGACGTGGAGGATTAGCGGGTCTACTCTGAGCCCCTCCCAGATGACTGAGCTACTCACCCTATCTCTAAGGGAGAGTCCAGCCACCCTGCGGTTAAAACTCTTTTCGGCTGCTTGTATCCGCAATCTCGTTCTTTCGGTTACTACCTAAAGCTCGTGACCATAGAAGAGGGTAGGAACGTACATCGACCAGTAAATCGAGAGCTTTACCTTCTGGCTCAGCTCTTGCTTCACCATGACAGACCGGTGCAAAGTCCGCATCACTGCTGACACAGCACCAATCTGCCTATTGATCTCGCTCTCCATCTTTCCCTCACTCGTGAACAAGACCCCAAGATACTTAAACTGCTCCACTTGAGGCATGACCACATCCCTGACCTGGTGAAGGTATTCTACCCTTTTCTCACTTAAGACCATGGTCTCAGATTTAGAGGAATTGATTTTCATCCCAGCCGTTTTACACTGCTGTGAACCACTCTAATGAAAGCTGGAGATCACTGTCTGATGAAGCCATCATGACCACATCATCTGTAAAAAGCAGAGGTCTGATCCTTAGGCCACCATAACCGATCCCTTCATTACCTTGGCTGCACCTAGAAATTCTGTCCCAAAAGTTTATGAACAGAATCGGTGATAAAGTGCAGCCTTGGCGGAGTCCAACTCTCACCTTTAACAGGCTCGACTAGCTGCTGGCAATGCGGACCAAGCTCTGACAGCGGTCATACAGGGACCTAACAGCCCATATCAAAGGGCCTGGTACCCCATACTCCTGGTGTTGCTGCCACAGGGCACCTCGGGTGACGTGGTTGAACGCCTTCTCCAAATCCACAAACACATGTAGATTGATTTGGCGAAATCCCACTCACCTTCCAGGATCCTCCTAAGGGTACAGAGCTGGTCCAGTGTTTCATGGCCAGGACAATAACCATATTGTTTCTCCTGAATCCGAGGTTCAATAATCTGACAGAGCCTCCTCTCCGGAACCCCTGAATAGACCTTACCAGGGAGGCTCAGAAGTGTGATCCCCCTGTAGTTGGCACACTCTTTGTGGTCCTCCTTTTTAAATAGGGGTACCTCCACCCGAATCTTTATAAACACCATGGATCTAACCCTGCTAATTTACGTCCACTAACTCCAGCTGTTTCTGTAGTTTCTGGTTCCGCCAACTCACTCAGCATGGCTCTATTAAACACCCACTCTGTTAACAATAAGTCCTTCTTGCTTAATGATCTAATTATGTCTGAAGGCCTGGATTTTCTGTTTCTGACTGAACATTGGCAACAAACATCTTATTATTCTGGTCTGAATGAACTCTGCCCGAGTGATTATTCTTTTCTTTGTCAGCCCCGGGGTTCTGCTGGTGGTGGAGGCCTAGCTGTTGTTTTTAGAGACCGTCTTCCATGTAGCTCTACAACCTCTGGTCACTATAGGGGTTGCATGACTTAATTTTTTTTAAAGTCGACAGTCAAGTAATGAAAATCGAGTCGACTTAGACTAGTTGTTGATGACGTCATACACCTGAAGCGGCCGGGGAGGGGGGGTGGGGGGGGGGGGGGGGGGGGTTNNNNGGCGTTTGGTTCGCTGGAGTTTTTGACAATTAAAATTGCGCCCACATTTA
The DNA here is from genome assembly GCA_006942095.1 of Nothobranchius kuhntae. NCBI lineage: Eukaryota > Metazoa > Chordata > Actinopteri > Cyprinodontiformes > Nothobranchiidae > Nothobranchius > Nothobranchius kuhntae. The sequence continues at coordinate 557,007 of SSNQ01034575.1, forward strand.
CTGAGTTAAACACATCTCTTTTAAAAACGGTAGTTTCTGCATCCTACTTCAGCCCTCTCCCCCTCCTCCTGCGCAGCACTGATGCACCTGCAGCCTTTCAGAGTTCCTGCTGCTCTAAACACTAAAATAATTATTTCATTTTCTGTTCCTCACTTCTGATTACCTTCAGTGGTGTCTGTTTGTTGCAACCACCAGGTACAAAAACAAACTTGTTTTTATTTGACTATTTTTCTGTCTTGTCTGTTTATTATCTTCCTGCATCTCCTCTCAATCCTAAAGAAAAACTGCTACCTGGGTTCATATATATTCACCTTATGAGTTACCTTTGAACTGCAGTTCTAAAATATCTCCCGACTGCAAAAACAGCGGAGTGCCCGCTGCTCGCCGGCCACATCAGTGAGGTGAGTCACTGGAGGACAAAACAGGTGATGTGCCTCGCTCCGCAGCAGCGAAATGCATCAGGCACAAATAAAAGACAGAAAACATTAAAGGAAATGAGCCAACATGAATGATCGCGTGTTTAATTCGTTTTTGAGGTGGTGACACCTGATTTGATAATGTTACTGTGGCGGTGCTCAGGACGCAGATGTCTGGAGCGCGTCAATGATCATAGCTTTGCATGCGCAAGCCGGTTAAGATTTGGATGGGGGTGAGGGGAAGGTTAAATTGCAAGAGGGAAAAGGTCACAATTTGCTTAAATGTCCATTTTACCACTGGTGTCAGTACCGACGCTCTGGCACAGCGCGCCGCCTCCGCCTCCCGATGCGCAGGGGCTCATCACCTGCTGTCTTTTCCGAGGACTGCATCTTGTCAGTCATTATCACGTGACCGCGACTAGTCGATGACAGGCCGAGCTGAGCTTAGATTTTAACATGTACTGTTTAGCCATGAAATTTAAATGTAATAGGGTAAAACCCAGTGCATTTAACACAATTCTGCATTTTAGAAAATGGGTTCAAATATAACGTTGGTGGAGCTGGGTTCCGACTATCGGCTTGTCGAGCTCTCGGGAGACCGATGTTTTCCACCCGGTTCTCCCCTGGCTTCACGGCTTCTGTTTACTGCGCGGAATGCCAGCTGTTTCTCCCTGCAGCTCGGCGTATCTCTGTCTGATCGTAGCTTCTGTTTGCTGTGCAGAATGCCGGCTGTTTCTCCCTGCAGCTCGGCGCATCTCTGTCTGATCGCGGCTTCTGTTTGATGCGCGGGCTGTCGGCTTGTGGAGCTCTGGGATGGAAACCTTTCCACCCGGTTCTCCCCAGCGGCAGCTCTGCGCATCTCAGATCGCAGCTGCGCTTGTCTGCTGTGCGGCTGCCAGCTTTTGGAGCTCTCGGGAGACCTCTGTGTTCCACCCAGTTTTACCCAGCGGTCAGCCTGGCGTATCTCTGACTCAGAAGCTCTGGTGTTGTGCACAGTTAACTCCGGTTGTAGCTAGGTTGCTACCTCCATTAGCTTAGCTTCCACCTCCGCGTTAGCCAGGGTTAGCTTCAGGTTCGCTCGTAGCTAGTTCGACCGGGTGTCGTCAGTTGATCCCAGCCTTACAGCCTCACCCTCAGCTCCTCCTCTCTTCGCTTTTGTGGAATTATCTGGGCTTGACAGAACCTGTGACACGGTCAAAGTGGCGGTGGCGGCCACCTCCCATTTGGCCTCAAAAACGTGATATTGGAGCCTATGGAAAGGAGATGTCCAGTACATTTATGTTGATGGACTCGCCGAACGGCATTGAATTCACAGATAAAAAAGATGTGGGTTCAACTTTCATTTTGGAACAGTTTTTCAAGCAAGGGAAGGGAATGATCTGAACATGCAGGAGTACTGACCCATCATAAACCTTTGTCGGTTGTGCCGAAGAGAAAGGTACAGAACCAAGTTACTTAATTAATTAGCTGCAAGTTCTCCTGTCCTCTGTCCTCTGGGCCATACACACACACACACACACACACACACACACACACACACACACACACACACACACACACACACACACACACACACACACACACACACACACACACACACACACACACACACACACACACACACACACACACACACACACACACACACACACACACACACACACACAGGACTGTCTCAACTGTTATTTTCGTAAGGAGTGTGCACATACAGCATGCGTGCCTCGTGCACGAGCCTACTATTGAAGCGCCGTTACGCTTTTGGCCTGGGGGGCAATCACGAGCATAAAAAGTCAAAACTCCGTAAAGTCCCTTTAAACATTTAATAAAGTAAAATAATCTGTGTCCACGTTCAACATCTCAGGCTCTGGGAGAAACATGCTCTGCAGATGCTAACATCTACAAAAATACTGAAACCTAGAGGACACGTCCAATTCTTGCCTTTAATTTAAGTTATAAAATCCTAAAAGGGGCCATTCTCTTTTAAGGTCTTTGAGCAGCTTTAGATTCACATATTCATGCAACGGTTCAAGGGTGTAAGAAATGAATAACACCAAACGACATGTGTGGCTTAGTTTGAACCCAAAGGTCTCATTTCAGAAACGTTGGAGTATGAACCAAGTTCTGTTGAACACAGAAAATACTAAAACATTTAAAAAATCCTAAACTTCCAATAATATCTGAGATGTTTGTTTTACTCCTTACTCCTGCTGCTGATAAGAATACCAGCAGCAGGAGGCTGAACCAGGATTAAATGACCCAGCTGATGGATCTCCTTCACTAACCAGGTTACTACCCACCTTTCCACTCACCTGGCCTGTGGGACTTTTATTATCTCCTCCTGTCCATGGTGTCTCTGGAGGAGCAGATGGGAATTAAGATCTCCTGTAACCTAAAATGAACCAAATCTTCCTCCTAGTTTTTTTTTTCTAGAGTTTAACATTAATTTAACATCATGGAACCAAAGAATGGTATAAGGAGTGTAACAAGATCTTCTGTTTTCTATTTCTGTTTGACTCTCTCGGCCCGGCCCAAACCAAAAAAAGAAATGTAAACCTGGAGCCAGTGAGGTCTGCAGGGCGTTGGTGTTCTGCTGGTGCTCTAGTTATGTTTGGATCAGGCTTGGTGTGTTGCTGTTTGATATTTGCTGCTTTGTGCTGTCAGACCATGGTCAGGGGCTGGGCGCAGGTCTCTGCTCCACTGCTCCGGTTTATCATGCTTTTATAGTTGTGAGAGTGATGGAAGAGGCTGGAGGAACACAGTCATTCCTGCATGATGGGGTTTAGATTCAGTATGGATCAGAACCTGAGGAGTGGCTGGTGGCGTTAGTAGTGTAGACTCAGGTCTGTGCTGCTCCAAGCTGTTTTATAAAATGTGCTGCGTAACTTTGAGCCATATCGTGTACTGATGCATTCCTGTAGACCACAGACCCACTCAAAGCTTTGCTGTGATAGAGATGTCTTCTCTCAGCAGGACAGCGTACTCTGTCTGGCTTTTAGAACATAAAAATCCTCAGATCTCAATTCGGGCCCTCTAGACAAACGGCTCTGTCTCGTGGAGGCCCTGGTTTTCAAGCTGCAGGACTTAAAAGTTCTGCTGCTAATGTGTTAGTGCCAGACACCACAGGAGGCCTTCAGAACTCCTGTGGTGTGCCTGCTTGCATCCTGCAGGTGGTTTTAATGCTGAGACCCATAGGTGTTTGTGTGCTGATCAGATTGGAAGCATGTGTTTAATTTATTGAATTCTTCACACATTCCAGCATTTATTAGATCCAGAAAATGGTTTTAAGTGTTATTGACAGTTTAACAGTGTGTAAATATGCTGTTATGTGGGGTGGGGGTTTGGGGCCGTGTGGTCCTCCTGCCTCTAAGCCAGTCTCAGCGCGGGTTAGCAGGTAACGTTCACCTGTGGTGCTGCTGAGGTGATGCTTATGTCCAACATGACTGCTAACCGGTTTAGAGTTAGGCTGAAGCCTGCTCGGTGTGCGTTTGGTCATGTCTGTGAGGGTTACAGAATCATTTTAAATTTTAATAGGGGAAGACTGCAGGAGGGAGCGGTAAAATACAGGGGGTCCCCAGCAAATACAAGAAACTTTACGAGTCTGATGAAACCCACTGCTTTTCCATCAGGCAGTCACGGGGCAGCTCCAACGACCCAGTGGCTGTGCTGGGTCAATGTTATCGAGCTCAGTACGGCTCGGCCGTGAACGAGCCGAGGCGACGTCGTGCTCTGCTTAAAGAAGAAGTGTTATCTTCCCGCTTCAGAAGAAGCGTCCAACGTGTTTTTACGCTTTCTCCGAGACATGTCACGGCGCTAAGTTGTTAGCGCCGTGCGCTAACACGTCAATAGTGCAGCGTAGCCTGCTGGAGGTTTTAAGGGTTCAGATGAAAACACCCGACCTCTCAGGCTGCTCACACATCAATCTTAAGTTGTCGCTGTTGCGCTCACGCCGTAATATAGATGCGGTTTACCTTTCTAATTTTAAACTCAGTAACTTATGCTGTAACTCCACCCTGCCCTGCCTGCTCCTCCTTGCTGCCTGCCGGCTGTGATCACAAGCCGAATGAGGGACAGACAGAGCTCATTGTTTTTCACCCCAACAGCAGGGCTGTGGGTCGTTATGTTGATCTTGGCCCTCTTTCTCCCTACTCAAAACCAGTTGTTACCAGTCTGGGGGTGAAAATTGAAGCTGGACTTAAATTTGATGCTCACATCAATTCTGTGATCCGGTCCATTTTCTTTCACCTGAGACGCCTTGCAAAAATCAAGCCCATGCTGTCAAGGGCCCACCTGGAGCGGGTACTCCATGCTTTTGTAATTTCTAGGCTTGATTACTGCAACTCTCTATATGCAGGGTTGTGTCAGTCATCACTGCGCCGCCTAAAGGTTGTGCAGAACAGCACAGCCAGGTTCCTGACTGGGACCAGGAAACGGGACCACATCAGTCCGGTTCTGGCCTCCCTGCACTGGCTTCCGGTCTGTTATTGTTCACACTTTAAACTCCTCGTCTTTGTTTACAATTTCTTCCAGGGTGGTGCTCCCCCCTATCTAGCCACACTCCTAAACAGACATTCCCCATCACGCGCTCTGCCCTCCTCTTATCAAGGCCTGCTCGCTGTCCCTCGTTCTAGGTGTCGTACTCGTGGGTACCGGCCTTTCTCAGTCCTAGCACCGTCACTGGAACCAGTTGCCACCCTCAGTTAGGCTGTCCCCATCTCTGCCAGTCTAAGAGTTGCCTAAAAACCCACCTCCTCCACTTGGCGTTCCCTGAACATGTTTGAATTTGGCCCTCTTTTATGTTGATTTAATTTCCCAGTTTTCATTGGTCTCTTTATCCCTTGTTTTACCCATTTGTCTTCTGCTTTAATGTTTTACCTTTTTTTTTGTAATATTTGACTTGCTTTTATTTTCGATTCATTCATCATATTTAACTTTTCTCGTGTACCGTGTTCAGCGCCTTGGGCTTCCCGACAGGGTCGCGGAAGGCGCTTTATAAATAAAGCTTTGATTGATTGATTGACAAGCGACAACATAGTAGTTCCCGCTGCTTCTTTGGGAAACGGCGCCAAAAACAAAAATACTTGGGATCTTGTAGGTGTGGCGGTGGGATTTCAGCCGTGGCAGGCCGCCACAGCTACGCCTATGTAAGGTAAGGGAAACCCTGAGATCTCCATGTTCCTGATCATCAGTCCCTCAGATTTACCAGAAGTCACAGAGCACTGGTGAACGGATGCTAGTACTGTCTGTAAACTACCTCAGAAGGCTGCTTACCTTACAGGAATGAGGAGGTGACAGAGGTGTTTGGGCTGGAACCAGTACGTCAGAATGGCAGCAACACACCGTTAGTGCCTCTGTTTCTCTGAACAGAGGCTGTTCAGGAGGAGTGTCCTGGGTGGGACAGAAATGTGTAAGTACTCGTGGGAAATGTGATGCAGCAGCAGCTCGGGGTAGAGCAGGTTGTCCAGTAATGAGAAGGTTGCAGGCTAGATCCCGGCTCCCACAAGAGAACGCAGCTGTTGAGTCCTTGGGCAAAACACCTGACATGCCTTGCCTGCTGGTGGTGGTCGGAGGGACCGGTGGCGTCTGCGTACGTTAGCCTCACCTCTGTCAGTGCGCCCCAGGGCAGCTGTGGCTACATCGTAGCTCATCCCCACCAGCGTGTGAATGGGTGAATGACTGATGGTGTTGTGAAGCACCTTGGGGGGTTGTAGATCCCTAAGGCATTTACTGTAACAGCTAGAGGATGGCTAGATGACTTCAGAGAAATGTTAGTAATTCTGACTTTATACCTCGTGTCAGAGATAATGAGGCTGGAAGTCTTCTCACATTTGGATGTGCTCTAATAGAGCTGACAACATGAGTTTTGTCACAGACATTAAATCATATTGTGTTACAGGACTAGATGATGGTTATTCCACATGCTTGTGGTTTGTGCTGCTGCCTGAGCCTGCCCGTGCTGCACCTCCACCATCAGGATGGTCCTGGTTTTACTGCATGAGCCAAACGCTGTGTTTACGGAGGCCTGTCATTTGCATACATATGTAGTTTGGTTTTATGTGGTGTCAAAAGGAAATGGTGTGATCAGAAAGGCCGTTTGATGTGTTTACCGTGGAGGGAGGGTCAAAAGAACCCACCTGATGTTCATCATTTCGTGTTTTCTCTTTCAGAGGAAGTATTCTCAGCTCAACACCAAAGTCTGAAGGAGGAGAGAGAGTCCTTAACCAAGCTGCAGAAGGAATGCACCGGCAAGAGGTGTGTGTGTGTGTTGTTCTGCATCAACACCTTACTCGGATATGTCTACAGAGGACATTTGTAATGATAAATATAACCTGCTGCTGGAGAGAACATCCTGGGATTAGATGTTGGGCAGATGAAGCATTGGCCGTATTCATTTCCTGTTTTCTGAGTCTTTTGGGCCCTGGTTGCTCCGCTGCACTAGCCAGGCATTTGTCAGACAAACAAAGCTGAATTCAAGCTTGACATCCGCCACAAGCAAGACAACAACTGACCTTTCAGGAATGTGGTGGAAGCATAAATAAGCTGCAGCTGACGCACGAACACCCTGGTTATGAGAGTGTGGTGGGATGCAAGGAGCAGCGTGTAATCTTATTACACACACACGCACACACACACACACACACACACACACACACACACACACACACACACACACACACACACACACACACACACACACACACACACAGTCCGTTTCATCTTCTTATTCTTGTAGAATTTTATAAAGTTTAAAAAAAAGCATCAACATCCAATAGAAAAGTGGTTTATAGGTAAAAGGAAGTTTAAATGCTGAACATGTTTTTACTTAAAAAGTAGAAGCCATGCAATATCTGTGTCCTCCAGCCTGCTCCTGTGTGTTTCTGATTGTCTGTGGTCTGATGTTCTCAGAGAGCAGTTCCTGAAGTCCAACGCCCAGCTCACCTTTCGCTGTCGCCAGCTCCTCTCTGAGCTCTCCTACATCTACCCCATTCATGTGGTAGGTAGAACCCACCTGACGGATCAGCACACCTTTAATAAAGTGCTTCTGCTCCCAAACGAAGGTCTGGTCCCTAAGACTATTTTATTTGATGTATTCTTTATTTAACCAGGAAGTTACCACTGAGAATAAAAACCTAATTTTCAAGGGAGTCCTTGTTAAAAGGCAGCAAATTATACAGTTACAACATTTCTCAGTTACACAGATGGTTATGTACAAAGTTACAGAAGGCAGTTACAACTCAGGCAGTCCAGCTTGTGTTCTCAGTCTGGTTTTAATTGTATCCAAGGAGATCAACTCGGGTAGTTTCCATTAGTCTTCCTGTAACCTGTTTCATGAAGACGGAGCAGAGTGGACGAAGGCCCTTTTGCCCAGTTCTGTGTGAGCAAACCCGACACCAAAGCTAGCTTTCCATAGCCGTTTTATAAAAACAATGCTGTCATTTTGCCACAACACCATGTCAGCGTCAGGGAGCCTCAGGTTGTCTTTAAAGGGACTGTAAGGAAGTTTGAAGTTTTAATGCTCGCTATCGCCACTCAGGCCTAACGCGTAACTGCAGCTTCAAAAGTAAGCTCGTGCATGAGGTGCGCATGCTGCACGCGCACACTCCTTACCGCTGAGACAGTCCTGTGTGTGTGTGTGTGTGTGTGTGTGTGTGGCCCGGAGGACAGGAGAGCACAGCAAATTAATAAAAATAATGTGCCTCTGTCTCTGCAGCTGCACTATCTCGTCGGCCGGTCGAACGTGCAGTGTGTGTGTGTGTGTGGCCTGGAGGACAGAGGACAGCAGAACACACAGCTAATTCATTAAATAATTTGGTTCTGTACCTTTCTCTTCAGCACAGCTGACAAAGGTTTATGATGGGTCAGTCCTCCTACATGCTCAGATCATTCCTTTCCCTTGCTTGAAAAATTGTTCCAAAATGAAAGTTGAACCCACATCTTTTTTATTCATGAATTCAGTGCCTTTCGGCGAGTGTCAAATAAAAATTTGGGCGTCTTATTACTGTTAAAAAAATCATTAATTTAAAAAAGAAACTCCAAATAACAAATTATTTTTGTTCACACCTGGAGTCAAACCCAGGTCCTCAACATGAGAGTCAGCCATCTTACTAGGTGAGCTAAAGCACCAGTGACATTGAATCTTATCGAAAATGTTTATATCCATGATGACAGCTGAAACAATGTCAATCAAAAGAACGATTCGGAGCGTAAATGGCTATTTTGTTGCTAATTTGCAGGAAATATCTAGAAGAAAGTAGCTAAGGGTCCTCAGAAATGTAGCTAGGTTCATCACTAGGCGTTAGGAACAGCGACAAAGTCGCTGACTTGGCACTACCTCACTCTGCTGCTAAAGCTACGGATAACAAATGCTACGGGCAATGCCTCAGCGTGAACGTGCATGAAGCAGCCTGCTCGACCCGATCAACTCTCTTTTTCTGTGATTTTACAGAAAAACAGGCAATCACAGTAAAAATGCCAGGGCTCATTCTACAGGAATGTATTATTTCTATACATGTTTTGACTGTCAAACTTCCTTACAGTTAGGGATGGGTACCTTTGACATCTGAATCGATTCCGTACTAATTCCCGGTACCTAGGAATCGATACCGGTACTTAACGGTACTAATTTTTGATACTTTTGAGTGTTTATTATTTTAATTCTCTTTTATAATTAAATATATATTTTTCTCAATATATAACAATATTTGATAAATATCACGATAAATAACATTCAACTATTTGTATTTTAACATCGTCCTTGTAGTTTTATAAGCTGATAATTAAACTGAAGCAAACATCTTTTCTGTGATCTAAATTTACTGTGTATCTTCATTCCTTTTGCCATCCTTTTTCCGTTGATTTTTCCTAAGTTAGAATTTCCGAGGAGAAAGCGAACGCACCATTAGCTGACAACAATGGTGGCAATGGAAGCTAACATATCAAGCTAACGTTATCTTAAACAGTTTATTTAACTGCTGGAGCAGATTAAAATGATGATGCCTTACACTTAGATCGTTGTCGCTGGTTTCATCTTCACCCAATCACCCGTCGCATTTAGTAAAGTGAAGCCAAACTTTAGAGCGCGTTCATGTTCTTCTAGTCAGAAATTCGGAGTTCAGAGGAGAAAGCGAATGCACAATTAGCGCAACGGAAGCGAACATGTCAAGCTAACGTTATCTTAAACATTTTATTTACCTACCGGAGCAGATTAAGATGAGGATGTCTCACTTAGATCGTTGTCGCTGGTTTCATCATCACCCAGTTACCCATCACATTTAGTGAAGTGGACCCAAGCTTTAGCATTTATTCTTTCTACCTTTCTACTGTTTAGAACTGGCTCACAGCGAGCGACGGCATAATGCTCTTGCGCATGCGCAGCTGTCTTAGCAAGTTCTCGTTATGAAGGACGGATACCGAAACGAGGCACCGTTTGAAATGACGTGAGTCGGTGCTCATTCGGTACTATGGAATTCGGTCGGTACCTTAAAAAGTACCGAATTCGGTACCCATCCCTACTTACAGTCCCTTTAAGTGGTCACACCTTGGCGGTAATGTTGCACAATCATGTCCTTTTTACAAAAGAGTATGCAATGGAGGTAAAAATCTGAATCAGAAAGGGTTTATGTTGGTCTATCTGGCAGATGCTTTTATCCAATCGATGTACAATTGCTACCTTTAGGACATGTTGTGATCTGTGGGGGAAACCCACAAATGCTTGGGGAGAACATGCAACTCCACGCAGAACGGCCGCAGCCAAGTTTCGAACCTGCAACCGTCTTGCTGTGAAGCAACAGTGCTAACAACTGTGCCACCATGCCATATGTGGGAGAATCACAACATTAGGAAACTGCTGCGGTACTTGATGCAAGAAAAAGTAAATGATAAGCAAAATTAGAATTAAGAAATAAACACAATGAAATGGTCATTTTATAGGGAATCGATTATTAGAGAAGCAGCTACTTTATACAAGTCAGTATTTGGGTCAGTTTAGGTGCAAACACAACACTGGGTCATGTGACTGAAACAGAGCAGCTGGATTGGGCAGGTCTACGATTGATATTCATCAAAAAGGGGGTATGAGGGAGGTCTCAGCACTGCTGCAGACTTTCGTTTATCTTGGACATAACTTGCTTTTTATTGCAATCGAAGCACGCTCATTACTTTTTTGACAAGCCGCTCCTACAGGTGTCTGTCCTCCTCAGTCCCTGTGCAGTCCATCTCTTTTTCTGCACGTGCTGCAAACAGGATAGCCTTCCGTCTTCTATAAACTCCCTCGGCATTCTTCAAATATCTAAAAGATGCTCGTAATTCCGACTTTGTCTTCTTTGAGGGATAAAAAATGTCCTCCTGAGTGCTGCCGTCTCCTCCTTTGGCCATTATTTCAGCTTTAGCTTCAAGAAAGTTTTGGTTGTAAACAGCAAAGCGAGCATTTGCCGCCGGTCCTGCAACTTCAGCAGATGATACGGTGGCTGGTAAGGGTCACCACGCCTACACCGCAGCCACGGTAAACCCACCAAGATAATATAGTTTTTTAAAAAAACAAGACGGTTATTTTTATTGTCAACTTTTTTTTTTTTTTACCGGGGTTTACCGCTACACTGGTTACCATGACAACCCTACCTGATCGGTTTGCTTTGATCTATTTTGAAAACTCAGATGAAAACCGATAGGGGCGCTATCGGCCGATTACGATCAAATGCCGATCCATCGGTGCATCCCTATTCAGAGGACAACCCATCACGTTTAACACATTGAGTTCTGTCCTTCACGTAGTCTTTGAACCATGAGATTGCATGTTCAGACAATCCCAAACAAAGAAGCTGTTGTTTTAAAACAGCATGGTTTACAACAGGTTTCTCCAACACATTGTCTGCGAGCTACCAGTATCTTGTGGTACACTTGAAATTTGCTCGCCTGGAAGCAGTCAATCAAACCATCCTGCCTGACTTTAATTAACAAGGGACAGCTTTTAAATTTGATGGCAAAGCAAGTTCTCCCCATTTTCTGCAATATCAAATCTAAAATTAGCATTTAGTGGAAGTCAAATAAAATCTGATTACAGCACAAATCTTTCGGCAAATGTTACTGGAAATAAGCAGATAAATTAATCCATCCGAACTCACCTGAGGAGTGCCTCAGGGATCTCTGTTAGGCCCCCTTTTTGCTCTAAACTGGTGCTGCTCACCCAGGGCACATGATGTGGTCCCAGACAGCCAGCAAATACAACAATGCCACAATCAATCTTCCAAAACATCAGAGCAGCGGAATAATGTTTGTGAGTGATAAAGGCTCAGCCATTAGTCCAGGTTCCGGGAAGGCTCTGTCTTCAGGAGGTTGTTGATGCTAGCGCCTACGTAGCAACAGGCAAAGCCCTTTTCACACGGAAAGCATCAGTGGCGCAAAACGCCACGTTAAATAGAATCAGTTGTAGTCTATGGTGTGTTCCCGCCTGGCTAGCCTGTGCACAACCGGCCATTTTTTAAGCCCCCCTCCCAAGGCGGTCTGCTTCGGGCTGAACTGGTCCAACACACCCACTTCCAACTGATTGGCTGTCTCAAATTCACTCTTACCTTTAGGGGGAGCCTCCGATTGGTGGATCGAATGAGACTGCGGAGGCTTCCTGTATCCTTCCTGTAATATCATTCAGGTTACTGAGGAGGAAACATGCCTCTGACCGAAGCTGTCTGTCTCAGGAGCGCGCGCGCACACACACACACACACACACACACACACAGTAATTGTTTCTCTCTGCGCTTCAGCTGCGGGAGGACAGGCAGCAGTCTGGATGCAATCACATCACCTCGGGCTATTTTTGTTACGAGTAAAGATTGCACCCCCTCCCCATTTCCTCGTTCAGAGGATGACAAAGAGCCATAAAACTGAGCAGGAGGTCCAACAACAACACCACTTTTGTACTGAGTTGTGATTCTGTGGAGCATACAGGTGACTTCACACTGTTTACCGATCACCTCAGGTTATTTTTGTGTGGAATAAGGAAATGAAGGTCAGGCCATGGTGAGCAGGATCCAGCTGAAGATGGTCAAAGTTTGTAGGTTTTAGATTGCTGTAGCTTGTGAGACGTTTAGATCAACCACACCACACAGCAGGTCTTTGTTCTCCAGGATTCTGGTCAAACAGGATCCAAATAACTTCACAGTTCATGTTTCAAAACTTCAGAGTTCAGTTCCTCACAGCTCTGGCACAAACATGTCATGATCACTCACTCCTGGAAGACATGCTAACACTTAAGATGCTAACATCACAGGTTACAGAAATAAAGTCCATCTGCCTAAAGCACAATCTTACAGCCCATGTTCTGGTTCTGATACTGGTTCGGCTGCTCTCTCCACCATCTTTAACCCCAACCCTCTCACTTTTAAACCCTAGGTCAATCAGTCAGATTATGTCATCTGTGGAGTCAAGCTGCCAAACTCAGATGATTTTCAAGGTAATTTATGGTGTGTGTGTGTGTGTGTCTCCCTCTCTGTGTGTGTGTGTGTGTGTGTGTGTGTGTGCGTGTGTGTGTGTGTGTGTGTGTGTGTGTGTGTGTGTGTGTGTGTGCCCCCCTCTCTCTGTGTGTGTGTGTGTGTGTGTGTGTGTGTGTGTGTGTGTGTGTGTGTGTGTGTGTGTGTGTGTGTGTGTGTGTGTGTGTGTGTGTGTGTGCGTGCGTGCGTGCGTGCGTGCGTGCGCGCGCGCGTGTGCGCGCACGCGCTCTCTATCTTCTCCATCCCCAGTGAGTCGTGGTGGATGGCTGCTTATACTGAGCCAGGATCCTCTGGAGATTTCTTCCTGTTAAAAGGGAGTTTTCCTCTCCACAGTCGCTGCATGCTTGCTTAGTATGAGGATTGCTGTAAAGAGTCTGACACTAGTCAGCGACTCTATGCAACCTGCTGGGTTCCTTATATAGGAAACTTTTTACTGATTGGCTTAATGAACCGACCTGTGTTGGATGTTTTATTATGTGAAGTGCCTTGAGAAGACTCTTGTCGTGATTTGGCGCTTTATAAATAAACTTGAATTGAGAAAAAATAAAAAGATTGTGATTTAAAAATTGAAAGAAAGGGAGAGAAAAAAAAAAGAAAGACATGAGAATCCAGAGTGAGAGCTGAGTCAAAGACATCAACATGTATACTGGACATTTATGCCCATAGGCTTGAATTATAAGGGTTTGTTTCCAAATGGGAGGTTCCCATCTTGACGTTGTCACACGTCTCATCACGCCCAGACAATCCAAAAATTGAAATAGAGGTGGGGCTGTTACAATTGGAAGAAATGAACCAATGTAGCTACTAGCTATCTTAGCTAACCCAAGAAGCTAATAAGAGGCTCTGGGGACTGGTGTAGCCCACCTACTCCGCCACCTGGCTCCTGTGCGAGGCTGTAGTCATCAGTGTTGGGAACGTTACTTTAAAAAAGTAATTAGTTATAGTTACTGATTACTTTGTCAAAAAAGTAACTCAGTTACTAACTGAGTTACAAGATCATAAAAGTAACTAATTACCAACAAAAGTAACTACTTAGTTACTTTTTTCATTAAAGAATGCAAGAATTACTACAATAGTAAAATATAAATGACTAATGACTGAACATAATAAGATGTATGTCCAAATGTTTTATATAAACCTGAATAATTTAAACAAATACACACTTAACAGGAGGAACTACTAGGAACATTACACTAATCTAGACTATTAAAAGGTCACTGTGTGATATTTAACAAAAACCCAATCAGCTAAAATTGCAAATAGAAACACCTGTAAAGGTTCCCGAGCCTTTAAATCTCAGCCTAGTTAAATTACAGAAATAAATGTAATTTTGCACAGTATTCTAATTTTTCCAGCTTCACATAATTGTGTGTTTTTACTAGCATTTCTGTTGCTGGTAATCTAGTAACGGTTAAATAAATAAATAAATATCCTTTAAAATGACACTAGAAGAGGCATAAGCCTGATGGAGGACTTAAATGTACTAACATGGGTCAGACCCAACCACAGAAGAGCTGAAGCTGGGTGGTAAACACACACAGGTAGCTCTAATAACACCTGAGCTCCATGCCGTCTGAGACTGATGCATCAGTGTTACAGCGGGACTAAAGACATGATCAGGAACAGGTTACAGCTGGATGATCTAGGAAGGTAGAAGATCAGGTCGTCTGAGCGGTGAACAGGTGAGCGGACCTTCGGGACGTCCCGCTGTCACGCCAAGAAGGGCACGGCTGCAGACCCGCAGATTCGCTGCTGCAGATTCCCACCTGCAGCAGCGAATCTGCGGGGGTTCTGCAGCCGTAGACTATTCATCACGTCTTCCTCGTTCTTCACGGGCCGTGACGCTCTTGGATGAAAACATCTACCTCTTTAGCTCCTGATCAGCTGATGATGACAGCTTCAACACACCACGCTGCTTAACACACGCATTTTCTTATCAGTAAGAGAAACGACGTTTTGATAAAAGAAGACGTTATTAATTAGTTTGCTCGTTACAGAAAGAAATATTTTTTATTAACGCGGTTATTTTAAACGGAGTTATTCCCGTTGTGTCTACAGAATGCAGCGACTGAGACAGTGAGGGTCTCCGCCCACCCGACCAATCATCATCGTGTTTGTAAGTGCATTACCGACACCTCTCTCCCTGGCTGCAGCTGAAGTGTGGCGGTCAGAAAGCCTCACACTGTTGCTCAACGTTCGACAAGCACATAGTAACGCACAACGTTCCGTCCCCAGTAACGGTAACGGCGTTGCAACGGCGGGAGAAGTAATTAATTAGATTATTCCGTTACCTATAAAAGAACGCCGTTAGAAACGCCGTTATACTTAAACGGCGTTACTCCCAACACTGGTAGTCATGCTGGTCACCTGTGGATATGTAATATTGACCGTGACTGTTAAAGTACAAGTGGAGCCTCAGACCGCTGTGATCGTAGCCGGGCGCTGTGGCCTTTTACATCAGCTCATGCTCCACTGTCGGAGATCAGCGGGACAGTAGCTACATGCTAACCCAAAGCTAACAGAGTTTTTCTGGACGTTTTTAACGAGAAAAATGCAGTTGAGGGACTCAAAATGAAGTTTCTTCAAGTAAATAGCTGCAGTGTTTCTGTGGTCTTCCTCAAAAATCCACAAGTGACCAGCATGACTACAGCCTCGCATCGGAGCAGTCCGCGTGTCCCGGCTGCCCCAGGAAAAGGAACAGCCAGCCGCCTGCTCTTAACAACTGTTCCCAGGCAGGAGACAGGAGAAGCTGGGCACTCATTCTAGGTTCTTATGCAGCCCCACTAACATGTTTACCAAGCAGTTAAATTACATAACAGGGACTGAATGGGACTCAGCTTAGCAATGTTCCTGAGACGGAAGAAGGAAGAGCGAACAAGAGAACTGACATGAGAATCCAGGGTGAGAGCTGGGTCAAAGGTCACGCCAAAATTCCTGATGGAGGGTTTGGCGTGAGAAGCAAGCCTACCAAGAGGGTCTCTGACTTTGGGAACCAGCTTGTTTGGGGCACAGATGAGGATCTCAGTCTTATCTTCATTCAGCTGTAGAAAGCTCCCAGCCATCCAGGTTTTAATAGAGTCTAAGCAGGTGTGTAACATCTGCAGCTTAGATATCTCTTGGGGCTTAAAGGAGATGTACAGTTGGATGTCATCTGCATAAAGACGGTAGGAGATTCCTTTAAAGGAGCTCAGGGTGTGCTGAAGAGGAAGCAGATAGAGGAGGAAGAGCAGAGGCCCCAGCACAGAACCGTGTGGGACACCATGGGTAAGAGAGGTGGTGGAGGACCTAAACTTCGAGACGGCCACAGAAAAGGAGCGCTCAGAAAGAAAAGAGGAGAACCACTCCAGAGCAGTTCCTGATAGGCCTACCCAGTCTCTCAGCCTCTCCAGTAGCAGGTGATCATTAATAAACTGAGATAATATATATATATTTTTTGAAAACAAAACGTTTATTATTATTGTCAAAGTTTTCCCGGAATTACTGCCACACCGGTTACCGTGACATCCCTAGTTACATGTCACCAGTTAGGAATATGATGTGTCCTATAAACATGTGTCTCATCTGCATAATGTCTTACGGAGAGACAGATTTAGTCAGCGGGAGCTCACCAGCTAGCCACTGTCCCTGCTGGTGGGTCCGATTAGACCCACAACCAGCCCTGTCTGCCCCATGCTGTCTGTTCTCCAGCTGCTTGTCTATGTTTCAGAGGATTAGGACCATAGCGTTGCACGTCTCATGTCGAAGTGACCGTTGACCAAACCAGCTCATCTTCAGACTTCCTGGAGGTTAGGGTTTATGGATTCCTCTGGACTGAGGGTGTGCTCGCGCGTTTGGTTAGGTGTGAAGGCTGGCAAAAGACCAGTGAAATTGATGTTTTAAGCTGCGGTGTGTTTTGGGTTGTAATGTGCTTTGTTAGGTTTTTCCATGTAATATTTCCAGGATTAATCCTGGCGAATAACGCTGTGCAGTGTAGCTTTGATGTTCCCCCTCCTGTGTGAATGGATTGGCTGTAAATGAGTTCCCTGGACTGTTTGATGTGTTGGTTCTCTGAGAGCCCTCTGGTAAATGGACCAGCAGAACATTGTAGGTCTGCTGACTGAAGTCCTGTCACCACTGCAGCTAGAGATGACGGGAGCGTGGCGGTCGCCCTGGGTTACACGGCACACCTGGTCCTGATGATCTCGTGCTTCCTTCAGATGCCTCTCCGATATCCATTGATCCACAAGGGCTCGCGCTCCTCCATAAAGGACACCATCACGGACAGGCTCACGGAGAAGGAGAGAGAGTAAGTACGATTCCCAAACAGGAAAACAACAGATTTCAGCTTGTTGTGCGTCAGAGGAGGCTGTCAACGTTCAAAGTTTTCACAACGACTGATGATGAACATGTTTCTTTTCATGTTGAATGAATAGATTAATCAAACATAGAAGAGGATCAAATGCATCCTTCACAGAGAGAGAGGAACATAATGGTGATGTGTAAAAACCACATGTGGGCTTGTAAATTCTTTGTAACATGTTTTGTAACATCGTTTCATGAATTGTATCAAACCGTCATATCGTGAATGAATCATGAGCTGGGATGAATCGTATTGAACGGTGTCGACTGAGGGTTTCACTATTTGGCCGATGTGTCGTATCGCTGGTCCAGTATCAACATGCGAATGGAATCGGTGGTGGGGATTTGCATCCCTATGCAGGGTGGGGGTGTGGTGCCAACTGGTCTGTGACGGTGAACTAGTGTACATCATTAACTCATTCACTGCCAGCCATTTCCTGATCAGAAAAGCCCTTCTCTGCCAGCGTTTTTCAGCGTTTTTACTGTTTTTTTTAAAGTCACAGAACGTTGTGCGCTAAGATGTCAACACCAAAACTACCAAACAAAGAGGAGACTCACCTCTTACATCAGGATGAATGCGTGCATTTTGAGCTTTATCTGTTCTTTCATAATCCGTTGTTGAATTGTGATCGGCAGAAGCTTTCCCGGGTCGCGCATGACTTTTTTTTACAGCAGCGGCCCAAAACGATCTCCTAACGTTGTATGCAGATGAAGATCGGCTTTAGAGCTGGGATGTTTGTTCTCATGGTGCGGGGGCTCGTTCTGACGCCCACACAGTAAAAAAATGCAAATGATGACTTTAGCAGCGTACATCACAGACAGCAACCATCATCATCTCTTAAACAATGAAGACGGCATGATTGTGTCCTTGGGCAAGACACTTAACCTTCCTCTCCTGCTGGTGGTGGTCGGAGGGACCGGTGGCGCCTGTGCTCGGCAGCCTCGTCTCTGTCAGTGCGTCCCAGGGCAGCTGTGGCTACATGGTAGCTCATCCCCACAAGAGTGTGAATCTGTGAATGACTGATTGTGTTGTGAAGCACCTTGGGGGGTTGTAGAACCCTGAAAAGGCGCTACACAAATACAGGCCGTTTACCGTTTATCACCCTGCCACTGGGACTACACTTCAGCTGGTTCAGTGGAAAACAGCCTGTTTTTTTTAATGTTTCTATATCCCTTGTGTATCTTTTCAGTTGGGCAGCCAAGGCTTGGAGTCTGTTTGTTGCCATTTCCAGGGCCTCCGTTTGTAATTCTGGGGTAATCCCTTTCTGGAGGCACCCTTCTGGAGTCTGACCAATGGCTCACGTCTTTCCATAATGCCCTGATTTTGGCTTCCAACCTTCTCCATCATGGTGGACATTGTTCAGCTTGGCCCATCTTAAGGTTGCCAAGAGTCTCGGGGATCACTGTTGCTGCTTATTTGCTTCTGTGCTGGTTCAGTATGGATTGTACTTGATGCTGCATTCACATCATCTAGAAGACCCTCTAGAAGTACCTGACTGAACTTTGCTAGTTGCTGGTTTACATTCTTGACCTTGTATCCTGGCAGTGGCATTCATATGTTGTATCTCTTGGATCTGCTGGTTTTGACAGCAACTGCCGCTACTAGAGCTACTAGAGCTACTGCTGTTAGTTTACACAGCGGGTCTTTTCATGTGGCCCCCACTCCCTCTGGTTGCTGAAGTAGCTGCTGGTTTGGTTCGCCGTTTATTCACTCTCATCATTTGGCGTTAATGGTCTTGCCTAGGCACCAACACTAGATGAAACTTGACCGAATTGTGCATAAATGCATTACACTGACGGCTTCCTAAAGAAGGAAAACTCCATTCTTTTAGATGTGGTTCAAACATACTGCAGGATATTTCCATTTTACCATTACAACTTTGTCTTTACGACAAGAAATGAAACTTGTTTTCAAAAGATACCTTTTCAAATGAATGCGTTTTTGTACCTTGTATGAATGGTATTTACTTTCCAGTTACCACAATAAACTGCTCCGTCTTCCCTCGTGCTCTAACCACATTGTGCTTTTGTAAGTTTGTCTTTTTGTTTTCTTGAAATTTTGATGATGTGGCCATAACCAACTCAAAAATAAAATTAGAAATGTTCAAAATGAGTGTTATTAATGGTAATTAATAAGATGGTGACAATAAAGATAAAGGTGGATGTCAAAAGCACACACGAGTAAGACTTTCTTGGGATCCACAACATATAGAAACATGACGGGAGCTGCACAAGCTTCTCCTGTCCTGTTATTTTCTTGTCAAACAGCAGAACTTGCTGTAGTTCCCCTCTCCTTTGGTTTTGTGTTGCTATTGCCAACAAATATAGTTTACTCAGGTGTTCAGACAGTACATCAAACGGCATGTTTCGTCCCTTAGGCCTGTGATTTCACAGCTTTATCTCTTCCTTTTTATTGATTTGAAAGCCAACTATAATTGAAGAAGACGGTGCCAGCAGGTCACAGCAGACTGCTGTAGCGATGCAGCCTCACCTGGAGCTTCCTTGATGTTGGGAGATGATTTGTAGGTGAGATGTGAGAGCAGCGAGCGACAATGTTACACATCTGATATTTGTGTGTGTTTTGGTTCTGTAACTATGCATCATGGAGGAATTTTAAAAATAGTTTGATGATAATTGCTAGCTTGAGTGGATTTATTGTGGTATGCGGACTCGACCCACTAAATGGCGAAGTGATGAGAAACGATGCCGTCATCAGACATGCTCAGAGATCTTATTGTCACACAAGAAACAAGATTACACAACATTATAGTTCACTGCTTTGTTCTTCTGGCTCAATATTTAACGTTTGACTTTTATGTGCTCTTTATATAATTATAAAACCATAAAAAGAACCCTGAATTTAAAGACACATTGCTCAAAAGATGTTATAAAGTATCCCCGCTACACGAAAACACTGTTAAAATCTTCACAAATGTTTTTTTCACTCCATCTGAGCTGTTTTAAAACTAAGGCCCGATCCCAATACTCGCACTTCCACACTTGCGCCCTTCAATTGTGCGATCCTGCATCGATGCACACACGGGTGAAGTGTACTACCCACAATCCATTGCTGCGGGAGAAAAGGCTTAAGTGCCTTTTCTGAAAATATGCATTATCAAATGAAAGTATTCTACTTCAGGACGATTAGACGATGCTCTGAATGTTTTAGACAAAGCAGCATTGAATGCAGATTTTTGTCAAATAATTCTTTGGTTGTTTAAAAGTTGTTAATAAAGGTTTTTTAAAAAGTAGCATGACGACCAGCATCCCGGCATGCGTTGCAGTCAATTACGCAATGCTCCTTGTATCAATTTGGACACAATTGTGTACCACCCACTCAGAGCCTTACTGCGCACTTCCTCTAAGTGCGCTTCACAGAAGACCATAGGGCGCGGTGCAAGTATTATTTTTGAGGTATGGGGCACTCATGTTTTACAGCGTTCAAGGCATTGTGGTATAATGATGCTAATTGGTTGCAGACATTAGCTTTGGCGCTCGCTTTCAGCTTAGCTGGTGTTACAGCTTTTGGTTGTGATTTTCAGTCGAAAGACAGCAAAGGACCCAACATAAGTGTCCACAGCTTTCCTCACAAGAAGACAAAGCAGCCGACCAACAGGAGGCTAAAAGGGCTGATAACAATGAAATATGATGATGATCGGGGAAGCATGTTAAACGATGGTACCACATTCACTTTCGCTATGCTCTTCACTTTTATTGTAGCGATGCCATTGTTCATATTCATTTAAAACAGGAGTATCATTAAGTAGTGTTATGAAGATTAGAGTGGATGTATGGGTTACTAGTTGACACATATTCTGATGTCTATAGTTTTGTTTAAAAGGAAACGATCTTGGCTGAAGACTGTTATGTTTTGCTGTCCACTCCTAATATAATTTATTCTAGCTATTGATAAGGTGGTAGAATAAAACAGGAGACTCAACCAATTCAGTTTTCTTGTCACCTTCTCAGTGGCCTAGTGGTAGAGTGTCTGCCCTGGGACTCAGATCAGTGTTCAGATCCTGGTCGGGTCGTACCAAATACTTCCAACAATGGGACCCAACACCTCCCTGCTGGACACCCAGCTTTAAGGGGCTGGATTGGGGGTTAAACCACCAAATGGTTCCCGAGCACAGCCACTCCTGCAGCTCACCGGCCCCAACGGGGATGGGTCTTATGCAGAGATAAAATTTCACCAGTGTGTGATGACTAATGGGACTTTAAACAATCTCTGGTTGACCGTTCGGTTTCCTGGTCCAGACCATCATAAGTGTTCTTTTCGTAGTCCAGAGCTCCTTGGCGTTTTGTTTTAAACAAGCACCAACACTTTCACATCCTCATACGTCTATAAAGGCTGACAGCTGGAAGGGTGTTTGAGACAAAGAGGGACCTTATCAGACAGACGAGCAGCCTCTCTGTGTGGGTAATGATGTCTGACAGCAGCTGGACCGGCTCACTGGGAGTCACGTAGCACATCTCCAGGTCTACCAAGCAGGATGTTTACACATGCAGCTGGCAACACAAACATCAACCCTCAGCTTGTTTGTGGAGATGTGACAGTCCAGCTGTGCTCTGAGGTGTTCCTAAAGGGAGCCAAATGACTTTTACCTTCCCTCCTCATTCTTCTGACCCCCGAGGCCCCGTGGGCAGCAGGGACACAGCACAATGATGTGTGTGGAGATGGACACTGACCTGAGAGGGAATGATGGAGTGGGTAATAAAAACATCTGAAAGAGGTAAACAGCAATGATGAGTGGGGTGGTGTTGGATCTGAACCTTAACAACTTGTGTTCGCATTAGCACACCGTCACTCCGTTTGACCTTCATTTTATTGCTGCTGATGGATCTGACCCGGCCTCTTTCCCGTTCATCTTTTCTAACACAGTCGAATTAAGGCTGCGTGTTTCCTGTCCATGTTTTTATTCCCAACGGGGCGGTCTGCCTTCGCGGCCGGAGAACACGGACATATATCCTTTTTCTACAAAAAAGAAAAGCCCAAGTCTAAAAAGTTCATGCCATTTGAAATAAGTCAGATTTACTGAGCTGAGGACAGTCAGCAGAGCTGTAGTTTGTTTCTCTTCCTGGTTGCTTTGGGGAAGAAGCTGGTCCTCCATCTGGCGGTTCTTCCTTTTGTAGCATCTACCAGATGGCAGTAGCTCAAAGAGGTGAGGACTGGGGTGGGAGAGGTCTTTTGGCGCTTTCACATCTGGGTTGGCACAGACCCACTTTGGTGGGGTATATTATGTTCACATCTGGGCAGCCTGTGTGTATTCTGTGCTTAACTGACCACTTTTTGTCCTGCCTTCTCAGCAGTCCGCTTTGGGCTGAACTGACACAACACAACCACTGCTGATTGATTCTCCGGCTGAAACTCATGCATACCTTTAGGACAGGGGTCGGCAACCCGCGGTTCTTCCATCCATCTGACGCAGCTCTCTGTGCTTGTAAAGTAATGAATGGATATTTAAATAAAATGCATTTTATTTTACTGCATTGATTTTATATTTGTATGCTAATTCTAAATGTAAAGATCATCTGCCTAAACCTGAACTGGTCCAACCCGGTCTTACTGTGATTCTGGGTTGACGGGTCACCTGCTTGTGCGTAATCAGACGTCTCTGTAGGAGCTTTCTGAGCTGAAGAGGATGTGAGATTCTGGACTTTTTCCTCAGACAGGCTTATGGATGTGTCGCCACATTGGAGACAGGAACAAGCACTATTCAGCCAAAGTTTCATCATCAGGGAACATTTTCTAAGCGCCAAGTCTCTCTGAGAGACCGGGTTTGGAAAACACTCGCTTCAGTGGGAGGAATCTTCCCGCATGCGCGCTGGTTCTGCAACGCGCTCCAAGCCCCTCTCCACATCTTCAGCTCGCTGTGCACCTTACGCACGCGCTGACAGCGAGCTGCGCTGAGCAGTGTCCAGCTCAGACGTTCAGATGGGGATCTTTTCTTGAGTGATTTAGCAACATCTGCGATGTGCATAACGAATAAAATGTCAGTTTGTCTGCATGCGTCGGGGTAATTCTTTCTATTCTTTCTCCGTCAAAATAAACGGTCAAATACGGGAACTATCCGGTCAACACAAGCCCTGCTTTTAACTGTTCTGTTTTCTTGTGAAAATTGTTGCAAAGAGATGAAATTAAACTGGATTAACACCAGAGCCAGACGCACTGCGCCGTTTTCTCCGTCACTGTAAATGAGGGAAAAACACATCGATCGGATCCTTTTCTGACCTTCCCCACCTACAAAGTTTAATTACAACAATCAAACGAGACAGAGCCTGGATTTGTATTCTGAACAGTCTAAACATGTTTTAAAAAGAAACGTATGGCAAAAGTGGCACCTGCTCAGTAAAACCACCAACAGGGTGAAAAATATCAACATATTGTAGATGGGCTACAACTTCTGGATCCATTTTATACAAATCATTTGATTATCTTCTGTTGAAAGATAACTTTGACGTACACGAGCGACCGGTATTGGCTGCTGTCACCTGATGTGATTGGTTAAAGCAGCTCTCGGCTGCTGCGGCTCCCAGTGTTTTCTTTACTGTGGGAAACGGGTAATAATGGCTGTTTGATGGGAGAAGGTTGACGACCCCTGCTTTAGGGAGAGCCTCTGATTGGTAGGTAGAATCGGCCAGTAGGGGCTTCCACATGCATTATCAGTCTGGATAGTGGGGGGCAGGCATGTCCTCTGATCAAGCTGGCAGCTGCTGCTCCAGTGTGAGGACAGACTGGCAAAGCGAGGCAGCTTTGTTTGTGCAGCACGTTTCACACAGAGGCAGTTCAATGTGCTTCCCATCAGCAAGAGTAGCAAGAACATTCCAATCAAAGTGACACAAAGTACATTTTGATTTAAAACATGAAAAGAAAAGGACACAGTTAACGAGTGAACAGAACATTAATTCAAAGGCTGATGAATACATGAAGGTTTTTAATTTTTATTTAAAAGTTTCTAGAGTTGGGGAACATCTGGGGTCATGAGGAAGCTGATTCCATCTGTGAGCAGCATAGTAGCTAAAAGCAGCTTCACCCTGTTTGGTTCTGACCCAGTTCTACCAGCTGACTGTTTTCTAAGGATCTCAGAGTCCTGCTGGGCTACAGGAAGGAGATCTAACACATGTTCTGGTCCCATACCACTGAGTGATTCATAAACTAGTAAAAGTACTTTAAAATGGATTCCGTAGTTTACTGGTAACCAGTGTAGAGATTTAAGAACAGGAGTGATGTGCTCGGTTCTCTTGGTTCTTGCTGTGAGGAGCCCACAGTACAGTCTCAGAGAGAGAGCAGGAAGCCATTTCAGAGTCAGAAGCCATTTTTACTAAACAAAGGAGTTAATTAGCCACAACGCCGTGGTGGCATGAGAGAGCCTTAGGTCGTTTAGAAGTGGTCACACTGTGGTGGTAATGTTGCACAATCGTGTCCATTTTACAAAAGATTATGCAATGGAGGCAAAAAGAGAGTACGGGGGAGGTCTCTGCACTGCCGTGGACTTCCGTTTGTGTTGGACATAACTTGCTTTTTATTGTGATCGGAACTCGCTGATTAAGTTTGGAGTTTGGAAGGTGTCCTCTACAGTCCCTGCTCAGTGTCTGGTGATCGGAGCTCCAGCTCTAATGGAAAGAAGCTCCAGAAGCGCTGCACCACTACAGATTATCATCTCAGCTGATTCTGTTTACAAAAGCAAAACTTACGGCCCGGGTTCACTTTAATTCTCCATATAGTTGTTGGCTGGAGCTCGGCAGTGACTCCCCACGTCATCATGACACGTCCCTCTGTTGCGCCAAAGTGCAATCGCCATTTAAAAGACAGACAATTACAGAGAGGTGGAATGAGTGCCGCAAAATTTGCACAACGACATGGCGCATTTGTAAGACGCACCGTTGCGGTAATATTGCAGAAACAGCGTGTCTTGTGAAAAGACCTAGAGTCTCCAAAGGCAATGCTGCTCACAGCTGCCTTGTACAAGTACACACACACACACGTGCACTCACACGTACACACGCACGCACACACACACACACACACTATGTCATCTTTTTAATTTATGTTTTGATGAATGTCTATCCGGATATGTGGAAGATCTCAAAAGTTCTACCTTTGTCTAAATATACAAAGGAACCGTTGACAGGGAAAAATAGTAGACCAATCAGTATCTTACCAGTTACACTTGATAATGAGAACAGCCATTTTTACTGCAGTTTTGCTCAAAAACATCAGTTCAGTCCCTGTGATCCACTGGCTGTTCACCTCCTCTCTCCCTCTTCTCCTGTGGGTTGGAACCTGCGCCTTCACGCACCGGTGTTACCTCATCAGAATTCTGCTCAGTTCTGTACCGAAACTCGGTTCCGTGTTTGAAATGTTTTTCCCTGCCGCTCCGCACGGAAGCAGCAGAATAATGTTTAACGCTCATAACAAGCGGATTCTCAGCGCTTTGCTCAAAAAGCAGAAGACCTGCAGGCCTCTGAGAGTTAAAACATCCTGATACTGTTCAGGTGTAAACATTGTGCTCCATCCGTGTGTTTGAACTCAGAAGATGCTTCTTGATGCCACAGATGTGATGATTTAGCTTGTGTCTTTATTTTACTCCACAGTAAGAGATTAAATTATTACAAAAGCAGTTCAATATAGTTAAATTAGTCGCTCACATGATTCTAACATGCTGCAGTGTGTGTGTGTGTGTGTGTGTGTGTGTGCGCACACACACACACATGAGCGAATTGTGAACTGGCGTTGTGATTTTGCACTACTTAGACGTAACCATCCTTACGCTGACAAAAATGTAACTAACTAACTTTTACTTTGAGTACATTTTATTTACGATACTTTTTACTTTTACTTAAGTAAAAATTTAGGCAAGTACTTTTACTTGTACTCGAGTAAAAAATGATCAAAGTATTGGGACTCGTACTTAAGTAGGACATTTTAGTAGTCTTTCCACGTCTGGTTATGCTGCAGGAGGAACTAAGGTCCATTTCTGAGTGGGTGGTGGGGAACGGGCTAAAACCGAATGTATGCTATTGGGCTCCAGGAACTTTATACAAGAACACCAGACGCTGC
>SSNQ01034575.1:583451-595690 GCA_006942095.1 Nothobranchius kuhntae
GGGTTGGAACCTGCGCCTTCACGCACCGGTGTTACCTCATCAGAATTCTGCCCAGTTCTGTACCGAAACTCGGTTCCGTGTTTGAAATGTGTTTCCCTGCCGCTCCGCACGGAAGCAGCAGAATAATGTTTAACGCTCATAACAAGCGGATTCTCAGCGCTTTGCTCAAAAAGCAGAAGACCTGCAGGCCTCTGTGAGTTAAAACATCCTGATACTGTTCAGGTGTAAACATTGTGCTCCATCCGTGTGTTTGAACTCAGAAGATGCTCCTTGATGCCACAGATGTGATGATTTAGCTTGTTTCTTTATTTTACTCCACAATAAGAGATTAAATTATTACAAAAGCAGTTCAATATAGTTAAATTAGTCGCTCACATGATTCTAACATGCTGCAGTGTGTGTGTGTGTGTGTGTGTGTGTGTGTGTGTGCGTGCGCGCACACACACACACATGAGCGAATTGTGAACTGGCGTTGTGATTTTGCACTACTTAGACGTAACCATCCTTACGCTGACAAAAATGTAACTAACTAACTTTTACTTTGAGTACATTTTATTTACGATACTTTTTACTTTTACTTAAGTAAAAATTTAGGCAAGTACTTTTACTTGTACTCGAGTAAAAAATGATCAAAGTATTGGGACTCGTACTTAAGTAGGACATTTTAGTAGTCTTTCCACGTCTGGTTATGCTGCAGGAGGATCTAAGGTCCATTTCTGAGTGGGTGGTGGGGAACGGGCTAAAACCCAATGTATGCTATTGGGCTCCAGGAACTTTATACAAGAACACCAGACGCTGCGCATTTCTTTGGAAGGACAACAAATTGAACAAGTAAAAGAGACCAAACTGCTGGGCATAACATTAGATCGTGGCATGGACTAAATATATTGACAAAATTGTGAATAAAATGAGTAGGGACGTTTCTGTAATTGGGTGCAATGTTCATTATATGCTGACAGAAACCAGAAAACTTGTTTCACAGTCACTGGTTTTGTGTCATCTGGATTACTGTCCAGTCGTCTGGCCCAGCGCAGCTAAAAAGGACTTGGATAAACTACAGAGAGCTCAGAATGGAGCAGCAAGGCTAGCTCTCGGTTGTCCTTATAGAGCCAGTATCAACTGGATGCATCACAGGTCGTCCTGGATGAAGGTAAATGACAGATTAGCCTGTAGCCTGATTCTCTCTTTGCAGAAAACTTGGACATCACAAAAACCTTTTAGTTTGTTCACAAAGTTGCTACCGACATGTAAGAGACATGGTTTTAACACAAGGAAAGCCTCTCAAGTAACCTTTACCCTTCCTTTGCCAGAAACTAATGCCCTCAAGAGAACAGCCATTTACAGAGCTGTTTCCTATTGGAATATCCTGCCTCCAGGAGTGGCATTAATAAATCATCATGGCAGATTCAAAACATTCTTAAGACTTTGTTCATACATAACAATTTAGAACTAAATGACTGATGCAGGTTTTTAAATTAGTTTTCTATAATTATTAACTGACCTGTTTTTGTGTGTGTGTTGGGGGTGGGGGGGTGTGTAAAATTTTCTTATTTGAATGATTTTTATCTTTGCTGAATTTTCTTATTCATTGATTTGTTTGTTTAAATGTTTTGTATGTTCTTTTTCTTATGCTGTATATGTACTATTGTAAATGTTTTTTTAATGATGCAGACCCCAGGAAGGATAGTCTTCACTATAGTGAAAGATCCTCAAATAAACACACACACACACACACGAGCTCTCAGGCTCCTGAAGTCTGCTCTGACTGAACGCAGAACCTGACTTGTAACGGTAGTAGAAGTGATCCGGAGGTGGATGACGGGATGTTTTGGCGGTGAACTTGATTTTGAGTTTCCACACTCTCCGAATCAACATCCTGGTCCTGGTCAGAGATGATTTCTGCAATCAGAGGACATTTGCTCTCACTGAGAGTTCAGCTCCAGTGTTTCTGATTGCACAGAGGAGAAATTGGGAGATGTGGTCCAGATGTTCCTGTCCTGATTGAGACCATAAGTGAGCCGTTCCAAAGGTTCCTCGGTATTTGAGGAAAAAGAGTTTTCTGTAGGCTGGCCAGAGAAAGATGAATGTGAGAGGGATTTACACCTTTCTGCTGAACTCAAAGACAAAAGAAGCTGTCAGAGGACGTGCTGAACGAGAGCCAGAGGAACCTGTTAACCACAGCTTTGGCCGGGAACCCTGTGCAGATGTGACAAGGGGGGCGACTGGTCAGACCTGCCGGTACTGTTCAGATACCCCACGACACTTCAGGGCAGCCGTTCCCGTTCTAGACGCCAGCTGTTCATCACAGCAGCAAGTTCAGCTTTACTATAATGAAGCTTTGGTCCTCTGATGTTTTAGTGCTGATGATCACACCCAGGCTGACGATGCTCTCTGACCACTCCACCTCCCACAGCATGTCCAGCAGCAGCCGCTCTCCTGGATCATCCTATCACTCACTGTTTCTGAAATCCCACAATGTGGTATGCATCCTTCCGTACGTAGCATGGAATTGACAAGCTCCATGATTTCTCAGCATTTCCACAGTACTTGGCAGTGGTCGATGACATCGTGCTTTCAACCGGCTGTAATGGAGTTATAATGTTGTTTGTTTGAGTAGATTTAGCTCCAATTTCCTAACATACTCTATAGATCCAGGCAAATTGTTATCTGCAGTAAGGACCGGCCCTGCTCGGACATTTTAGAGCCATGCCCTCCAGGTCAGGAATGCTCTTAGACTGACCAGAGAAGGTCTTTGCTTTAAAAGAGGAGGAGAAGAAGCCGCTACAGCTTCCTCTTGTCTTTACTGTGTATTATGGCATCAGTGTAGGATCAACAGCAAGCCAGACTCACTTTTCTCATCAGCTTACAATTCTTGACAATTGTAAAGCTCAATGAAAAGGTGGAGTGAAACTAAAGTAAACAAGAAATAACTCTATTTTAGCTCCTTGTCGTGTAGATTAAATGCTGGTGCTAGAACTCTTTCATGAACATTAACGTTAGCTGTTATTAATGATAAACAGAACAAAAGCATGTAATGAACACACGGTTGTTCATGCCTGCTCGTATTTTCTGGTGTTTTCTGTATTTCTAAGTGCCTGATGCGCTCCTCACCTGCCCTCCGGCGACTCCACCTCACTGGCGTGGCCGCAGCGCACACTGCTGTTTTTATGTTTATGTATTTAGCAGACGCTTTTGTCCAAAGCGACTTACAAGTGATAATCGGCATATTGCCCTTGAGGCTAACAACAACAATAACAACAACAACAACAAACAATTTCTAGTCTGTCGTAGGTGGCAGTGAGGCAGCACGATGAATCCTGGAGGGAACAAGGAGTGGAGAGTAGAGAGGGTGCGGGTGCAGGGAGGGTGCTAGTTTAGAAGATGCTCTCTGAAGAGCAGGGCCTTCAGGAGTTTCTTGAAAATCGAAAAGGAAGCCCCTGTTCTGGTTTTTGCGGTCAGTAGATGCCTTTGATCTTCTTAGTTCAAATATTACTCATCGTGTGAAAACAGTTTTTCTCTGGAAGACTGAGGAGATGCAGGAAGATCAGAAACAGAAAGGACAGGAAAGTAGTCCAATAAAAAAGAAGAAAACAACACAAAGGGCTCGAAAAGGAAAAGGAAGGTAGTTTTACCCCACTACACATTTTATAAAGCAATCATTTATAAGCCTCTCTAGGGCGACGGTGGCACAGGAGTTAAGTGCTTGCCCCATAATCAGAAGGTTGCAGGTTCAGCCCCGCTCAGTTTGTTGCTGTCGTTGTGTCCTTGGGCAAGACACTTAACCCACCTTGCCTGCTGGTGGTGGTCGGAGGGACCGGTGGCGCCTGTGCTCGGCAGACTCACCTCTGTCAGTGTGCCCCAGGGCAGCTGTGGCTACATCGTAGCTCATCACCATCAGTGTGTGAATGTGTGTGTGAATGGATGAATGACTGATTGTGTTGTAAAGCGCCTTG
The DNA here is from genome assembly GCA_006942095.1 of Nothobranchius kuhntae. Classification (NCBI taxonomy): domain Eukaryota; kingdom Metazoa; phylum Chordata; class Actinopteri; order Cyprinodontiformes; family Nothobranchiidae; genus Nothobranchius; species Nothobranchius kuhntae. The sequence continues at coordinate 587,405 of SSNQ01034575.1, forward strand.
GGGGGTTCCTGGACTCTAGAAGGCGCTATATCAAATACAGGCCATTTATTGTTTTCTCTGCTTCTTGACCGGCTGGACCGCGGGTCTGATGTGACGGCTGTGCGCCAGGAGGGGTGGGGGGGATCAGACTTGTGTTTTAGTGCTGAACTTAATTGTGGCTTGTGTGTGTGTTGTGGGGGAGGGAGGGGGGGTGATATAGATAGAGAGAGAGAGAGAGAGAGAAAGAGATAGATAGATAGATAGATAGATAGATAGATAGATAGATAGATAGATAGATAGATAGATGAACGTTTTTGCAAACACTGGTCACTGACTAGCAGCTGATTTGTCACTATAAGTCACATGACCAGCGCTGAAAGTCATCTTGCAATGCACAGCAACGTGGACAAAAACAAAGATGAGCTTGAGAAGCAAATTAGGAAGGAAAATGCCCGTATCACCATGGAGACGCTGTCGGGGAAGTTTGAACTTTTAGTTTTCTGGGAGTTGTCCGTGACAAGTGGAGGGAGACATCTTACACGTGATTTTTTTTGTTTGTTTGATTTGTTTCGAATCGCCACACCTTAAAACACCTGCTGGGCCTGGCAGGGAGTGGGAATGACGTTATTGGGATTGGGACAAGAGCATTATTTTACAATGGGATTGGGTTGGGAAAGCAAAGAAAATCCATTCCCGTGTCATCCTCTAGTCCACACCCCCCAAACCCAATCTGCGTTTTTTGTATTACAGCTGAGAAACCCCCAATAAATGAATGAATAAATAATCAAGTACGTTTGATTGAAAACACTTTAAACACAAATAAGATATCGTATCTTATAGTAGTAGTGGTATAAGTTTGGTATCTGGTACAGGATCGAACAGGTGGAAACATAAAAGTCAGGAGAAACGAAGATGTGGGCTTTAGGAACAGAGATCTTAACAGCAGCCACGACGACAGAGAAACCCCATAAATTACACCAACCCCGGCGGTGACATGAACATCCTGGAGTCTAAATGCACCAAATGAGGTTCCCTATCAGATTCCTGGAGGATTCATTTATTAGATAGTGTGTGTTGGCGAAGTGTGTTAGGGACTGTAGATGGCAGGTGTTTGCTTTTGTGTTAAAGCTTGAATTATTTATGTCATTTCAAATCAAACTCACAAATCTTGCTCATTACCATTAAAAAGTAGGAAATGTTTGTGCAGTCTTCAGTTTCTGAGCCAAAAATGTCGTTTAGCACATTTGGATTATTAATTGGGATGTCCAAACAGGCCAGACAACACATGTGGTGACCTCCACCTCTGTATACATAGCAGTCAGTCATTAGAACCCTTCCCAACATATTCCTGGGAAACTCGGTGAAAACCAGTTCGACCACCCACCTGCAGTTCCAAGTCCTTCTTTAATACAGAGGACCCAGAAGAGGAGACGCAGGAGTCTCTATGGTAGGAGAAGCTTCTATAGAGAAGTTCTGACCTGGTTCGGTTGGAGGCAGCGTTGCTTTCTAACAGATACCTGAGGAAACACTCCTCATTCTGCTCTGTTCTCCTTGCAGATGTGCAATAGGCTATATGCTCTAAAGCCCTGGCATCTCTCTGAGCCCGCAGATTGAACTGTAACAGACAGTGATCATGTGCTGTTGACACCTGCCAGTGGCCCCCTTGGGTGCAGTCCATGGCCACAGTGTAGACAGTGATGGTCGATTAACCAGAGATGAAAGAAATATAACTCAGCTGACTATTCAACCAGCCCTCTGCAGAAATAACAGAGAAGAAACGGAGATCTGGACAGGAAGGCTCATCTCCTCATTAAAGCTGCATGGTTATTCATTTTTTCCAGCGTTAGGGGCGTCTTTGGGGATGACTAATTGGTGTCTGACACCTGCAGCCAAACACCAGTGGGCTTCACCCATAAAGCCAAGGGACTTTACTACAAGCTGCTGCTTTAGTCTGTTTTACCTTCAGAGCTGCACGACATTTAATTACATATTTTTGTTTCTGCATGGGCTGACTCTTGCACGCTGTCTTGTGATGTTTGCTTTAGCAGGAAATGAGAAGAAGATGATGATCTCCCTATGAGAGATGGAGAGAGAAAGATTATTTGGCTCTCAAATCGCTGTCATTCCTGTCCTTCTGTGTGGTGCGTGCCAAGTCGTATACGGTCTAAATGAAAACAGATTTTCTGTTTCAGTAATCAGTCTTGTTTAATGGACCTTAAAGTGAGTGCTTGTGTTGATTATGGCGCCTGTCATATTGAGTTTGCCATGTTAGTTTCCCAGACACAACCCTTCATCAGTGCTGGCAGTGAGGCCGCGCTGACAGAGACAAGTGTTTGTTTGAGGAAAGCGTAGATGTGTGGGTGACTTCTGAGATAGAGATGACTACATCAGATTTATTTTTACACCAAAAATGAAACAGAAGGAACCTTGTACGTAATGCAGAAAATGCTAAGTAGTTGCTGTCTCATTTTTGCCAAGAAAGGAACAAATAGTTTAAGAACAGAGGAAACGGAGTAAATGCCACCAACAGCTTTGTGTCTGCTTATCATGGACCCTCCAGTTAGATGGACCAATGTGGTGCTGATGTGTTCTGTGTCATCCACCAGGCCTTTAGTTTGTTTAATCCTGCTCTGTTTCAGTCCAGGCTTCTGGCTGGGATTAAAAATGTCTCCGTGTTCTCTTCCTCTGCCGTCAGAAGGTCCTCCCAGACCAGACTATCCGTCCCTAAGGCGTTTCATTACCACAAGAGTAGGCTGGTGCAGAAAATACTAATAAGAATATTCCAAAATCTACAAGATATTTGAGGATTTGGCAGTTTAGCTTTATGAAAACAATTCTGTCTCGTGTCATCAGGTGATTTCATTAGGCTACGCTCACCCTGCATGTGAGGACTGGGTGATGCCACATGAAGCAAGCCGGAGTGTGTGGCACAGACTGTACCCGCAGGCCCCTGAGCTGCAAAAAACGGCCAAATGTGGACGCGCCACTGCTGCAGCGGGCGTCTGATCCATGTGGGGTGGGCACCTTGCTCCTCCACTGCTGTGAACGCAGGCAGAGGGATGGCAGGCACAAAGTGCCTGGGACAATTACTAGTTCACCTGGGACAAGTATTACATTAACTGGGACAAGTATTACGTTAACTTGGACAATTACTACATTAACTGGGACAAGTATTACATTAACTGGGACAATTACTACATTAACTGGGACAAGTATTACATTAACTGGGACAAGTACTACATTAACTGGGACAAGTATTACATTAACTGGGACAATTACTACATTAACTGGGACAATTGCTAAATTAACTGGGACAAGTATTACATTAACTGGGACAATTACTACGTTAACTGGGACAATTGCTAAATTAACTGGGAAAATTATTACATTAGCTGGGACAAGTATTGCATTAACTGGGAGAATCACTACATTAACTGGGACACGTATTACATTAACTGGGACAATTACTACATTAACTGGGACAATTACTACATTAACTGGGACAAATATTACATTAACTGGGACAATTACGACATTAACTGGGACAAGTATTACAATTAATGGGACACATATTACATTAACTGGGACAATTACAACATTAACTGGGAAAATTATTACATTAACTGGGACAATTACATTATTAACTGGGACAAGTTCGACAATAACTGGGTCAAGTATTACAATTAATGGGACAAGTATTATATTAACTGGGACAATTACAACATTAACTGGGAAAATTATTACATTAACTGGGACAAATATTACATTAACTGGGACAAGTATTACATTAACTGGGAAAATTATTACATTAACTGGGACAAGTATTACATTAACTGGGACAAGTACTACATTAACTGGGACACATATTACATTAACTGGGACAATTACTACATTAACTGGGAAAATTATTACATTAACTGGGACAAATATTACATTAACTGGGACAATTACGACATTAACTGGGACAAGTATTACAATTAATGGGACAAGTATTATATTAACTGGGACAATTACAACATTAACTGGGAAAATTATTACATTAACTGGGACAAGTATTACATTAACTGGGACAATTACAACATTAACTGGGACAAGTTCTACAATTAATGGGACAAGTATTATATTAACTGGGACAATTACAACATTAACTGGGACAATTACAACATTAACTGGGAAAATTATTACATTAACTGGGACAAGTATTACATTAACTGGGACAAGTACTACATTAACTGGGACAAGTATTACATTAACTGGGACAATTATGACATTAACTGGGACAAGTATTACATTAACTGGGACAATTACAACATTAACTGGGACAAGTACTACAATAACTGGGTCAAGTATTACAATTAATGGGACAAGTATTACATTAACTGGGACAATTACTACATTAACAGGGAAAATTATTACATTAGCTGGGACGAATATTACATTAACTGGGACAAGTATTACATTAACTGGGACAAGTACTACTTAGCTGGTCCACCACTGTCAAATATCCGCGAGTCCGCCGTTGTCGATGGTCCTGTTGTTTTGACATGGAGCCAGGAATCGAATGACCAAGGGGTGTTATGGTAAACACACAGAATTTACCCCCATTCAACCAGCAAACTTTTAGCAAGAAAAATACAGTTGAGTGACTCTTAACGTGAAGCAGCGTCAACTAAAATTGCTATGAAAGCGATGAAATTGTAGCGTGTTTTGCTACATAATAGAATCAACACTGTTTGCTATCAGTTTGGTTAGATCCTGAGAAAAGATCCAAACAAGTTAACAATGAAGCTTCTATCATATATAAATATCTAGGATATTATATATTCGATAGAAGTTCATATGCCAACGAGCTTGGTCTATTGTTAATCCAAAGATTAATGTTTAATTTAAGATAATTAAATTTAATAGCAAAAGTTTATTTATTGAATCAGAAGTTTAAAGGAATGTTTGCTTTTTCAGTAACCAAAAATATACACCATTCTGTGTTTAATTTCAAAGAAGAGTCAGGTTTTTAAAGTTAAGAATTTATTACTAACACTTTTTAAAATGACAATTTGAAATGATAATTTTTAACAGACAATTTGATATTAAAACTTGTTTTAAAAAGCACACCTGTGACTGAATGGAAGCTAAAATGAAAATGCGAGTTTTTGGATGCGTGAATGAATCTCAGAAGGTTTCTTTCAGAGAGAAAAGCGCATTCTGGGTGGTAAAGTTGGTTTTGCAGCTAACTGAATTGGTTTTATAGACAACAGCATACAGACACAATCTGTCAAAAGTGTCTACCTCACCCAGATCAGGAGACCCTCTTGTGGATCAGAGATGTCAGGTGGAGATGATGTCCTCCAGGCACAAGGTTGGTAGAAGGACCTTTGTGTGACCAAATCGGTCCTGAGATGTCTCTGTGGGTCACTCGACTGGTGAAACAATTTGCATCTCAAAATCAATAACTCTGAAGGAGTTTTGCGTCAGCTGCTTACAGTGAGTTTATTCGAAGCAATTCTATCGGCGTGACAGAATGCTTAGTGACCCTCTTCCTCTGGTGGGTTCAAGAACTGAACTTGTTGCTGCGGGAGATTTAGTTTTAACAAAACCCTCAGAACATGCCCTCTCAGCGTCAGAAAGCTTGGTCATGAAGTAAAGTAATCGGAAGGTTGCAGGTTCGATCCCGGCTCCGGACAGAGAATTCTGCTGTTGTGTCCTTGGGCAAGACACTTAACCCACCTTGCCTGCTGGTGGTGGTCGGAGGGTCCGGTGGCGCCTGTGCTCGGCAGCCTCACCTCTCATCTCCACCAGTGTATGAATGTGTGTGTGAATGGATGAATGATACACTGTAGTATAAAGCGCTTTGGAGTCCTTACTCTGAGAGGCGCTATACAAGTGCGGGTCATTTATCATAAAGACATGTGAGATGGTTTTAACTTTACCCTGAATCCCTTCTTCTAGATGAGGTGATTAACCTGCAAGATGACCTTCTGGTTTACTGAACACACATCATCAACAATAATTATTATTATACCCAAAGCATAATAAGTCATTTCAGTAATTAAAATACATTTATACTGAATCAAGAGATTATTTATGATGGTTGTAAAAACAGTAATAAAGTCAAGAGTTTATTAAAATTATTATTTAAAATTATTATTGTTAAACTTGAAGTGTCTTTCATCTTGGGACGGAACAGCAGCAGATAAAGATGGTTTCAGCAGACATCACGGCTCCTGGCGGGTTAATCTGTGGGGCAAAGTTACAGAACGACCCAGCTTGACCCAGCTGGGAAAATGTGACCTTTGTCACAAATTGGAGGGCATTCATGGTGCTACAAAATGTGGCTAGGTGCTGTGCCTGAAATAGACCTAAAGATGAGGCCCTGTAGCTTCATAGTTTATTTTGCCATTTACAATGTGTTTTTGTAGCTCTCTGCTTCATGTTGAATTAAATAACTTTCAGTAATAAACATTTGATATAATGTACATTTGTAGATCAGTAATTCAGTTTACACACGGTTTGTATAATTTCTGCTGATGAATTAATTTAAAGACCAAACTGCAGGTTAGAGACTCCCATGAACGATGTTTAGAGAAACATAATAGAAACTCGTTTTAAACATTTTTTACACAATGTTATTTTTTTTCCCAAACCATGTGACGTCAGCTGAGGAAGTCCTGTTAGCCTAATCCAGATTAAAATCTGGACTCTAATGCGGCTCTGACACAGAGGAACCTTTAAATGTTTATAATTGTACTTCTGATGGACCAGAACCATAAAGTTATGAGTTTGCTGCTCGCCCCAGAGAGCAGAAACAAAACAGAGGGAGAAACCATCGGCCAAAGCAGAGAGATTGTGCTGCCATGTCAGGAGAAGCAGCGGGGGGTCAAGCAGGTGAGTTAACCATGTTAGCTTAAACTCGTGTGCTAGCATCACACTGTAGTACAGATTATATCGTGTACCAGACAGTAAGTAGTATCGGTCAGTTAATATAATATTAATACTAATGAGCGTCTGTCAGCGGTCTCATACTCGTTAATATCCGTTCACCTAACCTAGTTTAGCTTAGAGAGAGGGAGAGAGACACCTGTCATCCGGTTCTGGAGCTCATGCGGGCTTCTGTGAGCTGGATCCAACCCAGACAGCGAACCAGTCCAGCTGGGATTTTTAAAAGCTGCACATGATCCTTTCCTGGTGGCGGTTCTGACCCGGAAACCAAATGGCCCGCTGAGCCGCGCTTCTCTTCTGGTGGTCAGTTATGACCTGTTTCTGACGGTGATCTCTGCTCCAGAAATCCACATTAAATTTTTTAAACCCCACCATGGGTCTGCAGAGCCCAGCGCAGACCTCCCTGACCCGGTACCGACCGATGTGGGCTACAGAAGTCCATCTTTTCAGCTGCACAAAACGCCCTCAGGCACGAAGATAGAGGCGTTGTTTCTCTGATCTGGAAACCCATGGACTCGATGTCCAGACACGCTGGAGTTGGTACAGCCTTCACACACACTAGTTTATCAACATGAACACAACCCAACACTAGTAAACACACACTGACTGGATCACATGACCTCTCTACCCTAAAACTAGCCACTCTCCACACTGAGCTGAGGCAGCCTTGCTTCTAACTCCCTTTGGTTACGTCAGAGGTTCACATTTAGAAACAAGAGCAGACCTGCCAACCTGTACACATTTTGCATAGCCAGTACAATATTTGGCATCCATTTACGCTGGTACGACTCACCCCTCTAAACTACGCAAAAAGCTGCGGATACGTGAGTGGAGTTCTGTGGCAAATATGCACGTGTGGTACTCATGTCTGACAACACGGCTCAGCGGCGTGGTGAAGAAGTTTAAGCCAATCATCGTAGAAAAGCATAGAAAAACCATCCTGCCTAACCTATAGCGTAACACCCAACCCCCCTCCTCCCTGCTTCGTCCTGCCCACTGCTCCTCTCTCCCTCTGATTCGCCACTCGCTGCTGTTCTGGTAAGGTAAACTGTGTGTGCGCGTGTGTGCGTGCGTGTGCGTGCATGTGTGTGTGTGTGTGTGTGTATAAAATTTTCCATCCAGTGAATGGTGAGATTACAGAGTGAAAAGCAATGGAGTTGCAAAAGTCCGTGAAAAAAACGCAACACAAGTGGTACTCAAAACATTTTGACAAGGTTGGCAGGTCTGCAAGAGAAAGGCCACTTTTTACTAGAAAATTCTGCTGTTATGTGTTTTACAACCAAATATCCACAATAAGCTTTTCAAATAGCATTTTTGGACATAATTTTATATGAGTTTGAAAAAAAAAGAGTTACCTGCAATTTACTCTTT
>SSNQ01034575.1:595700-611441 GCA_006942095.1 Nothobranchius kuhntae
GCCGGGATCGAACCTGCTGTTGTGTCCTTGGGCAAGACACTTAACCCACCTTGCCTGCTGGTGGTGGTCGGAGGGTCCGGTGGCGCCTGTGCTCGGCAGCCTCACCTCTCATCTCCACCAGTGTATGAATGTGTGTGTGAATGGATGAATGATACACTGTAGTGTAAAGCGCTTTGGAGTCCTTACTCTGAGAGGCGCTATACAAGTGCGGGTCATTTATCATAAAGACATGTGAGATGGTTTTAACTTTACCCTGGATCCCTTCTTCTAGATGAGGTGATTAACGTGCAAGATGACCTTCTGGTTTACTGAACACACATTACATCAACAATAATTATTATTATACCCAAAGCATAATAAGTCATTTCAGTAATTAAAATACATTTATACTGAATCAAGAGATTATTTATGATGGTTGTAATAACAGTAATAAAGACAAGAGTTTATTAAAATTATTATTTAAAATTATTATTGTGAAACTTGAAGTGTCTTTCATCTTGGGACGGAACAGCAGCAGATAAAGATGGTTTCAGCAGACATCACGGCTCCTGGCGGGTTAATCTGTGGGGCAAAGTTACAGAACGACCCAGCTTGACCCAGCTGAGAAAATGTGACCTTTGTCACAAATTAGAGGCCATTCATGGTGCTACAAAATGTAGCTAGGTGCTGTACCTGAAATAGACCTAAAGATGAGGACCAGTAGCTTCATAGTTTATTTTGCCATTTACAATGTGTTTTTGTAGCTCTCTGCTTCATGTTGAATGAAATAACTTTAGCATCACACTGTAGTACAGATTACTATCATGTACCAGACAGTAAGTAGTATCGGTCAGTTAATATAATATTAATACTAATGAGCGTCTGTCAGCGGTCTCATACTCGTTAATATCCGTTCACCTAACCTAGTTTAGCTTAGAGAGAGGGAGAGAGACGCCTGTCATCCGGTTCTGGAGCTCATGCGGGCTTCTGTGAGCTGGATCCAACCCAGACACCAGCGAAACAGTCCAGCTGTGATTTTTAAAAGCTGCACATGATCCTTTCCTGGTGGCGGTTCTGACCCGGAAACCAACTGGCCCGCTGAGCCGCGCTTCTCTTCTGGTGGTCAGTTCTGACCTGTTTCTGACGGTGATCTCTGCTCCAGAAATCCACATTTAATTTTTTAAACCCCACCATGGGTCTGCAGAGCCCAGCGCAGACCTCCCTGACCCAGTACCGACCGATGTGGGCTACAGAAGTCCATCTTTTCAGCTGCACAAAACGCCCTCAGGCACGGAGATAGAGGCGTTGTTTCTCTGATCTGGAAACCCGTGGACTCGATGTCCAGACACGCTGGAGTTGGTACAGCCTTCACACACACTAGTTTATCAACATGAACACAATCCAACACTAGTAAACACACACACACTGCCTGGATCACATGACCTCTACCCTAAAACTAGCCACTCTCCACACTGAGCTGAGGCAGCCTTGCTTCTAACTCCCTTTGGTTACGTCAGAGGTTCACATTTAGAAACAAGAGCAGACCTGCCAACCTGTACGCATTTTGCATAGCCAGTACAATATTTGGCATCTATTTACGCTGGTATGACTCACCCCTCTAAACTACGCAAAAAGCTGTGGATACGTGAGTGGAGTTCTGTGGCAAATATGCACGTGTGGTACTCATGTCTGACAACACGGCTCAGCGGCGTGGTGAAGAAGTTTAAGCCAATCATCGAAAAGCATAGAAAAACCATCCTGCCTAACCTATAGCATAACACCCAACCCCCCTCCTCCCTGCTTCGTCCTGCCCACTGCTCCTCTCTCCCTCTGATTCGCCACTCGCTGCTGTTCTGGTAAGGTAAACTGTGTGTGCGCGTGTGTGCGTGCGTGTGCGTGCATGTGTGTGTGTGTGTGTGTGTATAAAATTTTCCATCCAGTGAATGGTGAGATTACAGAGTGAAAAGCAATGGAGTTGCAAAAGTCCGTGAAAAAAACGCAACACAAGTGGTACTCAAAACATTTTGACAAGGTTGGCAGGTCTGCAAGAGAAAGGCCACTTTTTACTAGAAAATTCTGCTGTTATGTGTTTTACAACCAAATATCCACAATAAGCTTTTCAAATAGCATTTTTGGACATAATTTTATATGAGTTTGAAAAAAAAAGAGTTACCTGCAATTTACTCTTTGAAAAGCAAAAAACGCGAGGAGCCGTTTGAGAGCTGAAAGAGCCGGTCCATTTTAGTGAGCTGAGCCGTAAGAACCGGTTCTTTTAAAAGAACTGGAGTTCCTGTCACTAATGTAGCACATTACTTTAAAAGAGCATAGCAACGTATTGGTCATTAGTATTTCAGAAACATGAGTTTCAACACATTTATCACCCTCATCTTTTTTCTAGAGCAGTAGCTCAGGAGATAGAGCAGGTTGACCAGTGATTGGAGAATTATGGGTTCAATCCAAGCTCCTGCCAGGTACCCTGCTCTACACGTCACCTGGCTCGTCTGTGTTGGTGGTGGTCAGAGGGGCTGATGGCGTGAATGGAAACATCACCTCCATCAGACAGTCCCAGGGCGGCTGTGGCTACACTGTATCTTACCATCACTGTGAGTGTGTGAATAATGGGAATAGCTTTGAGTGCCTAGAAAAGTGCTAAAATTAACTAATCCATAATTATTATTATTACCACACACCGTTTACAGAAGGACCAAAACCACTAGCGTGATGTCACACTGGTATAAACTACTACTCAGTTACAGTGTGTCAGAAAGCTGTCACACACCTCAGTGAGGGGTGCAACTCACTTATGTCATTCACTATTTAGTATGTAATACAAGCATATCTGTTGTAGCTGTAACTAGTTACATGTATTTGAGTAACTTGTCTAACACAGTTGGCGTTTATCAGTCCTGAAAGCATTGTGACCAGTGACCAATAAAAGTGACGCTTGAGAGAGAAAACATCTGGGCTGATAATCCTGATCAGATTTTTATAAAAGAATGAAAATATTATGGAAACACCCTTCTATTAAACCATATAATCCTCCAGTGGCTCCTCCCCTCTCTTCTCCCCAGTTCAGGGTAATAAAACATTTCACTATACTGGATAATCCCAGGAGGAATTCCTGGTGTTTGGTGAACCAGAGTCTCTCCGGTGTGATTTCAGACAGAGCGGACAGCAGTCATTAATCACTTCTCTGTGACTTTAGCCTGTGTGTCTGTGTGTACACACACACGCGTTCATCAGAACTCAAATCCTATCTATTTATAGGGAAGTCGTGGTGGGAATGCCAGTGTAGTTGTTCTACCTCTCCCTGGTAGTTATTTCCTAGAGCTGAACATGACCTCTGGCATGTCGTCACCAAGCCCCGGCCTCATGTCAGGGATGTGGAGGATGAACACGTAAATGGCCCTGGCCCCCAGGCGGTGGCGGCTCACATTTTACTCACTAGACTTTACAGCAGCTTCCTGTTAGGTTTCAGTCTTGGGCTGCAATCATCTCCATCTGTTCAGGGTTTACCTTTTAAACTTCCCAGAGACTTGCAGTGAGTGATGAGGTGTTCACGGCCATCAGCGCTCCTTAGACCCGGAGGCAGAAGGATCTAAATGTGAAATCATAAATAAAAGCTGAGTGGAAGGAGGACGCCATCAGCAGTGATCATGTTTAGATGTCATCTGTTTTCAGTGCTTCTCTGACCCTTTGCCACATCCCTGCTGAATAGTTATTCATTGAATTGTTACCATCCTATCCACCCATCAATCCATTAGGGCGGCCACAAACCCTACAAGATTATTCTGGGAGACGACCAGTCGGATCAAGAGTCAATTGTAAGATGTTTGTTCTGCCATGGAAGGCAGGTTCTACCTTGCAGATTTTGCACATGCTTCCCTTTAACACTCATAAAATATTTCCAAACCTCCGTTGCCGGCCATGATTGTGCTTTTTTGATGATGCCACGGAAAATTCAGATCAGATAACTTTATTGACCACACAGCAAGCCGGTGGAAGTTTTTCCAGTATGTAGGGTTTGGTAAATTAAGTGCTTTAAGAGCTCAATATATATATATATATATATATATTACCTCTACGTATGACCAATAAGCTGCGATACTCTATGTAAATATATAATATCACCCTGCCTGGTCTTTATTGTGTTTTAATCAGACATTTCTAGGATTCTTTATTTATTAGGTGATTGTACACTGTTTTGATTCAAAAAAGAGTCAGGTTTATAAAAGTAAGAATTTATTTTACATACAATTAAAACATGACAGGTTGGTTAACTAACATTTACTGTGAGTGGATGGAACTAAATGTGATGTATGAAAGCTATGTGTGAATGTGATGTTAGTCAGAACCTCTGTATCTAGGAGAGCTGCGTTCTGGATGTAAAAGAATTTGGTTTGCGTTAAGCTATGAGTTGATTATTATCAAAAACCACATGAGACGCTGTCTGTGTGTCTACGTTACCCGTTTTCAGAGACCCTCTTGGTGGATCTGAAGGTCAGAGAGGTTGGATGACCTCTGGCACCAGAGGGCTGTAGAATACTGTAGCACCGACCCTTCAGTCCAGAGATGTCTCGGGTCACGACAGACGGATGGAACCGTGCGTCTGGGACTCTTAAGGAGTCTAAACAAAATCAGCTTGTTCTGCAGGAACCGTTTTCTACTTCACAAGTTGTGCCAAATAAACTACAATTTCTCAAAAGCTTTACCTCTTACATTTTGTGTAAGAGAAGAAGTAGCTGAACAGTTTAATGTACAACATGTGTATGGTACTTAAATGTTGTGTCATTAAAAGACTGAAAACCGATACCAATATTTTCAGTATTACATTTCAATGCCGATATCAGCCAATATTAATGATAGACCGGTAATGTTAAATGTCTTTACTCTGTACTTCATGCAGGTGAAACTGGTCCGAAACAGTTTTTATCACTTAAGAAATATCTCCAAACTGTGAAGGTTGGTGACAAAACATGAACTTGAAATGGTTCTCCATGCCTTTATCTCCTCTTGTCTAGATTACTGTAACACACTTTTCACATGTTTTAACAAAAAAGCCCTTGACCTCCTTCAGTTGGTCCAGAACTCTGCAGTGAGGCTCCTAACTGGAGCAAACAGAAGAGCACACATCACTCCTGTTCTGACGTATCTGCACTGGTTACCCGTTAACTTTAGAGTTCATTTTAGAATCCTGACTAGAACTTTCAGGGCTCTACATGGTCAAGCTCCTCCCCATATTACTGACCTGTTAAAGCCTTATGCTCCAACCCGAGCCCTCAGGTCCACACTCCAGAACCTTCTAGAAGTTCCAAAGACCAGATATAAAAGTCGAGGTGATAGCTTCTTCCAGACTGTTGCACCCAGACTCTGGAATGATCTTCCTTTATCCTTACGCAGCTTTGACAGTCTGAACACTTAAAAAACAGCTAAAGACACTTTTATTTAAAGCTGCTTTTACCTAAATATTTCATTTTCTTATTTCTATCTTAAAATGTTTATCTTTAATCTGTTTATGAAATTTTATAATTTTATGACAATTTTTTCTGATGTTAATCAAATTCTGTTTAGAGATCATTTTGATTTTATGATGTTAATCTATTTATTATTTAATGACTTTGTTTTATTTTACTTTGATCTATGTGAAGCACTTTGTGATTCTATGTTTGTGATAAGTGCCATATAAATAAAATTTACTTACTTACTTACTATAAACTAGAACTTAATTTATGTCGATAATTCAACTTTAAAGGTGAGACAGACTCGTTCACGCAAAGGGTATTTCAGCCTTTATTTGTTCTAACGATGGTGATTATGGCTTACAGCTGCACCAGGCAGCTGCAGGTAATGTCTAAATTAGCCCCGGTGGTGTGTGCACATGTGCATTACGTCAGTTTAATAATTCATTCTTGAAAACAAAAACACCTGTTGCAATATGCAAAATAAATCATTACCATTAAATACATATGAAACACTTTTTTAAATATTGAATAATTAAGTATTGAAATAATTCAATGCAAGTAACTTGTGGCCAACGGCTTGTCTAAGCACAGAAATGTTGTATGGAGAGCAAGTTTAAAATCCTTGACAATCAGGAGTCAGGGCAAACTGCAACACCTGTCTATAACCTCACTAGTCAAAATAAGAACAAGTGTGTGTGTTTACTTGTATTTATAGGTTTATGTGGCCAAAATTTTTAACCTGTAGTTAGTGGACATTTTCACATTATGGGGACGTTTGGCTGGTTCACACAACGACAAAATACCCTAAAACATGGTTTAGAGATATGGTGTGAATTAACTTTTGTTTAGGTTAAGGTTGGGAACAGAACAGCATTGGTTATGGTAAGAGTTGGTGTATCGGTTAGACATAAAACAGTCACAAACATGGAAAAAAAAAAGAATGGAAGTCAATGGAGGGTCCACACAAGCATAAAAATACAAGTGTGTGTGTGTGTGTGTGTGTGTGTGTGGTAGACAAAGGTACTGTAATCAAAAATAGAAGTTATTTCTTTATCTGATCAACTTCCAGTCGGTGAACGGGGAGATTACAGCGTGGAAAGCAATGGAGTTGCATAAGCCAGAGAAAAGCCACACAGTGGTACTAAAAGATTGGCAGGTCTGATTGTAAGTTACTTATTTTAAACAGCAAATCAGAATATCCCATTAGGGGCCAATAATAAATGCATTTGATTAGCATGGGCATTGAGTCATTAAACAATTCAACAAAACCAGAAACAACAACAAGCTATCAGTAAATAACAACAAAATACAAACAAAACATAGTAAATACAGTGGGAAGTGAAAGCCGTGTTAATCTTCATGACTTCCCTGTTTAAATCGTTGGTTGTTTAAATGTTCAGGTAAATGTATCATACAGGAGACACGCACCGTGATATTTGAGAAGTGAAACAGAGTTTGTAGGATTTACAGAAAGTGTGCAAAAGTTGTTTAAACAAAATTACTGAGAAACTTTATTGTATTTATCCTATTGGATCTTTAATTAATTCAACAGGTGAACTAGTAGTAGCACATTCCAAGTCAAAGAGAGTAAAATGTTATTTTTTTTAGTGTGGATATTCGTGGTGTTGGTGTCAGGTTTCCTGCTGATCGGCATTGGAGGCTACCTGGCTTACCGGAAAATTAACGAGCTGTCGAGGAATATTAGCCTGATCCCCGAGCTCAGAGATGGTTTGCACCACACTGTGAATTCACAGACTCACATAATTGTCTAGGTGAATCGTAAGCTTGGGACTTTGGCCGAGATTCATTCATCGGCACAAAAGATGGATGCCATCAAGGATAGAGTGGACGAATCAGCACGGATTGGGATAGATTAATGTCCATTATTGGAATTCTGAGAGGTTGAGGACCAACAAACTGTAAGACAGAGAGGAAATTATCTCTGTCTGGCCCCAAAACAATTTCTAATCGGAATCTGGCGCCCTTGAGCCTACAAGGCTACAACGAAAACTCCCCCCTCAGAAGATATGTGGAATGTGCCGTCGCTATGGCAACTCAACTCTGTCTCCTTTCCCAGCCTGGGCGGGACAGCGGGAAGGCCGCTGAAACGTTCCAGGGTCACTGCAACCCTCCAACCCTTAATGCTCCTCCCCCTATCCACACTGAGGTGACATGCGCTGCTTCTATTGAAATTACCTGAAGGGCCTTGCCTGTGAGCCTGCATTGCAAAAGTAACGACCACACCTCACGAGGCCAATGGAGGGTCACCGCAATCCGCTCGAAAGCAGGAAAATACCCATCCGCTTCAGTCTCTCAGAAGGGCGGAAGCAGGGCAACACACTTGGAGATGTCGTAGGCGGGCGGTAACGATGTGGCAGCCGTATGAGACATGACATCTCGAGACAGTTCATGCGGCGACGGAGACAAAGGCGAAGGCCGGTCGGCAGCCGTCTGGTTCGAGGCAGTGGCGGCTTCCAGAGTCCTCATCTTTAGCGCAATTTCTTGAAGACGAACCTCAGTGTCCATTTTTTTCAAATCCAGCTCATGGCGTCGCTCTTGAGCTCTCTCCTCCGCCTGGATCTTTAGGCGAGCTAAGCTTAGCTTTAGCCGGGCTTCAGTGAGCGGAGTACGGGGAGAACATGCTCCCGACGAGTCAGATTCCTGAGATGAATCTTCAGCGGAGGAAGGAAGAGGAAGAACAAAGAAGGAAGAAGGAAGAATGTGGAGCTGAATCAAGAGTCTCCCTTTTATGATCAAGCCGGCCCGTTTTCCTCATCCGAGGGTGGCAGAGACACACCAGGAGGGGACGGCGAAGGGAGGATTCCCTGGGTCTCCAAGTAGTCCACCAACAATTTACGAAGAGCAGCCTTGGTTAGCTGCTTCGGCAGAGGGAGACTGAAATGGGAGGCAACCTGCTGCAGATCGGCTTTGCGGCAACTCTCCAGAAGCCGGCGCGAAGGAGCCACCACAAACGCATGCAGGTCAAGGGGTGCCATGCTCCGACTCTAAGAGACACAAATACAATGTTAATATCTTTACACACACTTAAAATTATGTCGGGAAAGATGGTAAATAAAGAAAATCCCGGACGAGCCCCCACGTTATTACGTCCCTGGCTCTCTAGGAGAGATGAGGAGGGGAGTAATAAAATTAGTGTGTGGGAGAAATAATAATCAAAGTGCTGTGTGGCTTAAAAAACAAGAATCTTTATTACAAAATTAATATTTACAACACTAAAAAGAATCTCTTCATACAAAAACAACAGGAGCTTATGGAAACAAAAAATGCCACCCCAGAAGGGGGTGGGGAGAAAACCGAGAATATTAAATATCTATATCTAAAGGGGAGATCCGAGGTCAGAGTCTAAAAGCCGGTCCGAAGTCTATCAGCCAAAAGGTCAAATCCTAAATCCAAATCCGCAATCCAAGAGAGAATAAACCGAAGTCTATAGAGCGAACCGAGTCATACCAAAAGCGAACCGAGGAGAAGAGAATAGAATAAACGGTTGCCAGTCTACTCTACCCTGGGACCTTCTCAGTGAATTGGTGGCTGGAAGCAGCTTGTAACTGCTGCCAAGTGGTCATTACTGATTTGGAACAGCTGGGCAATGGGAGACAGGCGAGACAAAGGCCACTGAGGCCATCTTGTGGCCAAAAAGGGGCAAGGCACGTAACAATACGTAAATGTGCATAAATAAATAAAAGTAAAAACTAGATTGGTACAATGTTAAACAAACAGGATGACTTGTGTTTGTCAGTCCCTCTGTCCATGTATGGTCCTGTAACCTATTTTGTGTTTTGATGGTTAAAATTCACCTGATGATCGATGACAAACGAGGTATCTCAAGTTGCACGGTTCACCGAGGTCAGACATTCACCCGTGTACACATGAACATGCTGGCAATCATAAATCACATTGTAGGCACTAGACACCACTGGTTCCTTCCAACCGACACAAGCACCTGAGTGGGGAGCTAACCTGCAGCCCTTTGGTTAATGGGCAGCACCTTAGGTCCGCTGCCGCTCGCCTCTGTCAGCATGCCCCAGGGCAGCTGTGGCTACATCGTAGCTCATCACCACTAGTGTGTGAATGTGTGTGTGAATGGCTGAATGAATGTGTGTGTGAATGGCTGAATGATACACTGTAGTGTGAAGCACTTTGGAGTCCTTACTCTGAGAGGGGCTATACAAGTGCAGGTCATTAATCATTTATCATTATCACAGACTTCTAAATCATTAAAAAACACAAAGTCAGTGTCTTGCAGTAAATCTCCAAGTGGAGGTGGGAGTGTGGCGGTATTAGCAACCAGGTTGGGTCCTATTGGATCCCGCAGATGAAAGTTGCTCTGGTGTAACCGATGCTTTAAGTGGGCCAGTACACACCTGTAGGCAGCACTGGGGGGGGGGGGGGGGGGGGGGGGGTGTCAGACCCATGCTAAGAAGAAGAAAATATCATTTCTATAGCGCCTCTCAAGATAAAAATCACGAGGCCCTTAAGCATAATTCTGCGCACACGAAGAAGCATAAGAGACCTGGATGATGAAGCTCAATGGTTAAAGGAATCACTG
The DNA here is from genome assembly GCA_006942095.1 of Nothobranchius kuhntae. Taxonomy (NCBI): domain Eukaryota; kingdom Metazoa; phylum Chordata; class Actinopteri; order Cyprinodontiformes; family Nothobranchiidae; genus Nothobranchius; species Nothobranchius kuhntae. The sequence continues at coordinate 605,709 of SSNQ01034575.1, forward strand.
AAGCGGTGTGAAGCGTTCCGTCGCTCGTCTAGACGGTACCGTAGGAGGAGAGCTGCCGTGGTTCACCGCATGCTACAGCAGCGGGCTATCTAGGTGCGCACAGCGTCCCCCGGACCCCTCCTCCTCCCCCTCCCCCTTGTCCGGAATTCTACCTCACCAGTCTGAAGCAGCCCCCCTGTCCGTAACAAGTCCGGACCTGTTACTAGGGGCGTAGTCCGGTTAAATTCCGGAACACGTTATCCGGATATTTGTATTCAGACACAAAGGTCTTACGGACAGAGTCCGGAACATTTCCGTTTTTCATTGCCTGTCTGAAGGGGACTTTAGTCTGGCCATGCTCCATTGACGGCTCTCGGTTGTGGGGCGGGTTCTACCGTTGTCTTTCAAATGATCTCCACATTCCACTGGACAATGAATGTGACATACTCTTGTTTCACTCTGTTGCATCATCCCACCCACCAGGCATATAGAGTGCCCTGATTGGCCCACAAAGCAGATAAAGCTCTGTGATTTGTTCACTAAGCAGATAGAGCACTGTGATTGGCCCACCATTATGGACCAATCACAGCTCTTTATGTGTTTGAAACCCCTCTAGAGAGCTGCGATTGGCTAGCCAGAGTCCTGGTAGGAGCTGCTGAGGTTCCAATGGAGCATGCCTAGACCATTCTTTGCAAAGCAAGAATTTGGTCTAGTTCACTAGGCTACGCGTTCTCTCCAAATGAGCAAAAGGCGCATTACCTACAGCTCCCGTCAGCTAGAAAAAAATGACTGTGCACATTCCTGCAATGATTGACAGCACGCAGCATCTGACCAACCAGTGGTCAAATACGCAGACAGGTGGGTGAACCCATAGAGGTGCATGGTTGCGATCCTAATGGAGATGTGGAACAGGAGCAAGCACAAGAAAGAAACATGAGGAAAAGTGAGCTGCACTGGGAATATTGATGAAAAAAGAAAACTTTTGTGTGGGAATCAACATCCCTGCTGATGCTAATCATGAGACAGAAGAGAGGATAGTTCTGTCTGGATGCGGACCGGAGAATGAAAGTTACAGCAGTCCTGATTATCATTAATGAAATGTCTCGTTAAATGCATTTACCTGTCTTTCAGTCCATGCTGTCAATAGTATTATATAATATTTTGTGTGTGTGTGTGTGTGTGTGTGTGTGTGTGTATGTGTGTGTGTGTGTGTGTGTGTGTGTGTNATTCACTATTTAGTATGTAATACAAGCATATCTGTTGTAGCTGTAACTAGTTACATGTATTTGAGTAACTTGTCTAACACAGTTGGCGTTTATCAGTCCTGAAAGCATTGTGACCAGTGACCAATAAAAGTGACGCTTGAGAGAGAAAACATCTGGGCTGATAATCCTGATCAGATTTTTATAAAAGAATGAAAATATTATGGAAACACCCTTCTATTAAACCATATAATCCTCCAGTGGCTCCTCCCCTCTCTTCTCCCCAGTTCAGGGTAATAAAACATTTCACTATACTGGATAATCCCAGGAGGAATTCCTGGTGTTTGGTGAACCAGAGTCTCTCCGGTGTGATTTCAGACAGAGCGGACAGCAGTCATTAATCACTTCTCTGTGACTTTAGCCTGTGTGTCTGTGTGTACACACACACGCGTTCATCAGAACTCAAATCCTATCTATTTATAGGGAAGTCGTGGTGGGAATGCCAGTGTAGTTGTTCTACCTCTCCCTGGTAGTTATTTCCTAGAGCTGAACATGACCTCTGGCATGTCGTCACCAAGCCCCGGCCTCATGTCAGGGATGTGGAGGATGAACACGTAAATGGCCCTGGCCCCCAGGCGGTGGCGGCTCACATTTTACTCACTAGACTTTACAGCAGCTTCCTGTTAGGTTTCAGTCTTGGGCTGCAATCATCTCCATCTGTTCAGGGTTTACCTTTTAAACTTCCCAGAGACTTGCAGTGAGTGATGAGGTGTTCACGGCCATCAGCGCTCCTTAGACCCGGAGGCAGAAGGATCTAAATGTGAAATCATAAATAAAAGCTGAGTGGAAGGAGGACGCCATCAGCAGTGATCATGTTTAGATGTCATCTGTTTTCAGTGCTTCTCTGACCCTTTGCCACATCCCTGCTGAATAGTTATTCATTGAATTGTTACCATCCTATCCACCCATCAATCCATTAGGGCGGCCACAAACCCTACAAGATTATTCTGGGAGACGACCAGTCGGATCAAGAGTCAATTGTAAGATGTTTGTTCTGCCATGAAAGGCAGGTTCTACCTTGCAGATTTTGCACATGCTTCCCTTTAACACTCATAAAATATTTCCAAACCTTTAAGCTCCGTTGCCGGCCATGATTGTGCTTTTTTGATGATGCCACGGAAAATTCAGATCAGATAACTTTATTGACCACACAGCAAGCCGGTGGAAGTTTTTCCAGTATGTAGGGTTTGGTAAATTAAGTGCTTTAAGAGCTCAATATATATATATATATATATATATATATATATATATATATATATATATTACCTCTACGTATGACCAATAAGCTGCGATACTCTATGTAAATATATAATATCACCCTGCCTGGTCTTTATTGTGTTTTAATCAGACGTTTCTAGGATTCTTTATTTATTAGGTGATTGTACACTGTTTTGATTCAAAAAAGAGTCAGGTTTATAAAAGTAAGAATTTATTTTACATACAATTAAAACATGACAGGTTGGTTAACTAACATTTACTGTGAGTGGATGGAACTAAATGTGTTGTATGAAAGCTATGTGTGAATGTGATGTTAGTCAGAACCTCTGTATCTAGGAGAGCTGCGTTCTGGATGTAAAAGAATTTGGTTTGCGTTAAGCTATGAGTTGATTATTATCAAAAACCACATGAGACGCTGTCTGTGTGTCTACGTTACCCGTTTTCAGAGACCCTCTTGGTGGATCTGAAGGTCAGAGAGGTCGGATGACCTCTGGCACCGGAGGGCTGTAGAATACCGTAGCACCGACCCTTCAGTCCAGAGATGTCTCGGGTCACGACAGACGGATGGAACCGTGCGTCTGGGACTCTTAAGGAGTCTAAACAAAATCAGCTTGTTCTGCAGGAACCGTTTTCTACTTCACAAGTTGTGCCAAATAAACTACAATTTCTCAAAAGCTTTACCTCAGATATGTCATAGTTTGACATTTTGTGTAAGAGAAGAAGTAGCTGAACAGTTTAATGTACAACATGTGTATGGTACTTAAATGTTGTGTCATTAAAAGACTGAAAACCGATACCAATATTTTCAGTATTACATTTCAATGCCGATATCAGCCAATATTAATGATAGACCGGTAATGTTGAACGTCTTTACTCTGTACTTCATGCAGGTGAAACTGGTCCGAAACTGTTTTTATCACTTAAGAAATATCTCCAAACTGTGAAGGTTGGTGACAAAACATGAACTTGAAATGGTTCTCCATGCCTTTATCTCCTCCTGTCTAGATTACTGTAACACACTCTTCACATGTTTTAACAAAAAAGCCCTTGACCTCCTTCAGTTGGTCCAGAACTCTGCAGCGAGGCTCCTAACTGGAGCAAACAGAAGAGCACACATCACTCCTGTTCTGACGTATCTGCACTGGTTACCCGTTAACTTTAGAGTTCATTTTAGAGTCCTGACTAGAACTTTCAGGGCTCTACATGGTCAAGCTCCTCCCTATATTACTGACCTGTTAAAGCCTTATGCTCCAACCCGAGCCCTCAGGTCCACACACCAGAACCTTCTAGAAGTTCCAAAGACCAGATATAAAAGTCGAGGTGATAGCTTCTTCCAGACTGTTGCACCCAGACTCTGGAATGATCTTCCTTTATCCTTACGCAGCTTTGACAGTCTGAACACTTTTAAAAAACAGCTGAAGACACTTTTATTTAAAGCTGCTTTTACCTAAATATTTCATTTTCTTATTTCTATCTTAAAATTTTAATCTTTAATCTGTTTATGAAATTTTATAATTTTATGACTATTTTTTCTGATGTTAATCAAATTCTGTTTAGAGATCATTTTGATTTTATGATGTTAATCTATTTATGATTTTATGACTTTGTTTTATTTTATTTTGATCTATGTGAAGCACTTTGTGATTCTATGTTTGTGATAAGTGCCATATAAATAAAATTTACTTACTTACTTACTATAAACTAGAACTTAATTTATGTCAATAATTCAACTTTAAAGGTGAGACAGACTCGTTCACGCAAAGGTATTTCAGCCTTTATTTGTTCTAACGATGGTGATTATGGCTTACAGCTGCACCAGGCAGCTGCAGGCATGGACATAATTTTGGGGGGGGGGGGACAGGGGGGACATGTCCCCCCCCCACTTTTTCCAAAGTCAAGTTTTGACCCCTGCACTTTTTACCATCCAAAAACAATATTACGCTATATTAAATTGACACTGGTTGAGCTCTAGGACCAAGTGGAAAGCAACCGTTTGTGTTGAAGCCGGTTTCCCATTAGAACATATTGTAAAGATACCCCCCCCTCCCCCTCCTCCCCTGTGTCCCCCCCACTTCTAAAGTGAAAATTATGTCCTTGGCTGCAGGTAATGTCTAAATTAGCCCCTGTGGTGTGTGCACATGTGCATTACGTCAGTTTAATAATTCATTCTTTAAAACAAAAACACCTGTTGCTATATGCAAAATAAATCATTACCATTAAATATATATGAAACATTTATTTAAATTTTGAATAATTAAGTATTGAAATAATTCAATGCAAGTAACTTGTGGCCAACGGCTTGTCTAAGCACAGAAATGATGTATGGAGAGCAAGTTTAAAATCCATGATAATCAGGAGTCAGGGCAAACTGCAACACCTGTCTATAACCTCACTAGTCAAAATAAGAACAAGTGTGTGTGTTTACTTGTATTTATAGGCTTATGTGGACAAAATTTAACTTTTAACCTGTAGTGAGTGGACATTTTCACATTGTGGGGACGTTTGGCTGGTTCACACGACGACAAAATACCCTAAAACGTGGTTTTAGAGATATGGTGTGAATTAACTTTTGTTTAGGTTAAGGATGGGAACAGAACAGCATTGGTTATGGTAAGGGTTGGTGTATTGGTTAGGCATAAAACAGTCACAAACATGAAAAAAAAGAAAAGGATGGAAGTCAATGGAGGGTCCACACAAGCATAAAAATACAAGTGTGTGTGTGTGTGTGTGTGTGTGTGTGTGTGTGTGTGTGTGTGTGTGTGTGTGTGTGTGTGTGTGTGTGTGTGTGTGTGTGTGTGTGGTAGACAAAGGTACTGTAATCAAAAATAGAAGTTATTTCTTTATCTGATCAACTTCCAGTTGGTGAACGGGGAGATTACAGCGTGGAAAGCAATGGAGTTGCATAAGTCAGAGAAAAGCCACACAGTGGTACTAAAAGATTGGCAGGTCTGATTGTAAGTTACTTATTTTAAACAGCAAATCAGAATATCCCATGAGGGGCCAATGAGGCTACAATTCGCACCAGCTCACCAAAACTGGACAGTTGAAGAGTAGAAAAATGTTGCCTGGTCTGATGAGTTTGGATTTCCGTTGAGACATTCAATTGATAGAGTCAGAATTTGGGCACTTCTGCAAAAGGCTTCTGCCTCTGTTGAAAGAGGCTTTTCCTTTGACCTGTCTCTACTAAGTTGTAAACCTAAACAGTATGTCATGGTGGTCATTTTGTTATGGGATGGGCATCAACCCCCCCCCCCCCCCCCCCCCCCCCCCCCCC
>SSNQ01034575.1:619787-632837 GCA_006942095.1 Nothobranchius kuhntae
AGAAACACCCTGTTAACCATGTTGGTTAAAAATGGTTCTTCATACAACTGAATCTGATGAATCGTAGACAAACAGAATGCATGCTCGATTCTGTTATCATTTACAGTTTATAGGCCCATTTAATGAGTTGTATGCATGTTCTGTTTGGTGTTTTGGCGCTTACGCATTAGCATCGGCACGGCCCCAAAAGGTTCTTAATGGCACCGGAATTTGGTTTTACACACAGGTCAGATTAACGTTTTTGGTGCCGAGGCGACTCTTTTTCTAGGACCTTCTCCCCAGCAGTCAGACTGGGACCAAGGCGACATTACGGACTGATTGGCCGGCTGAAATTATGTCTACCGCCTCCGATCTGCGAGAAGAATGAGCCAGCGGGGGTTCCCGCATGCCTGATTCATTTTCATGCTGTTGAGTAAACTTCTGTCTGTAGCACGGAGCTGCTGATCAGTGTGGGAACGGGAGAAGAGAATAGATGTGTGTGTGTGTGCGTGCGTGCGTGCGTGCGTGCGTGTGTGTGTGTGTGCGCGCGCGCGCCTGTTCTCCAATTCAGAGTTCTTGCCCTGGTGAGCAAACAGCTGCTAAGGGGAGGAATCTGTGTGTGTGTGTGTGTGTGTGTGTGTGTGTGTGTGTGTGTGTGTGTGTGTGTGTGTGTGTGTGTGTGTGTGTGTGTGTGTGTGTGTGTGTGTGTGACAATAGATCACGAGGACACATGGCACAGTAGTAGAATAATGTGTTTCAGAGTTTCCAAAAGCAGCACAGTTCATGCCCGCCTTTGTTTACCTTATTATGGAGGACACTGCGGATATTCCCGCATGTATTAAACTCCGCCCACAAGCTCAGGGATTTCTGCATTTCTGAGAAGTGCCCCGGATTTATATGTGAACATGGCACTCACAGGAGACTTTAAGCACTTCCTAGGTGGACACGGAGCAGTCCTGGTGGTTGTTGACGCTGGTTCTGCTGCGTGCATTCGTTCAGTTTCACTTTTGTTTTTGTCTGTTAATATCTTTGGTGTGTTGGAGATGTCCGCAGCATGTCACACCGCGGTTACTAGTCAAACCGGTTAATCCCTACAACCCTAGTCATGACTGGCTGGGCTCACACCCCAGAGGCTTCCTGCATCAATGAGACTCCAAAATGTCTAGGAAAGACTTTTGCCCCTAACCCTCAGATGCACACAGAGAACAAGCTCCTTTCTAATGGGCTTAGAACTGGATTATTATGAGCTTTGACTTCTGCACCCACCTTCTCACTGCAGTTCTGTGAGTGTCATGGCTGCCACCAGTTATGGATCAGCACCAGAAGATTCTAGATGAAAAGAAGATGAGTCATACAGAGTATGTTAATAAGTACAAAAATTCATCGTCATGTCTGGTGTTATCACTCTGGGGTGTAGGGAGCACTTACTACACCTATTACGGTAATATTCCTCTGACATTACGGTAGTGTGGTTGTTTACCATCTTGGTGTTAGCTTGATGCTGTAGTTCTGAATGACTCAAAGGAAGTAAAACGCCACGATTGACTCAATATTCACTACACACACATTTTGCTGTAGTATTGATTTGTTGGTAACAGAAAATGCTTCATATATTTGGTGTTCAGAGGGAGCGGCGGCACCAGTGCTCGCCTCTGTCAGAGCACCCCAAGGCAGCTGTGGCTACATCGTAGCTCATCCCCACCAGCGTGTGAATGTGTGTGTGAATGACCGATTGTGTTGCAAAGCACCTTGGGCGGTTCCAGTACTCTATATCAAATACAGGCCATTTAAGTAATCTAACATTTATTTACATTAAGAAATACATTATGTAGTTTTTTATCATTATTGATGGAGTTGCATTATATAAACAAGTTCAGCTTTCACAATGATTTCTAAACCTTTAGGGGTGGAACGCCATTTGGATTCTTTAGTACGGAACGTTCCTGCTATACGAGCTGCCTCTGTCTCCAGCGAGACCGAAGACATCGTAGCTGCCAACACGTCTCTTTTAGCCGACAACCTGGACAAACCAACATTTCTAGCAAAAACATGAAGGTTGGTTCAACCTGAGCAACGCTACCACCCGGAACTCCTAATGTTGTACTTAAGGAAAAACAGGAAGTTTATCTCCTAAAGATTTTTCTACTTTTCATTTGTTCTGCATTTTGTTTCAGTTGCAGCTGATGAAGCTGTCAGAGTTCTGCAGACTGATGTTTAATTTGTGCAACATTTGAAATGCTGTCACCCCAGTCCCACCTTTCCTACCCCACCCTGGGCTCTCTGTGATCAAAGCCACACCTCATGATCTTAGCTCTCTGAAATTTAAACTTCATGAGTCTCGACCATGTGCAGCCATCAGACTGCATGGTTGCTCCTGCTGAAGGTTTCATTTGCCCGCTGATAGGAGTCACATGTAGGTGCCTCCAGGAGGAATTCTCTTGACAGAAGTCAGTATTTCACTGATCTAATCTGGAATAATTGTGTTGAAGTTTCTAGGTTCAAATTGGGTCACAAACTATTAAAAAGAGGTCTTCTGAAGTGCTCCTTAGACAACTATAAATCCAGTTCTTTAAGATTATGCTTTAGTTTTCCAACAGTTGTCTGTCTTAAGACTGGTGAAAGTATGGAGCTTCAAAGGACTCTGGTCTGTTGCAGATGAAAGATGAGATTTAGACAGCAGGACGTCCTCGCCGCTGTTATGAAACTGCTGCTGAAAGGTCCTAACTCAGGGCTTTAGTGGGCAGATGGAAACCATCAGCTGTGACACAGGTGGGCACATGTGAGGAGCACATCTCTGTTAGCAGCGTGCTTCTGCAACACTCAGAGAAGCTGTCGTGGCAAAGATAATACACCGCTAACTATACATAACTAATGCAGTGGATAACTTTTGCTCCTGTGACTTCAAACTACAGAAACATCCAGATTAAAGTTGTGGGGGTGCTTTTCCTTCTCCCTGTTTCTTCTCTGACAACAGTAATACTTCACCAGCTCAGGAGAGCATCAGCTTCTAAAGCCTAGATATCTGTTCCACATGTGCCTCCTTTCAAATGTCTTAGGAATGAGTTATCAGGCTTACTCTAAAACAATATCAGCCAGCCACATTAAGAGCACAGCTCCATATGATAGTGATAATGGGCCATTGTTTCCAAACTGAACAAGTGGTTAGCATGTCAGATTTAATAAAAGCAAACCTACTGCAGACACTCCTCCTCTGCAAATGGCTTTAGAGCTTTCACCTCTGGGTGAGTCTGTGATCAGGTTTTACTTAGGCCCAAGTAAAGCTACATGCAGCCTTGTCTGAATGACCAACAGAGATTCACCACAGTGTTCCTGTTTTAAATAATGAGAACTTCTACGAAGTATGAAAATTACCAGTAGACCTGTATTTTATATGATTTCATTTTAAAGATCTCACTCAGTTGTTTATCTTTCGGTAAATACCCTGTGGTCTCTAGTATGAATGAATGACCGGCTTTCTGTGAAGCAAAAGCTCTGGTGCTCCTGCTTCAGGGGTAGAATATTGTTGTGGGGGGGTTAGAAAATGGGAGGATTACTAGTGTTACTCATTAATACTCATGATATGCAAACATCTTGCATCTGATTGGCTAATAGCTGCTTTCCTTCACTCTTCTTTCTTGGGTAAAAAAGAAAATGCAACGTTGATGTTTTATATCCACTAGCCTTAACGTGTTGTTGAGTTGCTAATGGTTAGCTTCTACTTGCTGAGGCATCCTCTGCTCTCTCCTCCCCATGGGTGGTCACAACCCAAGGTGGGTGGGGCCATAAATACTGATTTTCCCTGTGACGTAGAAGGGACTGGGGTTCCGACTCAGAGTGACACAGAATGTCTGATCGTATTTCTGAAAATAACTAGTATTACACAGTTTCTATAGCTTCTTTCATAAAACAATAGTGCAACTTTGCCACAAAGCCGAGGCGGCATCAGGGAGCCTTTGTTTGTTTTAAGTGCTCAGCCTTTGGCGGTAATGTGGTGCAGTCGTGTGTTTTTTGCAAAAGATTACATGACGGCAGTGTTTGTGAAATTACAGACGTATTTTAAAGTTGAGCGACATGTTTTAATGTTGTCCAACGCGTTTTAATATTTTCCTATGTGTTTTAACGTTGTCTGACGTGTTTTAATGTTGTCCAATATGTTTTAACATTGTCTGACATGTTTTAATGTTGTCTGGCGTGTTTTGGTGTTGTTCGACATGTTTTTACGTTGTCTGACGTGTTTTAATGTTGTCCGACGTGTTATAATATGTTCCGACATGTTTTAATATTTTTCGACGTGTTTGAATGTCATCCGACGTGTTTGAATGTTGTCCGATTTATTTTAATGGTGTCCAACGTGTTTTAATTTTGTTTGATGTGTTTTAATATTTTTTGACATGTTTTAACATTTTCCGACTTGTTTTAATGTTGTCTGATGTGTTTTAATGGTGTCCGACATGTTTTATTATTGTCCGATGTGTTTTAATATTTTCCGTCATGTTTTAACGTTGTCCGATTTGTTTTAATATTGTCTGACGTGTTTTCATGTTTTCCGACGTATTTTAATGTTGTTCGACATGTTTTAATGTTGTCTGATGTGTTTTAACGTTGTCCGATTTGTTGTAATATTGTCCAACATGTTTTAATTTTGTCCGGCATGTTTTAATATTTTCCGACATGTTTTAACATTGTCCGATTTGTTTTAACATTGTCCGATGTGTTTTAACATTATCCAATGTGTTTTAATGCCGTCCGACGTATTTTAACGTTGTCTAATGTGTTTTAATATTTTCTGACGTGTTTTAACATTTTCCGACTTGTTTTAATGTTGTCCAACATGTTTTAATGTTGTCTGATGTGTTTTAATGATGTCTGACGAGTTTTAATGTTGTCCGACGTGTTTTCATGATGTCTGACGTGTTTTAATGTCGTCCGACATGTTTTAACATTGTCTAATGTGTTTTAATGTTATCCAACGTGTTTTAACGTTGTCCGACTTGTTTTAATATCTTCCAATATGGTTAAACGTTTTCCGACATGGTTTAACATTGTCCGATTTGTTTTAACATTGTCCAATGTGTTTTAATGCCGTCTGACGTGTTTTAACGTTGTCTAATGTGTTTTAATGTTATCCGACGTGTTTTACCATTGTCCGACGTGTTTTAACTTTGTCCGACGTGTTTTAATATTGTCCGATTTGTTTTTAAATTGTCCGACATGTTTTAATGTTGTCCGACGTGTTTTAATATTTTCCAACGTGTTTTAATGTTTTCCGACATGTTTTAACATTGTCCGATTTGTTTTAACATTGTCCGACGTGTTTTAACATTATCCAATGTGTTTTAATGCCGTCTGACGTGTTTTAACGTTGTCTAATGTGTTTTAATGTTATCCGATGTGTTTTAACGTTGTCCGACGTGTTTTAATATTTTCCGACGTGGTTTAATGTTTTCCGACGTGTTTTAACGTTGTCTGACATGTTGTAACGTTGTGCAACGTGTTTTAATGTTGTCCGACGAAGACCTTTAAATCATCAGAGAATATGACCGACGTGCCTCTTCCCTGATCTTGCCAAAACAACACAGATCTCCTGAAAACCACACCGACTGTTGATGATTTGCTCTGATTTCGTGACAGACGTTTTTAACAAACAGTTGAGATAAACCTGCATCTCCAACTTTCAGTTTCCCTCTTCAGCACTGCATCTCTTAAAGGAACAGTAACATTACAATACATCACTCACATTATGAACCATTCCAACATTTCGAAATATTTTCATAAGTATTCTGATGTTTTTGCTGTTGAATAATTATTTATGATAATTAAATGATGATCTCTCATAATTTCCTGATAAATTATGTAGGTTTATTTTCTCTGTCAGTGCGCCCCGGGATAGCTGTGTCTATATCGTAGCTCATCCTCACCAGGGTGTGAATGTCTGTGTGAATGAATGAATGGCTGATTGTGTTGTGAAGCATCTTGGGGGGTTCCAGGACTCTAGAAGACGCTATATCAAATACAGGCCATTTACCATTGTTTTGGTATCCTTGTTAGGGATGTGCCGATCACCATTTCATCATGCCTATTCTAAATCATTTTGTAAATGCTCATAAACGATTATAAATAAATGCCAAAAACACCTGCAAAGCTTGGCTGGAACATACAGTGGCTTGCAAAGGTTTGGGCAGCCTTGTTATTCTTCATGATTTTCTTTATAAATTATTGGTTGTTAACGATAAAAAAACGAATCACACAGTGATATTTGAGAAGGTAAATTAAGTTTATAGGATTTACAGAAAGTGTGCAATAACTCTTTAAACTAAATAAGGCAGGTGCATACATTTGGGAACCACAAAAAAGAAATTACTGTAACTGAATATTTAGTAGATCCTCCTTTTGCAGAAACAGCAGCCTCTAAACACTTCCTATAGCTTCCAATGAGAGTCTGGATTCTGGCTGAAGGTATTCTGGAACGTTCTTCTTTACAAAACATCTCTAGTTCAGTCAGGTCTGATGGTTTCTGAGCATAGACAGCTCTCTCTAACTCACACCACAGATGTTCATTAATATTCAGGTCTGGGGACTGAGATGATCATTCCAGAACCTTCTACTTGTTCCTCTGCATCACTCTCACATACAGCACCTCCTTGTGTAAAGTGCACTGAATAGTTGAACGAAGCGCAGTGACTTCATCTGCAGCTAGATGATGTTGTAGGTCTTTGGGAAGGTCTCTGGTCTGTGGGTGACTGACTGTTCTCTTCTGCTGATCTGAGATGTTTCTTGGTCTGCCACTAGGAGCCTTAACTTGAACTGTGCCTGTGGTCTTCCATTCCCTCAGTATGTACCGAACTGTGGAAGCAGACAGCTGAAATCTCTGGGACAGATTTCTGTATCTTTCACCTAAACCATGATGGTGAACAATCTTTGTTTTCAGCTCATGTGAGAGTTGCTCTAAAGGGAATGATAAAGAGGAGGGAAACTTACAATCGGCCCCCTAAATAATTGGAATACAGGTGGTATGCGTAAGAATTGAGTAATAGTGACATCCTGTGGTCAGGTTTGGTTACTGCAATCTCGGTTTCTTTAGCGTTGACAAATGGGGATAGGAAACTAAAGTTTATATACGTTTCATCAGTCATGAAATACTATCTGTGTTTTCACATTTCTGAGTTCTCTGCTGATCCTTCTGTTTTCAAAACGGTGTCAAACGTCTTTGGGACTGTTCCCTGAAAAATGTCAACGTCACATGGACATGCAGATCGTGTCTATATTGAATCTGTCTGTCCAGACTAGCATATCTAGCATGTTTTCATTGTTTTCCTGCTCCGACACACATGTTTCAATGGCTAAATCACCTGTTCAGCTGCTCATGGAGCGCTGCAGAAGCCTGTTAAAACCAGGGAGAGAACTAAATCACGCTGGAAAGGCTTTCCTTGGTTTAGACCAATGCTCTGACATTCTACAAGCTTCTCCCAGGAGTGGTTTGTAAAGTTATGGGTAGGTAGAGAGTGTCGTTGATTGGCTTCAGGCTGCCGCTCTATGTTGAAGGGTTTGTGTAGATATGAGCTGGGCCTGCAGCAGGGCCTGAGGAAGCCATCCACAGAGGGGCACAAATGTTGAACCTGCCATTCGTCCATTTGCAGAGACAAATGAGCCAGGTTATTGTGGCTGACTCCAAAGGAAAACCAGCAGCCTTTTGTCTGGAGGAGCGCCATGTGCCGCATTCTCCTACTCCCAGAGTCCTCCACTTGTCTAAGCTGTTGTGAAACAGGCATGTGGGGCTGATTAGGCGTCCTCCAGAGGAGGGAACAATTAGCTCTCAGTCACTTCTCCTGGTGGACGTTATTCAGTGTCCTCAGGCGTAGGGAGACATAGTAGTGAGTTCTGTTGAAGTAAATGATTAGCAGCCGAGCCATCTTTCATTCTGCCCACTGGCTCCGGTTCTCTGCGGGCAGTGTGCCACCCCGGTGGTGTGATGCACACGTCAGAGCGCTGCCTGATGTGAAGACTGTGGCTCCATAAAGCTCAGCTGTGGCCCATGAGGTAGCCTCCTGTAAGTGTTGGTGATTAAAGGAGGTGGCAGCTGGAGCTGCTTGGAGCTTGTTCCTGCTGAAGGTGCCTCATCAAGAATAACTTCACTCTGAACTAAAAGGAGTTGGAAGTAGTGTCTCGCTCTTCTTTTATGTATGAGCTCATTGATGCACACAACGAAAGCTCTCCCATTTCATAGTAATCAAATACTTTACTCAGTACTCTCTGGCTGTGCACCTGTCTATCATCAGACGTGGCTTCGCTAGGGCAGACCTAGCTAACCTTAAGCTACTGACTTTGAACTGGCCTAAAGTGCTGTGTAGCATCTATAACACATAAAAACCTCTCAGACTGGAGTCCGAATACCACAGGTCTGTAGTTTGAGCCCCACCTCTCACAGCATCCTTGTTGGTTTGAGTCCGGTTCTGTTCTGTTTTTCTTCTCAAGTAAAGGATTGTGGGAATGTACGAGGGTGGGGGTGGGGGGGTTCCCTTCTGGGTTAAAGCTGGTGACCTGAGAGCGACTGAGACATGGACTAGCCACTCGCTGCCATTAGCTCATGTGATTGTGCTTCAATGAAAACCAGATGCCCCGCAGACATTAAGCAGATGCCCTCCACCTCAGAGTAAGTGGTAAAGACGGTTTCAATTCCCCGATGTAAACGCCTCCCATTATGGCTTTATTTCTTCTTTAATAATGTGGATGTTGGCGGCGGTACCGGGCCTACAGCTGTAGCCCCGCTGGAACCAAAGCAGGCTTTCTCCTGCTTTCCCTCCGCATCATCTCAGTTTCCTGCCAGCAGATGTGTGTTTACTTCCTGTCAGTTTACCAGACAGCTGATCAAAGATGGACACTTGCAGCACGTTATTAGATGTTCAGGGAACTATGTTAAGTGAGACACTATGTAAGTGCTTTGGATTGTAGTTGCAGTTTCTGTTGTCACATCTTGCAGTGATTCCTTTTGCAACCTGACCTCTCAGCGGCGTTTGAAGTGAAGGAGAAAACACGGTGTGTAACCTCATACCCTAAAACTACTTATAGGCTCTTTTATGTGGGAAATAACATCACAGCTAACAAGGATTCATCATTTGAACGCCGAGGCGTTGCTGTTTGATGAGGAGTTCTCCTGTGTCCTGGCTCTGTGTGCCGTGTTTATTTCTCTCTCTTTGTTGCTTGATTTCCTCTCTGAACCAGAAGAAACTGGATCTCCAGTCTGTTTCTTAGCAGAGAGAAACACTTGAAGACAGAATTATTTTTGATTTTCTCCTGAAGCCCATTGGCCTTTCTCCGTTCAGCCGAGGCTCGTGGTTTGTGACTCACATCTCACTGCGTTCCACTAAGTATTGTAGAAAAAAGAGAAACTGTGCAGTTACGTCTCCTTTGTTCTCATGCTGTCACCCTTTGGTTTAGATGTCTCTGCAGAAAGCTCCTCTGGACCAACAGAATGCCCCAGAGCTCTGGTGCAGCCCACTGTGAGGTGTTTTCTTTATCTGAACCATGGCTCCCTTGGCTCTGCCACCATCTCCACCCAAAGACAGATGGGCCTGGAAGTAATCAGACTGCTGCAACAGCCTGCTGGCTCTTTTTGTCTTCATCTCCATAATAGCAGCATCCGCTTTCCATTTTCCAGGGACTGATCAAATTAAACACAACAGAGAGGTCAGAACTCAGCCATCATGGTGTGGCTTAAGAAAAGAAGGAATCAGGTGAAGTCCACCATAGTGCTGTTCCACGATGCAAGCTAATCCCAAAAGTCTGGCTCACTCTGAAGATCCTGACTTTCATTTCCCCAAATTCAATTCTACCACTGGGGCTAGCCTGAAGCCCCTGTCCTTCAACGTGGCAACACGTGCTGGAGGACAACCCTACTCCACAGCAGGCTAGCAGCGAGGCTTATTGAAGCTTGGCGTTTATGATTGGACGAGGCATGTTACATTTTACTTATCTGTGACTAGCGATGATGAAGTGGTTTATTACAGCAGCTTTGTTTCCATCCATTCTCTTTCACTTATCTGAAGTGGGGTCATGGGGGCAGCAGCCTAAGCAGGGATGCCCAGACTTCCCTTTCCCCAGCCACTTGGACCAGCTCCTCCAGGGAAATCCCAAGGTTTTCTCTGGTCAGCCATGAGACATAGTTCCTCCAGCGTGTCCTGGGTCTCCCTTCAGGTCTCCTCCTGTTTGGACGTGCCCAGAAAACCTCACCAGGGAAGAGTTCAGGAGGCATCCTGACCAGATGCCCGAGCCACATCAACTGGCTCCTCTCCATGCGGAGGAGCAGCGGGTCTACTCCGAGCCCCTCCCAGATGACCGAGCTTCTCACCCTATCTCTAAGGGAGAGCCCATCCTTCCAGCTCAGCTCTCTTCACCACAACAGACTAGTATAATACCCGCATCACTGCAGATGCAGCACCGATCCTTCTGTCGATCTCACGCTCCAGCTTCTCCTCACTCGTGAACAAGACCCCGAGATACTTAAACTCCTCCACTTGAGGCAGGACCTCGTTCCTGACCTGGAGAAGGAATTCTGCCCTTTTCCAACTCAAGACCATGGTCTTGTATTTAGAGGAGCTGATTCTCATCCCACTCGGCTGTGAACGGGTCACGGTCTGATGAAGCCGACAGGACCACATCATCTGCAAAAAGACCTGATCCCATCTTTGTTCTTGATGACTAAATGATTGAACTTTTAAACACGATTAGTATTTTAACACCTTTAGTATTTAACCTGAGTTTGCAGCCAGGAGTGCTTCATTCAGCTGATGATGCTCCTGATTATTAATAATATAATTATTTATCAGCTTTAGTCTGGGATGGCCCCTCATGATCAACGTGCTGTCCTCTATACGATTATGGTAAAATAGCCTTAAACTACCTCACAACACGAGTCATCTAAAAGGAATACTTTATTGATGGGACTGTACATGTTAGCAGTTTGTATTCTGGCCACACGTGGCAAACACAGTAATATTTGGTCTAAATGACACGCTTGATGTTTGGTCCTTGGTGTGGACTAAGAGCTCTAAATGTGTGACAAACGGTTAACTTTCGGGTCACATGACCACCACTAAGGTATGTTCTTAAAACTCACAGCTGCTCAGCAAAAAGAAGTCCTGCAGTCTCTGAACATCCAGAGTCCTGAGCAGAACATGAAAATGACACATAAATGATGAATAAAATATGTGGAGAAACAAGAGCTGAAGTGGCCCTTTGGCGTTGCCATGGAAACATGATAATGCTGAGGTTCTAACTCAGGGGTGCCCAATCCTGGTCCTCGAGGGCCGGTATCCAGCTTGTTTTAGTTTTAACTCTCCTTCAACGCACCTGATTTCAATCAGCAGGTGATTAACAGGCTTCTGCAGAGCCTGATGAGATGCTGCACAGGTGATTCAGCCAGTCAGTCAAGTGTGTTGGAGCAGATAAACCACAAAACCTGCTGGATACCAGCCCTCCAGGACCAGGATTGGGCACCCCTGTTCGAACTAAATAGTGTCAGCTACACAACTTTAATCAAGCAACTGCTGGCCTCTGTTTTACAGGGAGTGCCGATTTATTAGGCAAATGAGTATTTTGTCCACATCATCCTCTTCATGCATGTTGTCTTACTCCAAGCTGTGTAGGCTCGAAAGCCTACTACCAATTAAGCATATTTGGTGATGTGCATCTCTGTAATGAGAAGGGGTGTGGTCTAATGACATCAACACCCTATATCAGGTGTGCATAATTATTAGGCAACTTCCTTTCCTTTGGCAAAATGGGTCAAAAGAAGGACTTGACAGGCTCAGAAAAGTCAAAAATAGTGAGATATCTTGCAGAGGGATGCAGCAGTCTTAAAATTGCAAAGCTTCTGATGTGTGATCATCGAACAATCAAGGGTTTCATTCAAAATAGTCAACAGGGTCGCAAGAAGCGTGTGGACAAACCAAGGTGCAAAATAACTGCCCATGAACTGAGAAAAGTCAAGCGTGCAGCTGCCAAGATGCCACTTGCCACCAGTTTGGCCATATTTCTGAGCTGCAACATCACTGGAGTGCCCAAAAGCACAAGGTGTGCAATACTCAGAGACATGGCCAAGGTAAGAAAGGCTGAAAGACGACCACCCCTGAACAAGACACACAAGCTGAAATGTCAAGACTGGGCCAAGAAATATCTCAAAATGTTTCTACGGTTTTATGGACTGATGAAATGAGAGTGAGTCTTGATGGGCCAGATGGATGGGCCCGTGGCTGGACTGGTAAAGGGCAGAGAGCTCCAGTCCGACTCAGACGCCAGCAAGGTGGAGGTGGAGTACTGGTTTGGGCTGGTATCATCAAAGATGAGCTTGTGGGGTCTTTTCGGGTTGAGGATGGAGTCAAGCTCAACTCCCAGTCCTACTGCCAGTTTCTGGAAGACACCTTCTTCAAGCAGTGGTACAGGAAGAAGTTTGCATCCTTCAAGAAAAACATGATTTTCATGCAGGACAATGCTCCATCACACGCGTCCAAGTACTCCACAGCGTGGCTGGCAAGAAAGGGTATAAAAGAAGAAAAACTAATGACATGGCCTCCTTGTTCACCTGATCTGAACCCCATTGAGAACCTGTGGTCCATCATCAAATGTGAGATTTACAAGGAAGGAAAACGGTACACCTCTCTGAACAGTGTCTGGGAGGCTGTGGTTGCTGCTGCACGCAATGTTGATGGTGAACAGATCAAAACACTGACAGAATCCATGGATGGCAGGCTTTTGAGTGTCCTTGCAAAGATAGGTGGCTATATTGGTCATTGATTTGTTTTTGTATTGTTTTTGAATGTCAGAAATGTATATTTGGGAATGTGGAGATGTTATATTGGTTTCACTGGTAAAAATAAATAATTGAAATGGTTATTTATTTGTTTTTTGTTAAGTTGCCTAATAATTATGCACAGTAAGTCACCTGCACACACAGATATCCCCCTAAAATAGCTAAAACTAAAAACAAATTAAAAACTACTTCTAAAAACATTCAGCTTTGATATTAATGAGTTGTTTGGGTTCATTGAGAACATG
The DNA here is from genome assembly GCA_006942095.1 of Nothobranchius kuhntae. Lineage (NCBI taxonomy): Eukaryota > Metazoa > Chordata > Actinopteri > Cyprinodontiformes > Nothobranchiidae > Nothobranchius > Nothobranchius kuhntae. Next base: position 632,817 of record SSNQ01034575.1, read on the forward strand.
GTTGTTGTTCAATAATAAAAT
>SSNQ01034575.1:632847-637847 GCA_006942095.1 Nothobranchius kuhntae
CTGGCTCACTCTGAAGATCCTGACTTTCATTTCCCCAAATTCAATTCTACCACTGGGGCTAGCCTGAAGCCCCTGTCCTTCAACGTGGCAACACGTGCTGGAGGACAACCCTACTCCACAGCAGGCTAGCAGCGAGGCTTATTGAAGCTTGGCGTTTATGATTGGACGAGGCATGTTACATTTTACTTATCTGTGACTAGCGATGATGAAGTGGTTTATTACAGCAGCTTTGTTTCCATCCATTCTCTTTCACTTATCTGAAGTGGGGTCATGGGGGCAGCAGCCTAAGCAGGGATGCCCAGACTTCCCTTTCCCCAGCCACTTGGACCAGCTCCTCCAGGGAAATCCCAAGGTTTTCTCTGGTCAGCCATGAGACATAGTTCCTCCAGCGTGTCCTGGGTCTCCCTTCAGGTCTCCTCCTGTTTGGACGTGCCCAGAAAACCTCACCAGGGAAGAGTTCAGGAGGCATCCTGACCAGATGCCCGAGCCACATCAACTGGCTCCTCTCCATGCGGAGGAGCAGCGGGTCTACTCCGAGCCCCTCCCAGATGACCGAGCTTCTCACCCTATCTCTAAGGGAGAGCCCATCCTTCCAGCTCAGCTCTCTTCACCACAACAGACTAGTATAATACCCGCATCACTGCAGATGCAGCACCGATCCTTCTGTCGATCTCACGCTCCAGCTTCTCCTCACTCGTGAACAAGACCCCGAGATACTTAAACTCCTCCACTTGAGGCAGGACCTCGTTCCTGACCTGGAGAAGGAATTCTGCCCTTTTCCAACTCAAGACCATGGTCTTGTATTTAGAGGAGCTGATTCTCATCCCACTCGGCTGTGAACGGGTCACGGTCTGATGAAGCCGACAGGACCACATCATCTGCAAAAAGACCTGATCCCATCTTTGTTCTTGATGACTAAATGATTGAACTTTTAAACACGATTAGTATTTTAACACCTTTAGTATTTAACCTGAGTTTGCAGCCAGGAGTGCTTCATTCAGCTGATGATGCTCCTGATTATTAATAATATAATTATTTATCAGCTTTAGTCTGGGATGGCCCCTCATGATCAACGTGCTGTCCTCTATACGATTATGGTAAAATAGCCTTAAACTACCTCACAACACGAGTCATCTAAAAGGAATACTTTATTGATGGGACTGTACATGTTAGCAGTTTGTATTCTGGCCACACGTGGCAAACACAGTAATATTTGGTCTAAATGACACGCTTGATGTTTGGTCCTTGGTGTGGACTAAGAGCTCTAAATGTGTGACAAACGGTTAACTTTCGGGTCACATGACCACCACTAAGGTATGTTCTTAAAACTCACAGCTGCTCAGCAAAAAGAAGTCCTGCAGTCTCTGAACATCCAGAGTCCTGAGCAGAACATGAAAATGACACATAAATGATGAATAAAATATGTGGAGAAACAAGAGCTGAAGTGGCCCTTTGGCGTTGCCATGGAAACATGATAATGCTGAGGTTCTAACTCAGGGGTGCCCAATCCTGGTCCTCGAGGGCCGGTATCCAGCTTGTTTTAGTTTTAACTCTCCTTCAACGCACCTGATTTCAATCAGCAGGTGATTAACAGGCTTCTGCAGAGCCTGATGAGATGCTGCACAGGTGATTCAGCCAGTCAGTCAAGTGTGTTGGAGCAGATAAACCACAAAACCTGCTGGATACCAGCCCTCCAGGACCAGGATTGGGCACCCCTGTTCGAACTAAATAGTGTCAGCTACACAACTTTAATCAAGCAACTGCTGGCCTCTGTTTTACAGGGAGTGCCGATTTATTAGGCAAATGAGTATTTTGTCCACATCATCCTCTTCATGCATGTTGTCTTACTCCAAGCTGTGTAGGCTCGAAAGCCTACTACCAATTAAGCATATTTGGTGATGTGCATCTCTGTAATGAGAAGGGGTGTGGTCTAATGACATCAACACCCTATATCAGGTGTGCATAATTATTAGGCAACTTCCTTTCCTTTGGCAAAATGGGTCAAAAGAAGGACTTGACAGGCTCAGAAAAGTCAAAAATAGTGAGATATCTTGCAGAGGGATGCAGCAGTCTTAAAATTGCAAAGCTTCTGATGTGTGATCATCGAACAATCAAGGGTTTCATTCAAAATAGTCAACAGGGTCGCAAGAAGCGTGTGGACAAACCAAGGTGCAAAATAACTGCCCATGAACTGAGAAAAGTCAAGCGTGCAGCTGCCAAGATGCCACTTGCCACCAGTTTGGCCATATTTCTGAGCTGCAACATCACTGGAGTGCCCAAAAGCACAAGGTGTGCAATACTCAGAGACAGGGCCAAGGTAAGAAAGGCTGAAAGACGACCACCACTGAACAAGACACACAAGCTGAAACGTGAAGACTGGGCCAAGAAATATCTAAAGACTGATTTTTCTAAGGTTTTATGGACTGATGAAATGAGAGTGAGTCTTAATGGGCCAGATGGATGGGCCGGTGGGTGGATTGGTAAAGGGCAGAGAGCTCCAGTCCGACTCAGACGCCAGCAAGGTGGAGGTGGAGTACTGGTTTGGGCTGGTATCATCAAAGATGAGCTTGTGGGGTCTTTTCGGGTTGAGGATGGAGTCAAGCTCAACTCCCAGTCCTACTGCCAGTTTCTGGAAGACACCTTCTTCAAGCAGTGGTACAGGAAGAAGTTTGCATCCTTCAAGAAAAACATGATTTTCATGCAGGACAATGCTCCATCACACGCGTCCAAGTACTCCACAGCGTGGCTGGCAAGAAAGGGTATAAAAGAAGAAAAACTAATGACATGGCCTCCTTGTTCACCTGATCTGAACCCCATTGAGAACCTGTGGTCCATCATCAAATGTGAGATTTACAAGGAAGGAAAACGGTACACCTCTCTGAACAGTGTCTGGGAGGCTGTGGTTGCTGCTGCACGCAATGTTGATGGTGAACAGATCAAAACACTGACAGAATCCATGGATGGCAGGCTTTTGAGTGTCCTTGCAAAGATAGGTGGCTATATTGGTCATTGATTTGTTTTTGTATTGTTTTTGAATGTCAGAAATGTATATTTGGGAATGTGGAGATGTTATATTGGTTTCACTGGTAAAAATAAATAATTGAAATGGTTATTTATTTGTTTTTTGTTAAGTTGCCTAATAATTATGCACAGTAAGTCACCTGCACACACAGATATCCCCCTAAAATAGCTAAAACTAAAAACAAATTAAAAACTACTTCTAAAAACATTCAGCTTTGATATTAATGAGTTGTTTGGGTTCATTGAGAACATGGTTGTTGTTCAATAATAAAATTATTCCTCAAAAATACAACTTGCCTAATAATTCTGCACTCCCTGTAGTTCTGATATCTTTGTAGGAGCTAATCTAGCTTTGATTAGCAGGCTGCCTGCGGACATCACTCCTCGACTGAATCAGTGAGGATTGAATCCATCTGAGCTTCGTTCATGCAACCAAATAAGCCGGGATTGAACTGGTACGCTGTTTAAAGTGAGACATTTTCTAAAAAGCCTCGATTTTCTGAGCTCGCTTCGTGGAACAGCCCTCAGGTCTTTACCCAAGTGTACGTGTTTATTTTAGCTCAGTGAAGAAGAGTTGGATGCTTCATTACTTCCTGTGGTCCAAATGTTGGACCAGCACACCCCGCAACCTAACAGGATGGGCTCTAGAGGCTGCAGGTTATGAGGTGCTACTTATACCACAGTGTCTTCAGTCTGTGGACGGGACAGAGCATGTCATTATTGAGCGTCATGGAACATCTCAAGCAGAAAAAGGTTGTCAGCTCTAGGACAGGGTGGCTAACAGGAAAGTAATTGTTCTTTGTAGTGTTGGGTGAGGTTAGGGCTTCCATCAGCCTTCCTACTTTGTGCACCTCTGTGCACCATCGGGTTAGGGTTCTTTAAGGCCATTTGTTTTCCCCCCTTTATTTCAGTCCAGTTATTTCTGTCATGACTGGAACATTTAAGTTATGTTCTCAGCCCTAATGTCCGCATCTGACGAGAGAAAAAAACCAAGCGCAGCAACTGCAACAGGAAGTTGTTATCCGCTGTTGGGAAGGCACCCCTTAGTGGTCGAATCTTCTGCTGTTTCCCTAAATTTCACTATTGAAGCTTTCTACAAACCAAGCCCACGCTTTAATGTGCACCTTCCTTTTCCAGTGGGTTTGCCCAGCCGTGATGTGTGCTTCTGTTTTCCATCACAACTCTTGTTGTTGACAACCGCGTGTGCAACGTTTGGTCAGAGTTGGTTGTTGGTGTACCCCCTTCTGTACAGCCAGGTGTGGAAAGCCCATTTCCATAACGGGATGTTTGCTTAGACAGCTGCAGTACGCCACTACTTCAGATACAGTAGAAGAAAAGTCTTTGGCTGGGGAGTCCCTGTCTGATACAACACTCTTCAGTGGGCCTAAATAAAAGGATGTTTTCATGTTGTTGGGCTCCTGAGCCGACCTGTCAGCTGTCAGGTCTCAGCCCACACTTGTAAGTGTCTCTCCCTGTCCTGTGGTTTTCCACTCCTGTGTGTGTGTGTACACAGCGAGGCTGACAGGACGCGGGATTATGCTCCAGCTCCAGGGTTTATGAGAATTCCTTTGGATAGCCACATATGACTTTATGAAACACTTAACGTGGTTTAATTGAATTTCCACATTTTGTGGTGAGTTGCTCTAGGTTGGCCCATCACCACAAAGGGGCACCAGAGAAGTTCCTTCCACCCAGTAAAAGGGTAAAGCCAAATGTTAATCCTGCATGTGTGTGAACCTGAAGAACAATACTTGCACTTACTGTCAGAGCCAACAATACCACAGCTAGCCATCTTTGTCCAGTGATGTCACCATTAACATCCGAGCATGCATACACAGAGGACGCCACGATGGTTAGGGTTAGACGGCCGAACACTTCATGCCACCAACTTCATTAATTTGATTACATCTAAACAGATACGTCACAAAACCTTCCTCTGTCCGAGTTGTCCTGATGGAAAAGCTGAGCTATTCAACCTA
>SSNQ01034575.1:642847-644225 GCA_006942095.1 Nothobranchius kuhntae
ACAGCCAACCAAACGGGCTCTGCTAACAGTTTTGTTCACTATTCTGGATTTGAGCCTTTTTGTGGGATTTTACAGCATATTTGTTTCCAGTCACATATGTGACCTGGTGTCTGCTTTAGTGAGTTTTACCCAGACTGACTCGTTACTCTCAGGGGAGCCACCAGGAAACATCAGACTTTTTCAGAACTTCCTTCACATTTTGGGTCAACGGAGTTTGTGGTTTGCTTTTTCTCCTTCAGCTGCACCTTTGTGCCACAGTTGTCTTTGTGAGCTGATCTGTGACATCATCAGTAATCAAATATTATCTATTATCAATGTTCTTCACACATCAAATACTCAGGAATCTGAGTTTGTAATACCTGCTGACCATTAGGGCAACACAGCACATGAAAAGTCTATCACCCTCATGAAAAGCTATCACCCAGCCATCACCCAGTCATCACCCAGTCATCACCCAGCCATCACCTCACCCAGCCATCACCTAGTCATCACCCAGTCATCACCTAGTCATCACCCAGTCATCACCCAGTCATCACCCAGTCATCACCCAGTCATCACCTAGTCATTACCCAGTCATCACCTAGTCATCACCCAGCCATCACCCAGCCATCACCCAGCAATCACCCAGTCATCACCTAGTCATCACCCAGTCATCACCTAGTCATCACCCAGTCATCACCCAGTCATCACCCAGTCATCACCCAGTCATCACCCAGCCATCACCCAGCCATCACCCAGTCATCACCCAGCCATCACCTAGTCATCACCCAGTCATCACCTAGTCATTACCCAGTCATCACCCAGTCATCACCCAGTCATCACCCAGTCATCACCTAGTCATCACCCAGTCATCACCCATCTATCACCCATTCTTCACCTAGCCATCACCCAGCCATCACCCAGTCATCACCCAGCCATCACCCAGCCATCACCCAGCCATCACCCAGCCATCACCCAGCCATCACCCAGCCATCACCCAGCCATCACCCAGTCATCACCCAGCCATCACCCAGCCATCACCCAGTCATCACCCAGCCATCACCCAGCCATCACCCAGCCATCACCCAGTCATCACCCAGTCATCACCCAGTCATCACCCAGTCATCACCCAGTCATCACCCAGTCATCACCCAGTCATCACCCAGTCATCACCCAGTCATCACCTAGTCATCACCCAGCCATCACCCAGCCATCACCCAGCCATCACCCAGTCATCACCCAGTCATCACCCAGCCATCACCCAGTCATCACCCAGCCATCACCCAGTCATCACCAAGCCATCACCTAGTCATCACCCAGTCATCACCCAGCCATCACCCAGCCATCACCCAGTCATCACCCAGTCATCACCCAGTCATCACCCGGCCATCACCCAGCG
>SSNQ01034575.1:649497-654497 GCA_006942095.1 Nothobranchius kuhntae
CGTTAGGCTGACTGGTTAGCGCGTGTGAGTTTCATCCGGGAGTCTGGGGATCGAATCCTGATTGGACCATTTTTTTTATGTCTGCCACAGATCTCTCTGAAGAACTCAGCATCGACGGCTTCAGCAACGCTGTGCCACTCCGTGGATTTTCTCTTATTTGTTTTGCAAAAGCACTTCCTTTAATTTCTCCACCTCACCCACAAGTACCTCAACTTCTGCTTCAGTGAAATAGCGCTTCCTTGATCTGCCTTGATCTACGGTCGTCATCGTCATTGGCGGAGCGCTGCAACAGCCGGCTTATGTATATGCATGAGGTCCACAAGGCACTTTGCATTGAATATTTATGGCAGTAAGTGGGCGTGGTGAGGGCGGGATGAGACTTAAAAGCAGCTGCGAAACATTCTCTTTAGTCTCTGATTTATGAAGCGGAGGTTGCGTGCAGTTGTGCGTACTCCATGTTTGATAGATCACAAACCTACTTGGTGTAAGTACTTTTTTTTTGCTGAGCTTTAGTACGTTTTAGTAAGGATTCTATGCAATGTTTGATAAAGGAGACCCCTGGCCATTAAGTGCGTGTGTCAGAATCTCCACTCTGGTACCGGTGGAGGTTTAAAGCAGTCAACCGTGACATGAAGGTCACATTCTCAACTGCAGCATGAAACCAACCGCTCTACTTCCAGGGGAGGGGCGTTCCAGCTCTGAGACTAGCTTTAGGAGGAGGAGAAAGGCCTGATGACGCACTCAGTTTTCATCTAGGCTTTTGCAAGCTTTTCCAAGCCAAACAAAAATGTGTTAAGGGATATTTTTAAGAGGAAACAACAACAGCACATGGTATAAAGCTCCAAAAATTGGATTTTCCATGACACGGCTCCTTTACATTTGTTTGGTGTTCTAAAGTATTTAAGTGTGACAGTTAATATAAAACCAGTTGAAAGCTAAGAACAACCAAAATCGCAGGTCAATAAAACAAAAAACTTCTTTCTTTCTTTTTTTTTAACAGTTTCCATATTTAGGTTTACCTGTATAACCGCTTTGCTGCCATCTGCAACCGTTTGGTCCCAGTGGTTGTGGAGAGTCCTGCTCAGTATTGGGAAGTGTGTGTGTGTGTGTGTGTGTGTGTGTGTGTGTGTGTGTGTGTGTGTGTGTGTGTGTGTGTGTGTGTGAGAGAGAGAGAGAGAGAGAGATTTATTTATTTATTTATTTATTTATTTATTTATTTATTTATTTATTTCAGATTTCATTATGTGCCCAGGATAGTCCAGATGGGTGAACTCACTGAAGGGCTGTGCTGTGGCAAACAAAGTCAACCATTTCAAATCCAGCAGTGGGTTAGAGAGAAGTTCTTAGAGGGGAAAGACGGGCTAATAGACATCAAATGAAGGTTTAAGGTCAGACTGTCCAACACTACAGGCAAACCAAAATGAGAGCAGAAAGTTCCATCCAACGCCGAGTTCCTGATGTTTACACAAACAATGGCTGACAGGCACGTTTTTCAGCATTTTCATCAGTTTTCAGACTTCATCTCAGATGTGTTGTGTTTGCTGTTATGTTGTATTGTGTCATGGTTTTCTTCGTTAAATAAATAAACTGCATAGCACAAGGCAATGTGAGGCCTGGCCATGCTGCTGTGCTGCAAACACAAGGCGTGAGCTGTCCTAATGGATGAGCCAAACCAGAATGAAATTTCAAAACAACCCATCAGATGGAAATCTTCCTGTAAATACAGTCTGGCAATGGCTGCACCACAGAGGTGAAGGACTTGTTTATTCCATCAAAGAGTGATGCAGCCGTCAAACAGTTGGCAGCAATCATTGTCCTGGCAAATGGAGGAAGCAGCAATCAGACGGTTCAGAGCTGTGTACGTGGTTCTCAGGGCTTTAAATACAAACTAAATGATTGGAGCAGCAGGCCACTGGTGGGTCGGATGTAGAAAAGTAAAGCCGTGATGAGAAGGATAAACAAGCTCCAGCATACTACAGTGACAGCTGTAGTGAGAAGAAGAAAGCTTCACCTGCTGCCATCATGTAAGCTTTAGCACAATGTGAGGAACAGTGGTTCTCGTTTACCATCAACGTCTTAGAAAGGTCTGACTCTTCAAACTGGAATAATTCCACAGTGGACGGAGGTGACCTGTCCCCACCAATGTCCCACGATGACCAAATCGTCTCCACCAATCATTGGACCGCCTCCACTAAAAAACAAGCCACTGAATGTCTCGTTACCTTAGAGGTGCAGAAAGGGTGAATGACGTTCTCTCCTCGAGCCCTACCTTCGTAACACATATGGCCAGTGTGATTGGCTACGCATGTAGTCACGTGGGACAAACTACGCCGCTGTTAGCAGCGCCAAAGCTCGAAGGAAAACGTTCCAGTCATATATCAGACTCCTGTTGTGCAATGCAACATGAGACACCTGGGGTCAAAGTCAGTGAGTGTAGCCGAGGGTCCTGAGAGGAGAGGACAACGGTCATGAACTCGAGATGCTCTTTTATTAACGCCACCATCACATTACAGCAGTCATGTTCTCCAACAACAAACCCACACGCTTCCTGTTGTCACAATTAAAGCGCTGCACACCACATCCTGTCTGAATGTAAGAATCAAAATAAGAGTCTCACAAAAGTTGTTTACATGCTTTCCCCTAACAGAATATAAACATCCTGATCAGACTGCAGATGATTTACCTTTCCCTGAGAGAGAACCGTGTTTCTCCCTGAGTCTAACTTCAGTTCAGACCTAAACCTAACCCTTGTGCAAAGATATTATCAGCCTAGACAAACCCTTTAAAGGCTGACACATGAAATAATAATTAGAAAACATGTTTGACTAATATTACTTTATTACCATACCATTTAGTCTGTACAGCACCTTTCAAACACTGCATGAGAGCTGTCCAAAGTGCAGATACAACAAACTAAAAAGAATAAACCAAAGATAAAACGGCTAAATGGAAACAGAAAAACAGAAATGGAAAACACTAAAATAACACATAAGACAGTACAACAGGGAAACTATTCAACTAGTCACAAGTTAAAAACCAACCCATAAAAGAAGGTTTTTAAACGAGATTTTAAAACTGCCAAAGAGGGAGCCTGACTTCCAATAACAGGCAGTACCAATAACCCTAACCCTTCCACAGCTCCGCGATGTGTAGAACATCCCTGGTGTGCAAAGCAGGAGGTGATCTGCTGTCCTTAACGAGCACGTGGGAACGTAAGGCTTAAGCAGATCAGACAGATAGGGTGGTGCTTGGTTGTGCAATGCATGCATGGCAACCATGTTACATGTTTAAGGAGTTGAAAAGCTCCTTATTTACTGAATGTAATGTCCTTGGACCATTTGGCTGACCAGCAGGGCAATAGATTATGGTTAGAGAAATATTCCTAACTAGGCACAACAGTTGTTAGCCTATCCTGCCAGACTTGTCCTCTGTCTACACAGAGAACAAGTCTGGTTACTCACGGGCAGAGGGGCGGGACTAGCCAGCTCAAAAATAACCAATCAGAAAAAAGGAGGAAATGCCGACTGTACCGTGCAATGCTGTAGTTTTTTTTTTAGCTGTAGTCAAAAATGGCGTCTGGCGACATTCAAGTCATTTAGTACAGAGGAAAGAGCTGTAGCGAACTCCGCTTCAGACGCTGTCTTTGTTATTTATGAGAAACTGAGGGTCACGCTGTGTGACGCACGCTGCCCAGCACTAATTGGCTCTGATTGGGAGAGTTTTCAGGCCCAATGCCTCCCATAAGGAAGCATGGGGCTGGCTGGTCAGGCTAAACGGTTGGATCACTAAAAGACAAATACAGGTCGATGAAAGGCAAAAAGTCCAACAGGCTTATTTGAAGCCTCCACATAAAACAACTTATTTGAAAGGACCAGATTTTTAACACCATCATTGTTTTGCAGATATCTGGTACTGATTTGAGTCAAACCTTTGGATTGATTCAAGTTGATCAGAGTGGGTCTAACATCTACTTTCACGAGTCCAACTCTAACCCTGTGGGGAACAAGGTGTTGTCTAGTTAAGCTGTGATGGCCTGTTTGATGTTTAAGATCTCAGCATACATCTGTTCAATCTGAGCTGGGGTTTGGGTTTCCCATTAGCAGGTTTTCCCCCCTAGCCCCGTGGCTCCATGTAGAAGCTGCTGGTACGAAAACCAATTCCTGTGTCCATCTGTTAAAGTGTCCAGTCCACAGTTTTACCAGGGGGACAAAAAAGGAAAGAACACCTGGTTAGACGTTCTATAACAAGCTGTCATAGGAACTAATGAGCCCCCTGATTACCCTCCCCAGGGATGATGTTAAAACTATACTCATTCTATTTTTAGCCCCAAAGCATTCTGATTATAAATCACAGGGTAATTGTCCACCATGCAAGTCAAACACGCAGTATCCTCCACCGTTTGATTTGATGACTTTTAACCTTTTGGTGCATTTATTGCGTCGCTCAGGGTGAATCCGGTCCCAGATGTCCCTTCCTGCCCTTTTCCAGAAAGTGAAAGACTTCTCTGAACCAACTTCTATTTCCATTTTTCATTCCTCCTAGCCTGAAAACTCAGAGCTGGGGAATGCTCTGTCACCTTCAGTACCACAGCAACAGTATCACCCCACACCCCAACAAGACGTCTAATCTGAGAGTGATTAGTATTGACAAACTCAGGAAGACCGTGACATGTGGCATTAGTGTGTTTGATTAGCCTCTGAACCAGGAGCATGGCTATCGGTTGGCCAGACCCACCCAATGTTTACCAGGGCCCACCCACGCAAATGGCTTCCTTAAAAATTACAAGGAAATGTATTTTATTTAAATTCTCACTATGTCATATATATATATATATATATATATATATATATATATATATATATATATATATATATATATATATATATATATATATATATATATATATATATATATATATATATATATATATATATATATATGTATACATACATACATATATATGTATACATACATACATATATATGTATACGTATACATAC
>SSNQ01034575.1:656997-683016 GCA_006942095.1 Nothobranchius kuhntae
ACAGGTAAGCTGTGTTTGCCATCCATCCATGTGTACTCCCAGCCCCTCCTGGATGACTGAGCTTCCCACCCTATCTCTAAGGGAGATCCCAGACACTCTGTGGAGAAAACTTATTTCAGCTGCTTGTATCTGCAATCTCACTCTTTCAGTCACTACCCAAAGCTCGTGACTGAAGGTGAGGGTAGGAACGTAGATCGACTGGTAAATCACGAGCTTTGCATTTACAGCTCGGCTCTCTCTTCACCACAACAGATCGGTACAACACAAGCAGCACTGCAGATGCAGCACCAATCCACCTATCCATCTCACGCTCCATCTTTCCCTCACTTGTGAACAAGACCCTGAGATACTTAAACTCCTCCACTTGGGGCAGGACCTCATCCCTGACCTGGAGAAGGCATTCTACTCTTTTTCGAAGACCATGGTCTCTGATTTAGAGGAGCTGATTTTCATCCTAGCTGCTTCACACTCGATTGCAAACTGCTGCAGCAAACGTCGGAGATCACAGTCTGATGAAGCCAACAGGAGCACATCATCTGCAAAAGCCAGACATGATCCTTAGGCCACCAAAGCAGTGGCTTTGCTTGTTATCGATAGACTAATTTATACTTCTTCGTCAGCTTGAGTGTGGAGTGGTGCACACGTTTTGATGGAGAGCTTTTTTATTCAGTCTTTTCCGTCTCCTGGGGAGTGTTGCTAAGCAATTCCTCGCCAGGACAACAGAGGGCGTAGCGCTGTTGTGAGGTATCCTGCCACCATTACAGTCACGTGTCCGGTCCACCATAGTGTGTTTACTATTGTGTTTACACTGATCCGCTCTGATTAGTCCCTACACTGTCTTGCATATAGCAGCCGTTTCGCTAAGTATTGCCACTTTATAGTATTACTTTATCATTATGGTATTTTTACTTCCTATTTTTTCTCATCTCTTTTTTTATCTTCCTTTGATTTTTTATTTATTTTATTTTTTTGAGGTTGCAATGGCGGTGCTGTTGACGGATTTACAAGATCAAGCTGACCAATCAGAAGCTTGTGGTCTTCTTCACTTCCAGCAGAGTTAAAAAGCTGGGCAAGACTCCGTCAGCCTCTGCGAGCCTGTCAGAAAACCTTTGCACTTAGGGATGCTTCGATCCAATCGTGATCGGAAATCGGACCAATCAGGGTGATTTAAAAATAAGTCAGGATTGGGAGAAAAAGATCAGATTTAACTTTTAAAAGCAACAACCATGACTTTTTGAGTTCATCCTAAAATATAGATTTTCAAACGGTACAACAATGGCTTAGTTTTCATTTCCTCCACATCAGCATTATTTGTTTCTTGTACAAAAACAACAAAATAACGTCACTCGTATTTACGGCAGGCAGAGATTCAGACACCAAGATGCAGCTGTTAGCAAGCATGCTATTGCAGAGCTAAAGTGTCTCCTCAGGAGAGCTCAAATGTCTTCAGCTTGGTGGCATTTTAAACCAGACAAAGATGGCTTCAGCCACTTGTAATGTGTGCATACTGGGCATTCAACATGCTGAAAAGGACAGCTCCATTATTTGCCGTTTTCAAACAGACCACTTTCACTTGTGGCTTTTCCCTTCAGGCATCAACAAAGCGAGTCACCTGTCACCATTAATCCCCAGGTTGCCACTAAGGCCCAGTTCACAGCGAGCCAGCCACCAGAGCTCCCCCGCAGCTACAGGTGTTATGCAGGGAAAAGTTAGCCTGCCTCCTCCGTCACGGGAATGCACATCGCTCAACATTTTGAAATATATGAGCAAAGCTGCTACTTTTAATTATGTTCATAATATGAACATGTTTTTGTTAAATCAATGCACTTCCTAAACCAGTGAAGGTGAAACGTAGAGGACAACTTGGATGTGTTATTTTTTCAACTCATTTTAATGTTTTCCTGACTAGACTCGTTATCGGCAGATACTGTAAATCAAGTGACTTGCAATCAGGTCAGGAGCAACAAAAACACAATTGGAACATTCAAAGAAAAGCCAAAGTCTACACAGAATTTGGAATTGTTACGGCTGCCAGCCTGGCCAGTACGATGCATTGGCCAAGATCACCCAGCCCTGGTGATCAAGCCTGACACCGCCCCTCCTCCTCCTCTCTTCCAGGCAGTTAAGGAGCACAGCTGAGCTGAATTCTGCTGATGACGTGTGGGCGTGATGCTCCTCCGCTGTTTGGTGAAATTGGTTGAATTAACTCCAGAGATTTGAGCTGGCATACCTGTGACGTCACTGGCTTTGAAGTGACCATGTTGTTAGAATCTGAGAGATGATCATAACAATAAGAGCTGTGGATAAAAGTCTAATGTTGGATGTAGTAAAACGAGTGGGAGAGATCACGATGAGGCTCCTAACGCGCTCTTTGCCCCGTTTTATCCAGATGCTTTATTGGCGTGTTTTTCTTGCCGCCCACATCTCTCCTGCTGTCTGTCAGCGACCCTCACACATTATCACACGTGCCTGTTATCTGGAGAAGGTGCCCATTGTGTGTCTAGATGACTAATGGTGCCAGGGGAGCAGAACCAAGTCACGGTGAAAGAATGCAGACTTTAGCCCTCTTGTGTGGACAATAGTTAGTCTTCATTCAACATGCCTTGCACATGTGTGAGAGTGATGCACAGTGGTGCTCGCTCACCGCACGCTGCCTGTGTGGCCCAAAGGGTGTGGAGTGTTGCTGCATTGGCTCAGTCAGGATGTTTTGTTCTCTTGTCTTGCAGCTGAGATATCAGCATGGTTTGACCACCCCGGACCTGCAGCAGACACTACCCAACCTGAAGAACTTCCTGGAACATGGTCTGATGGTGCGATGGTAAGATTAACAACAGCTTTCATCTGGAGCTTCCGGATCAGGACGGCCTAACTTTATTAACTAATGACAAACCACTATTCTCGCATGTTTGACAAGTTATAATATCAAGTTTATATTTTTACATCAGTGCAATTTTTTTACTTTAAGCCTTAAAGTCTTTTGAATGAAACCATTTTTAGAAAAACAAAAATCCGAAGAACCTAAATAACCTAAAGTCCCTGCTGCTAAAGACAAACGGGAGCTCATCCAGATTCCCGGTTCTCCTGTGGATCAGAGCTCTTTTCTTCACTTACAAGCTGGCCGGTGATTTATCTCTATAGCGCCAAATCAGGACCAGAGTCATCTCAAGGACCTTCACATAGTAAACATTCCAATCCAGGTCAGTTCATTAAGCCAATCAGTGAAAAGTTTCCTACATAAGGAACCCAGCTGGTTGCATCGAGTCACTGACTAGTGTCAGAGTCTTTACAGCAATCCTCATACTAAGCAAGCATGCAGCGACAGTGGAGAGGAAAACTCCCTTTTAATGCATTGAACTTATATAGCGCTTTTCAAGACACCCAAAGACGCTTCCACACACTCTCACATTCACACACTGCTAGTGATGGTAAGCTACTTGTAGCCACAGCCGCCCTGGGGAGGTCTGACAGAGGCAAGGCTGCCATTTGGCGCCATCGGCCCCTCTGACCACCACTAACACAGGCAAGTTGGGTGAAGTGTCTTGCCCAAGGACACAACAGCAGGATACCCCTGGCGGGAGATGGAATCGAATCCCATGACCCTCCGATCATGAGGCAACCCGCTCTACCACCTGAGCTACTACTGAGACCTCCAGAGGATCCTGGCTCAGTATAAGCAACCATCCACCACGACTCACTGGGGATGGAGAAGACAGAGCAGAGCTCTATACCTTTAGGGGGGTCCTGAAGGTGTGTGGGAGTTCACCCAACCAATCTATATGTGTTTTGTGGATTTGGAGACAGCTTTTCACCACATCCGTCAGGGAGCCTTGTTGGGGGTACTCAATGAGTATGGGGTACCAGGTCCTTTGATACGGGCTGTTAGGTTCTTGTATGACCGGTGTCAGAGCTTGGTCAGCATTGCCGGCAGTAAGTCTGGCTCATTTCCAGTGACAGTTGGACTCCACCAAGGCTGCCCTTTATCACCAATTCTGTTCATAACTTTTATGGACAGGATTTCTAGGTGCAGCCAAGGTGTTGAGGTGATCCATTTTGGTGGCCTGAGGGTCAGGTCTCTGCTTTATGCAGATGATGTGGTCCTGTTGGCTTCATCAGACAGTGATCTCCAGCTTTTGTAGGAGCGGTTCGCAGCTGAGTGTGAAGCAAATAAATGGAAGAGCTGGCCCAAGTAGCTAGGGAGAGGGAAGTCTGGGCCTCTTGACTTGGGGTGTTGCCCTTGTGAGCTGAATCCGGATAAGTGGAAGAGGATGGATGGATGGATGGATGGATGGATGGATGGATGGATGGATGGATGGATGGATGGATGGATGGATGGATGGATGGATGGATGGATGGATGGATGGATGGATGGATGGATGGATGGATGAGAAGTAATATTCATAAAAACAAGTGCACTAGTAGGAATTTAGCATCTTCACTCATTAACATGTCTCCATCCTTCAGTGCTAACCCTGACCAGATGTCAACACTTAAACCATTTTGTCTTTTTACAGAAACTCAAAAAATGCTATTAGGCAAATATAATCAAAGGTGTGGTTCACTTAAAATTTATTTTCTAATGATTAATTCTGATAATCAGTCACTCTGAGTTTTACTCTGAGACAAAAATTCTAATTTAAAACTTGTGGCCATGCTTGCGACCCTCTAAACTACCGCACCATGCATTTGCTTAATCTGCAGTTATGAAGTGGACATGAGCCTTCAGGCAACTGCAGGTAATGTATACATTAGCCCCGGAGGTGTGTGCACATGTGCTTTAAGCCAATTTAATATTCCATTGTTGAAAACACAACCACCTGTTGCAATATACAAAATAAATCATTACAAATAAATAAATATTAATAAATCTTTAAATTATTTTGATTAAGTATTGAAATAATCAAATTCAAGTAACTTGTAGCCATCAGCTTTTATAATCACACGTATTAGTAACATTTGAGTTTCACTCTTTAATATTAAAAAACAGGAAACTTTGAACTGTTCATGAAGATATTTCCAGCCAGTGAACGGGGACATTACAGCGTGGAAAGCTACGCAGTTGCTAGTCTGTGAAAAACCGCTGCAGGTGTGGTATGGTACTCTAAAATATTTTACAAGGCTAGCAGGTCTGCATAAAATCCGCCTGAATGGTTGAAATATCTGAGGACAGATCCTTTTTCAGCGCTTGTATGTCACACCTGATAGATATGAGGTTCTCTGCAAGCTCCGCCGACATGTTCATGGAACAGTCCATTTCAGCAGATGGCGTGTCGGAGGGTCCAGGTCGGGGTGGGGTCACACCATGAGGCCGAAGTAGCAGGCTTCAAGGTGGACTGAAAGACAGTTGTGGTTTTACGAGCTTTCCCCGACATCGGTGACGTCTGAAGCAAGTTCCGACATGTTCCAGAAGTGCAACAGCACACTCGGAGCAAATCAGATCATAAAAGTACACCTCAAAACATCAAATATTGCTCAGATTCTGCAGGAGTGACAATCAGTGTGACCTACGACATTTTGTGGCGAACCAGAAGTCCCTTGACCTGACTTGCCTGTGTAGGTGGTGGTCAGAGGGGCCGATCGTGCACGATGGCAGCCTTGCCTCTGTTAGACCTCCCCAGAGCAGCTGTGGCTACACGGCAGCTTACCATCTCCGATAGTGTGATGTGCGAGAATAATGGAAATTACTTTTGGTGCCTAGAAAAGCATTATCCAATCCATTATTATTGTGATTATTGTTATTAAGGTAGCATTTTTGTGAACGAGCAAATGGTTTATATTTATTATACACAAGAAACGATGCTGTGGCTGCCACTGTAGAAGCTTGATCAGGTCTCCAGCAGCCTCTTTGACTTCCAGCCTCTTACTCCTGCCTGTTGGAAACATTTAGGAAAACCTGGGAGTCGGTACGCGTCAGGCCCTGAAACACACACACGCTGGCTTTGATCCCCCCAGTAAGAGGGAAAATGTGTATTACACACATTAATTCAATAATTATTGTTTTGAAATAGAAGAAGACATGAAAAGCTAGAGCTCCCAAATCAGCTTTCTATTGCCCCAACCAAACAATCCAACCCCCCCGCCCACCCGTCCCCACACACCCCAACCCCCAATTTTTGGGGAAGTAGAATGGCCCAAAGATTCATGACACGTGTGTATGTGTGCACATGTGTGTGTGTGTGTGTGTGTGTGTGTGTGTGTGTGTGTGTGTGTGTGTGTGTGTGTGTGTGTGTGTGTGTGTGTGTATTTGTGCGTGTGTGTGTTTGTGTGCACGCATGTGTGTGTGTGCATGCATGTGTGTGTGTGTGTGTGCGTGCATGTGTGTGTGCGTGTGTGTGCGCGCATGCGTGTGCACATGCATGTGTGCACATGTGTGTGTGTGTGTGTGCACATGTGTGTGTGTGTGCGTGTGTGTGTGTGTTACTTCAGCCTCTCATAGCAGTGACTGGCGTTTCTCTGGATGAACCTGCAGACATGATCAGAGTTCCATATGAGATCAGCAGCTGCAGCATCCTGAATCATTCTGATTAGAGGGAACTTCCAGCTTTTTTCCCTTGCAGTAACATTAATGCTAACATCCATGTTCGTAACCACAAGAGTCCTTGTAAGTGACTGCAACAAATAACTGAGAAGTGTAAAATGTTTATTACATAACATATCATATTTACATTTCCCCACACCATCTGTTTCCTTTCTGCATTATTTGATCCCACCCCCTCCTGAAACACACACACACAGACAGAGACGGGTGTGGGACCGATACGTTCAAACCATCAGCTGATGCTGATGTCGTACCTCCCATCGGGAAACGGAGCTGATTTAAGTACGTCGGTGTTTCTGTGACACAAACCAAGTGCATGAGGTCCATCTGCTTTGCTATCCCATGAGTGTGTTCCCTTTGTCACACGTCACGCAGCTCTGGCTCTCGCTGCAGCCTCTCGCCCCGGTCCGACTTTCCTATCAACCAAATCAGACACAGTGTAGGGTTTGGTCCTGGTACAAGCAAATCCACGGCGCTTCAGTTGAATTAAAAATGATGCTTTATAACAATAAATAACTGATCCTGTGTGACAAAAGGAGCCAAAGTGAAGCGTCGCGGGCCTGTTTTTAAATAGTTTGGTCTGATGAAGCGCCACAGACAGAAGACGGTAGAGTGGTGCGTTTGTTTTTGGGGTGGTGATAAAGATCGTTTAGATCAGTGTGAGATATGTAAATATACTTTAAAGTATTCTAAGGACATCTTGGCTTTCTTGACAGTTTCATAACAATATTAGGAATTTTGCAAACTTCTCATGGTAGAAAAATGCAGCTAATGTCCTCCATTCAACCTGGAACAAGTTCTGAAAATGTAAAAGCCTCAGAAGTCTCCCGTCTCACAAAGCCAGTAATAAGGACGATCCGCATTAACGCACACCGTCTCACCACTTCCTATCTGTATCAGTTCCAGTCAATTCAGACACGCCGTCTCGCTCTGGGACTCGGCTCATGAAAAATGGATGAGTGAGCGGTCTTGATGGCAGCTGCAGGTTATTCTCTGACAGACTGGGACAGAGGCGGGGTAATCTGCTTCCTTCACCGCTTCTTTATTCTTTCCACGCATCTAAACAGATACGACGCTAAGAGGGAGGGATGTGTAACTGGTTCAGCATGTGTCCTGTCTGAAGGGAGATCCTCACCATCGGGACTAAATGGGATTATCTTTGACACGTTAGAAAACGGGACAGCATGTGGAGAAGACAGAAAAACTCACTGCAGAGTGTTTTAATCTGCAGCTGGCAAGGTCGGCTTTCATTTCCCAGAAGTGTTGCACACAAACACGCCCTGTCAGAATAAATGTGATGTAGCTCTGAATAAAAGAGACAGCATGGGGCCGGCTAAAGCTGGCTCACTTTCGTCACATCTGACTTTTAAAATACGGAATTCTACCGAATTATGGCAAGTTACAGTATCCTGATTACATTTAGAAGTGATTTATAGAAAAACCTCTTCACGTCACAACCTGTTTTCTGTTCACTCTGCTGATCTTTTGGACTGAAGTTAAGAACAATCAGTTCAAAGTGAGATTCACTCCGTATAAAAACACCGAGAGTTAAATAAGAGGAAAGCGGATCTAACCTGGATGAAGTTCTCTTTTCCTCTTCGGTAGAGTTTGGTCTATCCACTCATTGCTATATGTAGCCAGCCCAAGCCCGTGTTCATCCTGTATCATGTGACAGTGGCGGACCGCCATGCTGGATGTGCAGGACTTCCTGGTCCCACGTCGCTAAAAAACCTAGATCTGTCAACTTCATCGTTCTTCTGCCTCCCTGGTGAACCATCCATTCTGGTACCTGGGATCATCCCACTGGGATTGGGATGAGAGGTGTGTCCGTGCACATTTAACACTGCTGGTATATATATATATATATATATATATATATATATATATATATATATATATATATATATACATAAAGCTGAGTATGAACTCAGTTACTCCAACAGCAACACAAAAGTAATAAAATAAAAATAATAAAGTGGTAAAGAGCGAAATAGTTTATTTTATTTCATTTCTTCACAGAACTCATTAGATGACGCATTTACAGCATCACAAAGTTCTCAGTTCTGTCAAATGGACTCCACCACAGTTGGCTTATAAATAAGGGCCACAACAATACAGTCGATACATAAAACCAGCCAGCCAATCAGCAAAAACATACGCCACCTTCCCAAAAACCCACCCATATCAGCAGTACCGCTGAACACGTCCCCAGCAGCAAACCCTAACCTTACACATCACATGCCTCAGCTATCACCTAGTTATAAACAAAACCCAGACTGGGAGCAATCAGCATAGCTAGAGCATGAAACACAAAACCAATAAAATGTGAAACCATTGACCCATGATGCTCTTTGTTAGAGGGTGAGTTGTGATTGGTCTTATGAGCGATTTCCACTAATAGGTTGGAGAGGAGCAGGTCCTTACTCTTCAGCTCAGATGTTACGTCTGTTTTCCTTCCATGTCGCTGTAGTCAGACACAACCTGCTGTTTCTACAGAGCAGAGTGGATGGTTTTAATTTACTCTAGACACTTTGAAGTTGACAGGTTTGACAGGACAGACTTCTGCTGTCTTCAGCAGAGCGTCCTGCCTGCGAACCCTGTCAGGACCACCTCAGCTGGGTGTCTCGGGTCCAGCTCAGGGCCCTTTTGACAAGCTGTCGTGTGTTTGTAAGTGAAACCGTCCATCAGGCCGTTAGCTAATGCATGATGAGCTCTCATCGCCAGTGTCTGAATGCCACTCTTGCTAACTAGATAGCCTTGGTAAAAGGCCAGGGGACAGGAGACCAATCTATTATGACAGGATGTCCAACTGAACAAGCAAAGACCTGTCCTCCGGCCCGTAACTAACATGTGAGTGTGTAGGTCCAGCTCTCTCCTCCTGACAGAGTACTTAGGTAGTCCAGTGAGTTATACCGGGCCTTGACTATTGAAAGAGGCGGTGAGGCCCCCATTTAGGTAGATTTATGGCTCCTGTCCTGGGGCTGGGCGGGGTGTCCCAGATCCTCAGTCTGTTATCTGTTTTGAAAGAAAATGTCTGACATACTTCTGTGGATGCCTGCTGTGCTCATGCAGTCATAACGATAGACGCTTCATAAATGTTTTCTGGATGCTCTTCGGGGGGGGGGTCATTTACAAAGACTTGCAGCTGCTTCTTGGATTAGGAGCAAGGAGTTGGGGAGGGGTGCTGAAAAACTCCCGCCATCTCACCGGGCTGCAACTGGACTCCCCGGACAAGGTCCAAAGCAACGTAGAGCGCTATCCATTCGCTGTTGTGGCTCAGAACCTGCGCTGGAATTGTGAACACATTAAGAGCTTTTGAAACCGAATTTGACCGGCTTCATGGCAGACGTGCTAGAGTCGGGAGTACAAGGGCCGCGTCGCACTTTGACCTTCTACCTAGCAGCTGCAGTAGAAGGCGGCCCTCGTCCAATAGCTGTTTCCTCTCAGCACAGCAGCAGAGTCGCCACAGGCATCCAAGTGGTGCTCGCTGCACAACCACAAAGGCGGAGCTGCACCAGAAGGTGGAGCTGCACCAGAGTCAGCCCCGTCCATTCCATCAGTCAGTCCAATTCCTTCCAGTTGTCAGACTTGATAGCATTCTGGAACCATAGAGGGTGTTATAGCTAATATCATCTAAAATGCAAGATTAAGGACGGAGTTGAGAAGTTAATTGAACCGTTTTTGTAAAGGCTCCATATAATTAAAAATCTAACTTTTTACCATGTTATATAGATATTTCCTCATAAGAAATACGCCAAAGCCATTTTTGGCCTCAATCATGCATTTTCCTCCCATCTCAGCTTCAATTTGGTCTCCTCCCCCGAAGCGGGTCTGGTCTTGGTTCTCAAATCTGGATATTCTGTGAATTTTCTGACAAACTATTTCTGAAATGACTTCTACTTAGACACCACCGGAAAAATCATACATACCATCTACAAAGACGCACTGAATGGCACAATTACATGTAACGCCACCAGCTTGTTATCGGATTTAGTGGTGAAGTGGTTGTGGCGTCAGCTTGGCATGTAGTTTTGCGCAGGTTCGCCTCCCAGTAGCGGCGCAAACTTTTTTCTTCCTTTCTAGCTACACTTGCCATTACTATGTTTTTAACCATTTATTGGTATACCGTTTAAAATATAATGACTAATTGTTTGGTTTTTTTAATTTATTTGTTTATTTAGCCAGTGTGTGTCCATTTGTGAGCAGTTTCAACTAAAATGCTGTTTAGGAACGACCAAATTCAAAGAACTTTGAGACATAAATATTTTGCGGAAAATAAACATTACAACTAAAATATAAACAAATTAAATGTTTCAGCTAGCTAAATAGATTGCTGCCGACCCCACCGAGAGTCGAACCAGCATCAGCTGAGGGGAAAGCAGAACTTAAGTTTGACGATCTTTCCACTAGACCATGCTGTCGTAGGCCGCTTTTGTTGGAGCGTCTGTGGCCAGATATTTACTGAAAGAAACCTTATTATTTCGGGATATATTCAGGCTTTGTCATGTAGCAAGTTATATTTATCTTGTTTAATTGGAGCATAGAACATAGCGTTAACATTTGTAAACTAGTAACATCCGTAGTTCATGTGGGTCAGGTTGGTTTGCGATAAAAAATTTTTTAAAAACTGAAGAAGTCAGTGGGCTAGGCTGTTTGCGTGAATGGGCGGGGCTGACTCTGGTGCAGCTCCGCCTTTGTGGTTCTGCAGCGAGCACCCTCTCCAGGCATCTGGAACGCGTCTCAGTTTAGGTTGTCTGAGTCAGAAGGAGGCGGTCCCCGCACAGTGAACGGGGGGGCAGTCCCCAAATCAAGAATACGACGAGCGTTCAAGAGTGTGCCTTGTGAACACATTCAGACTCTTCTGGACTAAATTGCAGCAGGAACTCAGACGGGGACAATAATTCAGGCCAGGAGTGTGTTTTTCTCACTTCTGTGTTTGCATCCAGACCCTGGCTTCATGTCTAATTCTCTGTTCTGAGTGTAAAAGACGTTTCAGGATCGCTCATTAATCTTTCTCGTCTTTGCCTTCTCACAGCGACCGGCATCACGTCTCCAGCTCCATCCAGGTGCCCATCAAGTCCCAGTTGGGCATGTCCGCTGACCTCGCCCACAGCAGCTCTCCAGACCCAGGCGTGAGGAAGAGGGCTAGCTCAGAGGCCGAAGCGCAGATTAAATATAATCTGTCTCCTAGCAACAACAACGCCACAATGGGTGAAGACCCGTCTCTTGTTGACCTGGCCCCACCCTCACCTGCACCCAAACAGCTGTCTTCCTCACTTGATGCCAGCATGGCGTCACATAACCTCACCATTACCACAAGGTCCAGCAAGGATGGAGATCAGGAGGAGAGGGAGGAGCAGGGAGGTGCAGCAGTGGAGGAGGAGAAACACCAACTGACTGACAAAGAGATTGAAGCTAATGAAGAGGGGCGGCCCCC
Source organism: Nothobranchius kuhntae (assembly GCA_006942095.1). NCBI lineage: Eukaryota > Metazoa > Chordata > Actinopteri > Cyprinodontiformes > Nothobranchiidae > Nothobranchius > Nothobranchius kuhntae. The sequence goes on from SSNQ01034575.1 coordinate 668,970, forward strand.
CATCAACACCGGTGCACCCAGCTCTTCTACAACTCTGGACGTCGATGAGGTCCAGCACATGAATGGCTCCTTGGTACCAGGCCCACCATCCGCTGGTCTGGTCCCAGAGCTGCTCTGCTCTGTAGAGCAGGCCGAGGAGATCATGGGCACTGAGGCCACGGGGTTGGGATTAGCAGACGAGGCCCGGCTGGAGGACTACCGCTGCATCCCCGTGGACCACGCTGTCGCCGTGGAGTGTGACGAACAGGTGCTGGGTGAGCTGGATGTAGCTGGCTTCGAGGAGTTCTCCAGGCGTATCTATGCACTCAACGAGAACACATCCAGCTTCCGCCGGCCGCGCAAGAACTCTGACAAGTGAGACGCAGCACCTGTGGCCAGAGGGAGCACCGGGAAAAGTTTCACATTCAGGCTGGACACATGGGAGGAGGGAGATGAGTGGACAGGGACAAGGTGTGGTCCATCTCAGCTTCAAGCATCACAAGAGCTGTTTCAGATTAACCAATTTGCACTTAATGTAAACATTTCCATAGCAACCGTATAATTACAGAAGTCAGGGTGCAGGTTGTGGGATGGCAGCGTTGGTTTTCTAAACGGCAGGTTTTACTCCACTCTTGGGTTTGAGCATCACAGCGTCAGAGTTCATGAGCAGGAAGAGGAGAGACTGTCGATGTCTCAAACTGTCGTTCTTAGCCTTCATCATCTTCATCCAATAAGAGGACGGCTTTAATGACATCACCCCAACAACCTCAGGGTTGTGATTAGCGTCACCGCCCTCCTGTTTCTGCCACAGCAACAGATTCCTTCTGCTATCAGTGAGGGAGGCGGGATCTCCTCACACACTCAGCCAGGTCCATCAGGTCCAAACATGAAGACCATGAGCATCAAGTTGGACCTCTCAACTGTTGTCAGGGAAACGGTGCAGTTGTCTGCGTTGTGCCCACTTTTTCCTCCTGTATGAACTCTGAACATTCATGTCGCTGATTTTTACTCAGCCAAACTTGTAACTTTGTTTTGAAATGTCCCTCTCAGGCCTCCGTCTAACCGTGTCTGCCCTGCTGTGTGTGATTTAGTCCCAACGCTCTGTTCCGGATCCTTTCCTGCACAGATATTCCCTTATGGGTTATGAAGCCTCATGTTCTAGTCATATGGATGTCATTAATGAAAACGTAGATTTCAACCTGTTACTCATTGGCTCTAGGGGTCGCGGGGTACCGACCCGTCGAACACGGCCCACTGCAGCTCCAGGTCCACTTCTGTGGTTCCTGACTGTTGGGAGGAAGAAGCTTGTTGGATCGGTTCCATGAACACAGATCATTAAGTGACCGTGTACATAAACTTTTGTATGGAAGATTCTTTTGGTTAATAAAGACCAATGGCATAGGTGGAACCCCCACCCCCCTTAAAGCAGTTGTGAGCCTGTTTGTAACACACACACACACACACTCTGCAGGATCAGCACTTCATGGATGAACTAAATGCATCTAAGGTATATTTTTACTTTTTCATTTTAAAAATGTGCTCTTAGTTTACATGGAGGGGTGGGGCTTGACAAGGACCCAGCCACAAGGGCTGTTGTCATGGACATAATTGGAGGGGGGACGACATGTCCACCCCCTTTTTCCAAAGTCAAGTTTTGACCCCTGCACATTTTACCATCCAAAACAATAATACACTATATTAAATTGACACTGGTTGAGCTCTAGGACCAAGCGGAAAACAACCTATTTCCCATTAGAGCATACTGTATTTTCTTATATTTTTGTAAATCTGTGAACATTCTGAAGTATTTTCATGAAACTCAGAATATTAATTAGTGAAGCATAAGTGTGAGTTAGCGTGGTAGAGTTAGGAAGCATGGAGCGGTTATCGTGGCTTCCCTACCTCTGAAACAGTTACGCTAAAGCTTCAACAGCAAACTGCAATCCAAACATTCCATTAAACACGAGGAAGACGCTGATGCAGGAAGGTTTCTGCACTAATGCCACGGTGCTGGGAAGCTGCAGATTTCCATAATCTACAAACAGATAAACTTGGAAGCAGCAGTGACTTTTCCCAGAGGTGGTTAACCTTCTAAAATTCCTCCTAAAGCACAGCCATGACTCATACAGGACGATCCAAAGAAAATGTGGAGACACGGTGGGCCTCTCTCACCTCGAAGGTCAACGTTCACAACTGGATCTGAAATGCAGACATTAAAACGGGACACAAGAGAACAAGAGGAGAAGAAAACCTCTGACAACTCAGAGGAATACGGAGTTTCCTCTCCCAGATTTACCTTGGCACACCTTGGCAACCTGCCGAGTCTTTAGGGAAAACGTTTAGCAGGCCGGTGTGTCAGAGGTCGGCCTAGCCAAGGACAGATTCAGTCATGTTTGACTTGAATGAAACACACGGGTCTGTTTAAAGGTGCATCGTGTAGAACTGAAGTAAAAATGACAACTTGTGGTAAAATGTGGTTACCACTTTAGACAACTGTTGCCCCCCCACCCCCTGATGGTAAACAGTAGTTACGTCCCTCCTTCCTTTGTTTTGAGAGGACAAAAACCGACAGTCCAGCAGCTGCACGTGAAATATGTGTCATGTCCCGTGTCCTGGTCTCTTCCCTTCCTGTCTCCTTCCCTGACTGTCATTCAGATTCCTTGTTTTGGTCTCGTCGTCTTCCTCCGCTTACCGGGTCCGGGTCGCGGGGGCAGCATCCCAATTAGGGAGCTCCAGACTGTCCTCTCCCTGGCCTTCTCCACCAGCTCCTCCGGCAGGACCCCAAGGCGTTCCCGGACCAGATTGGAGACGTAACCTCTCCAACGTGTTCTGGGTCGACCCGGGGGCCTCCTGCCGGCTGGACATGCCCGAAACACCTCCCCAGGGAGGCGTCCAAGAGGCATCCTGACCAGATGCCCAAACCACCTCAAGTGGCTCCTTTCGAGCCGGAGGAGCAGCGGTTCTACTCCGAGTCCCTCCCGAATGTCCGAGCTCCTCACCCTATCTCTAAGGCTGAGCCCGGCCACCCTACGGAGGAAACTCATTTCGGCCGCTTGTGTCCGCGATCTCGTTCTTTCGGTCATTACCCAAAGCTCATGACCATAGGTGAGGATTGGGAAGTAGATCGATCGGTAAATCGAGAGCCTGGCTTTCTGGCTCAGCTCCCTCTTCACCACGACAGATCGGCTCAGCGTCCGCATCACTGCAGACGCCGAACCAATCCGCCTGTCGATCTCCCGATCCCTCCTACCCTCACTCGTGAACAAGACCCCGAGATACTTAAACTCCTCCACTTGAGGTAGGACCTCTCCCCCGACCCGGAGTTGGCAAGCCACCCTTTTCCGGTCGAGAACCATGGTCTCAGATTTGGAGGTGCTGATCCTCATCCCAGCCGCTTCACACTCTGCCGCGAACCTACCCAGCAAGAGCTGAAGGTCAGAGCTGGATGGAGCTAGGAGGACCACATCATCCACAAAAAGCAGAGACGAGATTCTCCTGCCACCAAACTCGACACACTCCACACCACGGCTGCGCCTAGAAATTCTGTCCATAAAGGTAATGAACAGAACTTCTTTTGGTCTCTTTAGTTAAATTTCTAGTTTATTCCTTTATGTAGTTGAGGTGATGTCTCCCCAGCCCTCTGTATCTCTAGTTCTGTAGTTTCTGGTTAACAGTCCACTTTAGCGTTCTTATCCCCAGCCCTCCAGTTTGGTGCTCAGTGGTTTTTGTTCTCCATTTTGAGTTCAGGCTTTTCTAGTGTTTGTTGTTCCCATAGCAACCTTCTAGTCCAGCTGAGTTTATCGTGTTCATTCGTATGTCTGTTTCAGCCTCCTGCTCATGTTTCCTGCCCACTCAGGTCACACCTGCTCCCAGCCTCCCTGCGTATAAAGTCTTGTTTCAGCGGGGTTTGTGTCCTGCGCTCTTACTGATACCCTGAGTTTAAGAGTTTTTTGTGGTTCTGGGTTGGCTCCCTTGAGCCTTTTGGATTTTGTCTCAACTCTCCTTCAAATAAAGGATTGTTGATTTTTGCAGCATCTCGCTCTCTGTGCCTTCCTGGGTTTCTGGGTCCACACCTCCTACAAAGCGTGACGATGTGTTTCAGAAGAGCCTCTTTCCAAAGTGACTGAAACCGACTCTTTTGGGATTTTCTCGCTGTAAAATTCTCACTATAGTCTTACATACTGCACCTTTAAAGCAACACAAACACTGGAAGAAGGATTTTTATGACGATGTTTTGCTCCATCAAGCTGACTTTCCATGATCGAGGGAAACGTGAATTCTGCCCTGTAAAAGCCCAAAGAGGAGAACATCTGGTCATCAGTGAGCAACGTGAAATTCAAGCAGAAACAAGTTATGCAGTAAGACAAAGATCCCAAACATTTCCACTCCTGTCTGGATGGCTCAAAGGGAACTAAGCTCATGTTTTGTCATGACTTTTTCTAAATTAGGTCATAAATCTCAGCTGGCCTCCACAGACCAGTTTTCGTTCCCAGATCTTCCATCGTGGCTGCAAAGCATCAGAGCAGTTCCTCCAGAGCTGTCCGACCCTGGTTTGGTGACAGTAACTGAGCACAGGACTTGGTCAAAGGTATGGGATGGATACCGTTCCGTCCAGAAATGCTTCTCAGGATGACGTACATATAAAATCTTTATTTGTAGGAAACTTTTTCAGCTCTTTTCCAGTTTTAAGTCTTTTGTATAAACCTGCAGTAAAACTTTCTAGATGGGGTGAAAAGAGGTCAGAGGTCAGGTTTCAGCGCTAGCCCAGTCATCCAGGTTGTTTCTCACTCATTTTTTTGTAGAAACCATATTGAGTTACTGTTGCTCTTCAGAGCTGGATTAATGCACTGTAGCAGCACAGAGACAACATTACTAGTACTCAGGAACATGGTCCCGTTGGACTTCCTCACCTTGACTTATCGTGGTTGTGTGGCCTGGCTCAGCTGTTTGGATTCATGAACAACATAAAGTACCCGCTTCCTCTTTAGTCTGGTGGGTTACACTGTAAACCCAAATGTTGAAAATAGTGAAAAATATTGAGTAGGTGACACTCATAAATTAAAAAACAAGTTTATACAACTCAAATGTGTTGAGTTAGTTCAACCTTTTCTTTGTTTTAAGTATATTGAACTCAAACTTTTTAATTAATCTGAAAATATATATATTTTTAGTGAGCATAACTTAAATGAATCAATAACTTGAATAAGTACTATTAACAAAAAAATGCATTTATTATTTTATGTTTCTATATTAATCTATTCATCTTTATGTCAACTTAAAGAGCAAGTCACCCCCAAATCAAATTATTTTTCTGATAAACTATATAAATGTGTGTTTCATCGTGCTGCATACACGTGTGGTTAATAATTTGGTACTTCAGTGCATCTTAGTTAAAATTTAAATATTCTGCCTAAAACGGTCAGTGTTGCACCGTCGTCAGGTAAAAACTCTGCACTGCATTGGAATTTAAATCTACCACTGCTATTGGCTAAGAGGTATGCTATGATGTAAACTGGTACATTATGATGTCACAATGCCGTTGTGAGCCTGTGTGTGTGTATTTGTTAGCGGCTCCGCCCTCTCAGTCTGCTAGGCAACAGCATTTGTTGCATTTTTCAAACATGAAGAGGGAGTGAAGTCAATTTCTTGTAGGGGGTGACTTGCTCTTTAAAGTGTGTCTTATAAACAGACTTATATATTTCTTAAAATATTTGTGGATTTATAGGAAAATACAAGCAATTTTGGTGGATTTCAAGCACAATAAAGAACTGGTGGGTGAGGTGCATTGTGGGTAGTCATGTTTTTAGTTATGTTGTTCTATTTTGGGGTGTTTATACATGTTTGTTGTGGGAGATTGTTGTTCTTAGTTATTACTTAACGTTCTGGAACGACCAGCTCAGTCCCCAGACCTGAATATTAATGAACATCTGTGATGTGAGTTTGAGAGAGCTGTCCATGCTCAGATACCCTCAGACCTGACTGAACTAGAGATGTTTAGTAAAGAAGAATGGATCTAGAATCCAGACTCTCGAGCTATAAGAAGAGTTTAGAGGCTGTTATTTCTGCAAAAGTAGGATCTACATTTTTTTGTGGTGCACACTTTCTGTAAATCCTATAAACGTTTTTTTTTTTTCACTTTTCAAATATCACTGTGTGTTTCTCCTTTATGACATATTTAACTGAAATGTTTTATTGCAACAACCAACGACCTAAACAGGAAAATCATGAAGATCAACAAAGCTGCCCAAACTTTCACATCTCGCTGTATCAACAACAGGAGTTCTCGTGTACACATATACACAGTAAGCATTATATACAGCACTACTTATTTTTTATTTTACTTCTGATTTCTATCTGGACAGGTGCTATATAAATCTTATTTCTTCTTCTCATGGCCTAAAACAAATATTCAATTCAATTCAAGTTTATTTATATAGCGCCAAATCACGACAATCCATCTAGGCAGATGCAGTGTTGGCCTAGAAAGCACGAAATCTCAAATTTTGATGATGTTCTTTCTTCCATGTTCCCCGACTGCAGGTCCAAATGTAAAGGGGTTGACCCATCGACATGTATACTGGACAATTCATTTCCATAGGATAGGCTCCAATAACACGTTTTTGAGCTAAAATGGGAGGTGGCAACCACCGCCATTTTGACCGTGTCACAGGTTCCGTCAAGCCCAGACAATTCCACAAAAGGGAAGAGAGGTGGAGCTGAGGGTGTGGCTGTAAGGCTGGGATCAACTGACGACACCCGGTCGAACTAGCTACAAGCTAACCTGAAGCTAACGCGGAGGTGGGAGCTAAGCTAACGGAGGTAGCAACCTAGCTCCAACCGGAGTTAACTGCACAACACCAGAGCTTATGAGTCAGAGATATGCTAGGCTGACCGCTGGGTAAAACCGGGTGGAACACAGAGGTCTCCCGAAAGCTGCTGAAAGCCGGCAGCCCGCTTAGCAGACAGAAGCCGCGATCAGACAGAGATGCGCCGAGCTGCGGGGAGGGGAGAAACGGGTGCAAAACATCAGTCTCCCGAGAGCTCCACAAGCCGATAGTCGGAACCCAGCTCCACCAACATGTTATATTTCAACCCATTTTCTAAAGTGCAGCATTGTGTTAAATGCACTAGGTTTTACCCTCTTACATTTAAATTTCATGGTTAAACAGTACATGTTAAAATCTAAGCTCAGCTCGGCAGTGACCTAAAATACATAAATATAATTTTACTTACCGAAAAAAATGAAGTGGAGACTCCTTGGACGCTCTATTAGTGCAATTAATGCCACAGCAAGTCATTTTGTCCAACAATTGCACATATAATATCCAAACAAGAATACACAAACACAGAGACTCAAAATCCCGGAACAGTTTCCAGGCCAGACCGAGGCTCTACTGAGGCCTTTCCACGGAGCTAGCTCTGTGGTCACGTGGGTCTGATGCTCATTAATTATACAGAATTTTAGGCTTTTAATACACTTAAACAGAAGAGTGAGAAAAAATGCACCCCCCTCAGAGTTGTCATGACTGTAAACTAGATCATTTAAACCAAAAACATGTTCTGGTACCAGGCTGTAAACATGTTTATTTCTGCTGTGAAATTGGTATTTTTAACATGGGAGTCAATGAGGATTTGCTCGCTTCTGACACCAGCCCCCAGCGGATGAGGGTGGAACTGCAATTTTTGGTACTTCCGGGTTGGCCTCAATTTTTGAGCCACATTGTGGGGGCTTGGGTTGACTTGTTCCTTTTCCAGCAATTTCCAAAAGCAAATGTCTGGTGAGGGTAAATCCCAAATAAAAGAAATGATAGAATGACTGTCGACCGTCTCTGTGAAATACAAGATGATAAGGTGAAGTAGTGCTTGTAGACATTGTGTGAGTTCCTGTAATTCCCTTTAGTATTTCTGAATGACGTAACTGAGTCCTGACATTCATTTGAAAGGGAGAATCCTCCCCAAACAAAGGGCTTTCCCCTAAAGCCAACCAAGAGAAACAATAACAGGAGGATATATCACAGCTCGGGTGGTGAGATAGGATTTAGGCTTAGTGATGCTTTGCTTTTGTACAGCAGTCTTAGTGCTGGTGGACAGGTAACATCATGTTTTTCTCTCATGTCTGAAAGTGATAACCTTTTGGTTGAGTGGCTTTGAGATGCAGCCGAGCTTGTTCCAGTCCTGAGATGTGTTCCACTGAGCCGTTAGTGAGGATTATAGTCCACTGCCTGGTAGCTGGTGAAAAAGAGGAGGGTACAAGAAACCCAGCCGAGGTTTCCTGTTCCCTCATGATTCATCAATATAGGACGGGACAGAAAAAACATTCAACCACAAATCACACCTCTACAGGGAAGAATCCTAGCTTTAGTGAAGGTTTTGAGCTATGATGTAACAGAAACCTGGTTGTTCTCATTACCACCAGTCTCATAGGATAGGATACCCATGACCCTACGGACCCCTGCTGGCTGTAGATGGTCCTCAGTCTGGAGTGTCCAACCACAACACAGCTTCTTCTTCAAATCATTCAGCATAACACTTTGAAAGTCTTTGTTTTAATCCAGAGTTGGTGATATTACACCTTCGCCCTGAACTAGTCTACAGAACCTCTGGAATTATTGTTCAACCATCGTTCCACCAGCTTGAATTCAAAACTCTGCAATGAAGTGGATTGTCCAATGTCCAGAGGAAGTTGATCTCCAGAGTTTTGTTGCAAGCACAGAGTCCATGGTCCCCCAGAGACTTTCATCTCATTCTTAAAACTACCAACGAGCCAAGCTCAGATGACCAGAGGGGTCTGGCTGGAGAGGACTGTCACCAGTGATGACATATAGGGAGGTGCCAAACTTGCCAGGGCCTTCAAGACAAAGACCAATAGTTTCACGTTAACACAGTAATGGATAAGAAGCCATTTCAAAGAGACTAGCATTGTGATGTGTGTTTCCAATCAGTGTATTTGTATAGGATTAAGTACATATGTGTATAAAATAAACAAACAACAATGAATGTGTCATTAAATATAATAACCATTGATAACACTTGGTACAATTGGTACAAAAAGAGTCCCCTTATTAACATTACTTAGTGCATTAATAAACAAAGGATCCCTTCATTACATTCCTGGTTTTGTTGACTATTAAGTGTCCTTAAGGTTAGGACAGAGGGCCAAAGGGGGGTGTCTGCTTAGCTTAGTAATGCATTACTCAATATGGTTAAGCAGTTGTTACTGGGCCCTTCCACCGAATAGGTGCCATTTCCATCCCCAGGAAGTTTTTGGAATAAATGTGCATGAAAATGGTCTGGTAAATACGTTTTGTTATTAAGCAAAAGGTCCTGCATAATTATCTGAGTGCAAATTTAGTATTTATGATGAGCAATAATCATAAAACAATAATGCAAATCTACACAGACACAGGTAAAGCTTTCGATACCAAGTTTAATATCAAAGCTGGTAAATTGTCATCCATGAATCGTCATTTTTAATTGTCATTTAAATGGTCATTTTTGAATTGTTGTTTCAAATTTTCAAGTTTAAAATTGTTAGTAATAAATTCTTCATTTTTAAACTCTGCCTCATCTTTGAAATGAAACACAGAATGGTGTGTATTTCTGGTTATTGAAAAAGCAAAGATTCCTAACTTCTGATTCAAAAAAATAAATGTTTGCTATTAAATCTAATTATCTTCAATTAATTATTAATCTTTGGATTAAATATGGACCAAGCAGGTTGGTGTATGAACTCCTATAGATTATGTAAGTCTCCTGGATATTTATACATGATATAAGCTTCATATGCTAATGTGCTTGATCATTCTCAGAATTTAACAACTGATAGCAAACAGTGTTGATTCTAGTATGTAAAAATACGCTACACCGGCCACCCTACGGAGGAAACTCATTTCAGCCGCTTGTATCCGCGATCTCGTTCTTTCGGTCATTACCCAAAGCTCATGACCATAGGTGAGGATTGGGACGTAGATCGACCGGTAAATCGAGAGCCTGGCTTTCTGGCTCAGCTCCCTCTTCACCACTACAGATCGGCTCAGCGTCTGCACCACTGCAGATGCTGAACCAATCTGCCTATCGATCTCCCGATCCTTCCTACCTTCACTCGTGAACAAGACCCAGAGGTACTTAAACTCCTCCACTTGAGGTAGGACCTCTCTCCCGACCCGGAGTTGGCAAGCCACCCTTTTCTGGCTGAGAACCATGGTGTCAGATTTGGAGGTGCCGATCCTCATCCTATCCGCTTCACACTCAGCCGCGAACCTGCCCAGCAAGAGCTGAAGGTCAGAGCTGGATGAAGCTAGGAAATGTTTTAAGCCTAGTCTTAAAAGTAGACAAGGTGTCTGCCTCACGGACTAAAGCTGGGAGCTGGTTCCACAGGAGAGGAGCCTGATAACTAAAAGATCTGCCTCCCATCCTATTTTTAGATATTCTGGTAACCACCAGTAAACCTGCAGTCTGAGAGCGAAGTGCTCGGTTAGGAACATATGGAACAATCAGGTCACTGATGTATGATGGATCTTGATTATTAAGAGCTTTATATGTGAGAAGGAGGATCTTGGAATCTATTCTGAATTTAAGGTGTAGCCAATGTATGGAAGCTAAGACAGGAGAGATATGATCTCTCTTTTTAATTCTCATCAGAACTCTAGCTGCAGCATTTTGGACAAGCTGAAGTCTTTTGACTACATTCTGTGGACTTCATGAGAGTAATGAATTACAATAATCCAGTCTTGATGTAATAAATGCATAAACTAGTTTTTTAGCATCACTCCTGGAAAGGATGCTTCTAATCTTAGCAATATTCCAAAGGTGGACAAACCTGTTTAACGTGGGATTTGAATGACATGTCCTGGTCAAAGATAACACCAAGTTTCCTTACTTTGTTCTCAGAGACTAATTTAATGCCATTCAGGTCAGGTGATTGACTAAGCAATTTCCTTTTCTTTTCATTTTCTCATTAGTCCTGAAGGATATAGGAATGTGTAAGTTAGTAAATAGTTCTACCTTCTATTAACTATAAAACGACTGGAAAATCTCTTTAATCACAGTTGTTTAAGCGTTGCTGCTAGATTTATACAGAGAACATGAAACGTCCCTGTCACATGGTGGTGAAGTAGAACATGAGCTAAGTGTTGCTTTAATCCAACATACAGGATGAAATTAATATGTCTGCTGATGTTTCTGCATGTACCTGACCCTCTGTATGCTGTGTGGTAGGTTCTACGTAGACAGAAGGACTGAATGGTTCTCCTCATTAGACTGTAATCATGCTTTAATATGGCTCACTGTTGTTTTACAGAACACGTGTGACTTATGTGAGACCAGTCAGTTAATCAGTGTACACTTAGGTTAATGTGCTCTTGATAGATGGAAGCGATTTCACCTCTTGCTCTGCTGCTTGCCGTTTCACCATCATTAGACATTATTGTTATGATAACCAGGACAACGTCCCTGGAATGGTGAAGGCCGGGGGAACATTTGATTAAATGCATCAATCTCTATTAGGAGGCCATACATGGTGTCAGAGCTCAGCACACACAGATGATTAAACCTGGTGGACTGCAGACAGAAATGAAAGTGACGTCTGTCTAACTTATCATCACCACTCCCGTTTTAAGATGCTTACATGAGAATTTTTAAACATCTCATCTCAGACAGCCCTTTAAATGTAACACGAGCTTTTATTCATCTGTCTGAATACGAGCTCTGTAACAACTGTCAGTTATTTTTGATTGTCACATTTTTAGCTGAAAAAATGCACTTTGGCTTAACCACAGGCAATCCATGCTTTCTCCTTTCTGCTGTGGATGTTGCACACAGTGTGCTCACACACACACACACACACACACACACACACAGGACTCTGTGCCGTCTCTCTTCTCAGCCTGCTTTTTCACAGCTTCATGCAGACTGTTTTCTTTGGCCAAGCTTAATTCTGCATAAAAGATTCCTGATAGTATCCATCACAACCTTTGTTACACAAAAACTACATGTGGCTCTTGGCATTGCTCTTCATGGCTTATCTCATCCGTTGCTTCCTGCTGCTTTTAATAGGCAGTATACAGAATGGATTCTTGTTAGCAACCAGTAGAGCCAGAACAACAGCTTTTTAATTTATGCAAATGTGTCACGTAGAACGGAATTAAAACATGGTGGACTGTGGCACTCACCGACTGGGATTACATACACCAGCTCAGTGGCCTGGTGGTATGAATGTCTGCCCTAAGACTGGAAGATCGGGGATTCAAACCATCGACATATAAATATTGGACAATGGGTTTCCATAGACCCCAATAACAAGTTTTGGAAGAAAAATGGGAGGTGGCCACCACCGCCATTTTGACCGTGTCACAGGTTCCGTCAAGCCAAGACAATTCCACAAAAAGGAAGAGAGGAGGAGCTGAGGGTGGGGCTGTAAGGCTGGGATCAAATGATGACACCCGGTCGAACTAGCTACATGCTAACCTGAAGCTAACCCTGGAGGTGGGAGCTAAGCTAATGGAGGTAGCTACCTAGCTTCAACCGGAGTTAACTCTGTGGAACACCCATCGACCTGAAGCTCACACGATGTTTAGGTGGAGGTTTGCGGCGCTTTTTCGTGAAAACTACCTTTCTATGACTAAAAAAGTATTAAATCGGTAAGTTTATCATTTATTTCCGTAACGAAAATATATTTTGCTTTGAGCAAGTTTTCAATATTTTTAACGTACCGTATTTTCCGGACTATAAGTCACTCCGGAGTCACACCAGCCATAAAATGTATAATGAAGAAGAAAAAAACATATATAAGTCGAATTTTGGGGCGACATTTTATTATTTTTCTTACCAAATCTGAGACCAAGCATTTCGCATTGCAAGACAAGCACCGGTAACAATAACAGAATGAACAACATGGGCGCAGCAGCGCGCCACGGTCTCCAGTAGAGGATGGCGGTGTTTGAATCCCTTCCAACGGGACAGGGGAACTCATTCTTGGGTCGGAGTCGGCCCGCAGCAGTGCAGTGTAGCCTACATATTTTGTTATATAAGTCGCTCCGGAGTATAAGTAGCAGGACCGGCCAGACTATGAAAAAAAGTGCGACTTATAGTCCGGAAAATACGGTAGTTATTAGTATTTGAGATTGTTGGATAAATTATGGATACATTGTATATGATTTTAAACGAAAGTTACATCTAGCTCTTTTTCCCCTGGCAACAGACAGGCGTTTGACCTTGTTTCCTCTCAGTCCTAGCTTATCAGTAAGAACGCCCTGTGCCAGCGCCTGGGTGTCTCCCTTTCGAAGTCTAAAGGAATGTGTAAATGTGTGTGCGTTTTATCATCTCTGTGTGTCTTTTAATAAATACTCTTGAGAGGGCTTTTGTCCGACGAGATCAAAGAGACCACCAACTCGTGTGTATCATTTTATCTCTCTCTCTCCACTTTAAAAGTCTAAATGGTTTATTGTTAATAAGATTAGTATGGGTTAAATTGATCAGCTTGATAATAAAACCCCTGCGTGGTGAGCTTTCCCTTCAGGTAACACTGGATGGGAAAATGAAAATACCTAACATGTTGGTGCCGTGAACCCGTCGTGCCAGATGAGTCGATTGAGAACTCATTCTCATTTATGACAACGATCTGACCAAGAAGCAGCAGCAACAGACACATAATTAGCTTAGATTTATAAGTCCCCAGCAATGTCAAAAGCAAATGTACGCCACTGGCTGAAGAGGAGCTCAGTGTGCGTCTGTGATGCACTCGACATTGTGCACAGCAGAGCCATGTCAAGTGCTTCTTGATCTGGAATGTGGAAATCCTTCCATCTTTGAGAGTCTGGTAGATTTCTGTTTTTTCATTTGGAGAAATGTTTCCTGATTTTAAAACTTTGGCTGAAGTAGCGCTCGTTAGCATTGAATTCGGTGCGTCAGCAGAGCGTGGATTCATCCAGAACAACGTATAAACATCCATGAGTGTGTGTAGGTCCAGGACCCTCATTCATCCATTGTTCATAGAAACATTTCCATTTTCTTATGAACAAAATCTGGAATGTTCCAGCGGTCAAAATTCTTATTCATTATTCCTCTCGTA
>SSNQ01034575.1:683310-709194 GCA_006942095.1 Nothobranchius kuhntae
ATGCAGTCTGGGTAGAGGACAGGTTCCCGTCAGGAATAAATAATGCTTTAATATGATAAATCGTAGCGTAACAAGTTGTCATTTACATTTAAGGAGTCGTTCTGTTTAGAGTTTGCTTTATTTGGAAATGTCTGACGTTTGAAATGTTCCTCATTTAAGTGAAAGCATTTAATTGCATTGTTTATGTGTGACTGGGGCTCTCTGTTCAGCTTGTTTTGGCTAGTATTAATGAAAATGAATGGAAATTTAACGTATTATTGAATGTTTATCATTATTTTAAAAACAAAAGTGATAAATCTCCTCCTAGAACCGTCACCTTATCGTGGTGGAGGAGTTTGAGTACCCTAATGATCCTAGGAGCTATGTTGTCTGGGGCACTTTGTGCCCTGGTTGGGTCTCCCATGACAAATTGGTCTTAGGCGAAGGGTGAGACAAAGAACGTTCACAGGATCTTTCATGGAGGTAAATTCAAAGAGTCGGAGTACCCGGCCCGGAGGGTTACCGGGGTCCCACCCTGGAGCCAGGCCTGGGGTTGGGGCCCGTGAGCAAGCGCCTGGTGGCCGGGCTTTCGCCCATGGGGCCCGGCCGGGCCCAGCCCAAACCGGATACATGGGCTCATCCAACTGTGGACCCACCACCCGCAGGAAGAACATGAAGGGTCCGGTGCAACGTGGATCGGGTGGCAGACCAAGGCGGGAGCCTTGGCGGTCCGATCCCCGGACAAGAAAACTGGGTTTTGGGACATGAAACGTCACCTCGCTGGTGGGGAAGGAGCAGGAGCTTGTGGCAGAGGTTGAGCGGTACCGGCTAAATATAGTCAGGCTCACCTCGACACATAGCATTGGCTCTGGAACCCAAGTCCTTGAGAGGGGTTGGACACTCCTTTGCTGGAGTTGCTCTGGGTGAGAGGCGGAGGGCTTGGGTTGGCTTTTTGTTAGCCCCAAGACTCTCTGCCTGTGTGTTGGGGTTTACCCCGGGGGATGAGAGGGTAGCTTCCCTGCGCCTTCGGGTCGGGGAATGGGTCCTGACTGTTGTTTGTGCTCATGGGCCAAATATCAGTTCAGAGTACCCACCCTTTTTGGAGTCCCTGGGATGAGTGCTAGATAGTGCTGCATGAGGGGACTCAATTGTCCTGCTGGGGGACTTCAATGCTCACGTGGGCAATGACAGCTTGACCTGAGGGGTGTGATTGGGAGGAACGGCCCGCCTGATCTGAACTCGAGTGGTGTTTCGTTATTGGACTTCTGTGCAAGCCGCAGTTTGGCCATAACGAACACATGCTCGAATATAAGGATGCCCATTGGTAAACTTGGTACCAGGGCAGCCTAGGTCGCAGGTCGATGACAGACTTTGTAGTCATATCATCTGACCTGCAGCCATATGTTTTGGACACCCGAGTGAAGAGAGGAGCGGAGCTGTCAACTGATCACCACCTGGTGGTGAGTTGGATCAGATGGCAGGGGAAGATGCCGCGTAGACCTGGCAGACCCAAACGTATAGTGAGGGTCTGCTGGGAATGCCTGGCAGACAAACCTGTCACAATAAACCTTCAGCTCTTGCTGGGTAGGTTCGTGGCCGAGTGTGAAGCAGCTGGGATGAGGATCAGCACCTCCAAATCTGAGACCATGGTTCTCGACCGGAAAAGGGTGGCTTGCCAACTCCGGGTCGGGAGAGAGGTCCTACCTCAAGTGGAGGAGTTTAAGTATCTCGGGGTCTTGTTCACGAGTGAGGGTAGGAGGGATCGGGAGATCGACAGGCGGATTGGTTCAGTATCTGCAGTGATGCGGATGCTGAGCCGATCTGTCGTAGTGAAGAAGGAGCTGAGCCAGAAAGCCAGGCTCTCGATTTACCGGTCGATCTACATCTCAATCCTCACCTATGGTCATGAGCTTTGGGTAATGACCGAAAGAACGAGATCGCTGATACAAGCGGCCGACATGAGTTTCCTCCATAGGGTGGCCGGGCTCAGCCTTAGAGATAGGGTGAGGAGCTCGGGCATTCGGGAGGGATTCGGAGTAGAATCGCTGCTCCTCCGGATCAAAAGGAGTCAGTTGAGGTGGTTTGGGTATCTGGTCAGGATGACTCCTGGACGCCTCCCCGGGGAGGTGTTTCAGGCATGTCCTGCTGGCAGGAGGCCCCCGGGTCGACCCAGGACACGTTGGAGAGGTTACATCTCCAATCTGGTCCGGGAATGCCTTGGGGTCCTGCCAGGGGTAGCTGGTGGAGGTGGCTGGGGAGAGGACAGTCTGGAGCTCCCTAGTTGGGATGCTGCCCCCGCGACCCAGACCCGGATAAGCGGAGGAAGACGACAACAACGAAAAGTGATAAATGGATCGTGCGACCTCTGACTGAGTGCAAATGCACCCTCCACAGATTGTGTCCAAATGTGGTAGTGATTAATTTAATTTAATTTCCTCCTCAGATTCATAAAAGAAAGAACATCTTATTTAAATAAAATACCACAATGGTGGGCACCGCAGGGAAACTTGCTTAGCAGGCTCATGCATACAGGACTTTCTCAGACATCCGTGGCATGGTTCAGAAGTTATATCTTAGGTCGTACACAAACAGTGAGAACAGAGGGTTATCAATCTGCTCCTCTACCTCTATCTGTGGGTGTTCCTCAAGGGTTGGTACTGGGCCCAACCCTATTCAGAATCTAAATTAATAACATTGTTTATGCTGTTGACAGTTCTCAGATATATTTATACGTGGACGACACCATTTTATATTCATGCAGTTCTTCCTTGAACACAGCTTTGTCCTCCTTACAGCACAACTTCAGTTGTCTTCAACACACCTTCTACAACATTCATCTTCATTTAAACACAAGTAAAACAAAGTTCCTGATCTTCTACTGTAACTTGCTACAATCAACTCACCGCCCTAGTGGTGTTACCCTGGATGGTACAGAACTACAGCTTGTCAGTTCCTATAAGTATCTGGGTATCTGCTTGGCAGCACACTTTATGTTTATGTTTATTCATTTAGCGGACGCTTTTATCCAAAGCGACTTATAATTTATAACCTATAGGGCATGTTGTGATCTGTGGGGAAAACCGGAGTACCCGGAGGAAACCCACGCATACATGGGGAGAACACACAACTCCACACAGAAAGGCCGCAGCCGAGTTTCGAACCTGCAACCTTTGTGCTGCGAGGCAACAGTGCTAATCACTGCGCCACCATGCAGCCCATCTGACATTCACATGAATTCATTACTTTCTAAAGTCAAGTCAAGAATTGGGTTTCTGTAGCAACAGGTCATCCTTTACTCATTCTGCAAAGCAAACCTTGGTCAAAATGACAATCCTTCCATCTTAGATTACGGTGACATCATTAATAGGATTGCTTCCAACAAACTTCTTCATAGAAGTGGTGAGGTTCACCAGACATTGAGACCACAGGAACCCAAAGAGTCACAGTTCCCTTTGAATTCAGATTTCTAGTCCAGCCATGAGGTGCAACCAGGGTATGCAGGTTAGAATGTCTGTCTGAGGTGTTCAGTGGCTCTTAAAAGAGCTGTTGTGTCAGAAATCACTCGCAAGCGTTGCAGAGAGGCTTTGACCTTGAGGTCAACAGAGAGAGGATGGTTCCAAATGCTTGCTGACCGGACGGCCGAACCAGAAGGCAGCTGAAGAACTAAGGAATGAGGAAGTGATTCCTGTATATATTAAATGCTGTTTACAAATTCTAGACAAATCAGAAATTGACACGTTTTAAAGGGCATTAACAAAGTCCTCAGAAATCGCACCTTCACTCAGATACTCAGACAGGTTAACTCTTAGTGTGATGTGAATATATTATTCCACATGTATGTGAAGTGAATGTCAAAACATTAATTCAACAATTATTAAGAGGTGTGAATATACTGAGATTAAATAGTTAAATCAACAAACACTGATCTGGTGTAGTTTAAGATCTGAAATGAATCATTGCAGGAAAAGCCTTCATTTTAACACATCACTGGTTGATGCACACATAATTAAAACACTTTGGACTGAAACATCTTGTTCATTCAACACATTTGGTAATATCAACCTATAAAGTTATAAAGTAATTTATGATTCAAGGAAGATTAACTTTATTCAGAGTGAAAGTGCCAAACGTCTCGTCTTCCGCATGGCCTTGTCTTCCAGCAATTTTTATGCCTAACTTATTTGGTTGCAGGGTCGTAGATCCTTACTTTTCGTGTTTGGAGGTCAGACACATCTAATGCATCCCTGGATGTGTGATGCAGTTTGTGTCTGTCTGCAAATTAAAAGTTAATTTCTGGTCATTTTTGATGTAAATACTTGGCATTTGGTTAAGTTACAGTCGTTTAAAAAGGGGTCAAACTGTGGCTGTAATGTTGAGCCATCGTGTCCTTTATTAAAAATATTATGCGTTGGCGGTATAAAGGTGGCATGGTGGCCTTCCACTTATCTTGAACATAACTTGCTTTTTGTTCCAGTCAAAGCCACGTTCATTATGTTTTTTAACAAGACGCCCCTAAAGGTGTCTGTCCTTCACAGTCCTCGTGCAGTCACTGCTGATCTGAGCTCCAGCTCTAAGGGAGAAAAGGTCCTGGAGCTCTGCATAGCTCCCATTAATCATCTCAGCTGATTCTGTTTACAAAAGCAAAACTTACGGCTAGGGTTTACTTTCATTTTCAATGTAATTACCAGCCAAAGCTCTGCAGTAACTCCCTATGTGATCATGACACCTCCCTCGGTTGCGCCAAGATGTAATATGCATTCACAAGTCCGGCATTACTATCAAGTGTAGCGGAACAAATACCGCATCTCCATGCCTCCATGACATGGTGTGTCTTCTGAAAGGGGCTTTAGTCTGGGTTCTAGTGGTTCATATCACAAATCACACATGGTCATTTCTTTAAAACAATCTAACATTGGCTACAACTGCAGAGCTTATGCTTGGGTGTCTAGTTTAACTACAATCTGGAAATAATTTAAAAACAAACCTAATAAATCACTGTGTCTTTTCCATACTTTATATCACTTTGCCTTTTAGTACTCCAATAAAGATCAGGCTCAACTGTGGCTTAGCCTACCTGTAATCTAATACCTCTTTATAGCAAACAAGTTAGCCATTCCTCTTATTGTCTCTGTTTGACATAAGAATCACAAATGTATCACTTCTACACTTATTTTACTATATATTAAACTGCACTCCGATGACTATAGATTTAAGTGTGGTGTCCTTCCTGTCCTCCAGGAAACCTCCAGTGTAACTTGAGCTTTTTCCTGCCTTTGAGGCCTAGTTTGAACAAAACCATGTCATGTTCTTCCTGATGCAGTCGGCCTTGACCAGCAAAGAGCACGAAGCAAGCAGCTGGATCTGTTCTTAGAAGGAAGGACTAGTTTTTCCACATATGCCTTCCATAAAAAGTGTCGAGAAACAAAGGTTAAAGTTGACATGGCTACAGCCAACAACGGCAGAGATTTAATCTAGTAAAGTCAATACTAGTTAGATGGAAGACATGATGGAGACGGTTCTAGATCAGTGCCCGGACATTTTAATGCGCCCCCCACCCCCCACCCCCACCCCCCTCCCCACACACACACACACACACAAGCATACACACACACACACACATGGGCACATTGGGCCTCTATCTCACCCATCTCGCCTGCACCAATGTAAGGGGGCTTCTCAGGAATTCAACCCCACGTTTTCTCTTTCTGTGCAGAAATACTTTAAACAGTAGATCAGGTCTGAGTAGACACTGTTTATTTCTAAATGCCCGGTCACAAACTCTAAAACAACATCTTGTGCTTCTGATCCTCACAGCACTTCGTTATAAGGAACTATTACTTTATTGCTGTTTTTATATATATTAGAGATGTAAAAAATATCGATATGGCAATACTTNCGTAATATTTTTTCCAGCAATATTATATCGATATTCAAAAGCCACGTATCAGATTTTTGGAAGGGTTTACATGCAAAAATGTGTGCTTTGTCTTTTCAACTAGCTGACTGCTAGTTGGCAGCAGTGTGCAATAACGTTATTACAATGGACTCGTTTCTTTAGCAAACTTAACTTTAAGTGACTTACACGTTTCTTTGGAAAATAGCTCCTTATGTCTTCAACCTTCTTTTTAGCCTCCATCCTTACTCGCTTTTGGCGCTATGTGTCACTCACGTCACATTGTAAACACAAGAGTGATTTAGAACGTTTTCCTTCTAGCTTTGGCGCTGCTAACCGGCGTGGTTTGTCATGTGAGTCTCACGTGACAGCATGCGCAGCCAGTCACACAGGCCTTATACGTTACGGAGGTAGGACACGAGGAGAGAACGTCATTTAACCCTTTCTGCACCTATAGGGTAATGAGACATTTGACAGGCTTGTTTTTTTAGGTGGTCAAAGTATTGGTGGGGACTATTTAGTCATCACTGGATTTTGGTAGGGACATGTTACTTCCGTTCATGCCAAATCTACGCCCATGTCTTCAGCGCGCCGCTTGCACACACTGTCAGCTGCAGCATGTGAAGAAAGTGTGAGATATACTCAGATGCGCTGCTTGAAATTTTTCTCGATTGATTGTTCTACCCCCACATTGTTCTCTGAGCTTATCGTGTAAAATATCTATCTGCACACCTGCGTGAGTCACTAACAAACGTACTCACGGCCAATAAATAAACAAACAAATCACCTTTTGTAAAAACGACTGTTGAACGGCTCAACCCAACTCAAATGGTCGAATAATTCATCCCATCACACAACCCTAAAACATAGAGTAAGAGAGGTATACAGTTTACATGTTGTGTTTTGGGAGGTGTAATATTTTTTTTTTTATCACAGCTTAGATTTGACTGGAGCCATACACTAGTTGTCTTTGGCCCTGGTCTGGTGTTCGTAGATTCTGTTGATGGTGGAAACTGGAAGGGATAGATTGGTATTGGAAAACCGCGCTAGCTGTGGAAAACCCTAACCCCAGTAAGTAAAGCTCAGAAAGCAAAGTTAGCAGCACAAGATACTTTATTTTGTTTAACTTCAGTGACCCAAACTGTAACTCAACCTTGCTTTGCAGTGCGTGTAAGCAACCGCTGACTGATCTGCATCTGTCCTGCAGCTCCGGATGCCTTGTTGCAACAGGAGCCACAATGGGGAACATGTCACCTTAATCCCAGTTACAAGAGAGCTAAGTATAGAAGTCAAGTGGCTACTGGAGAAGATGATGAACAATAGAGACACTGTTGTACTTTCAGCCTCAGCATGACTTTGATATCCTGATTGCTACCTTTGCTGCTCGTCCTAATGGCTCTTACACATTTGTAGCTTTAGGCCACATCCAGACTCCTCTGAGATTTGATGACAGAGATCTGGGCTGTGTGATGGTGGATTCATGAGCTTCAGGTCACAGTTTGTTGTCTGTATGCGAGGATGGATGTTAGCGTGACCGCTAGCCAGCTGTTGCCACTTGAACCGAATACTGCTGCTTGTTAAACAACACAAAGAAGGTGAATGTTTAACAACTCATGTGTGTGTCACAGCTTGCAGACATGGCTGATAGTAGGGTCAAATATTCTCCTGACCCCTCTGGGTTCTTAACAAATGAGTCTCACGGCATCGGAGGCAGCATTCATATCTGATGTGCCGCGCTGTCCATGTGAGACACATGTGCTCCAACTTAAGGTGGAAGAATCAATCATCTGATATGAGTGGAATAAGGAGGATTTCACATCAACCCCCCAATGCCTTGTACACACGTGGGATCTCCCCATGGCCAGAGGGATAAATAACATCCAGGGACAATCTTACACAGCTGAGGATTTACCCTTCTCAATTTCTGTTGTCAATGGTAACAATATATGCTGGTCTGCAGGGTATGAGCCAGTATGACTGTCGAATGACATCAGTGCAACAGGGTGGTGGTGAAAACCTGCAGCTACCTGACACACACCCACGAGTCACAGGTCCCAAAGGTGGAACTCCCTCTTGTACAGAGTGGGAATAAATCAAGTGTCAGGGTAGCAGGTAAAAAGGTGGATAATAGGACAAGACAAAGAACAAACAAAAGCAAAAAGGACGGACATGAGCTCACATGTATGGTTCTAAATTCACCCAGGTGCTGTGTGTGTGTGTGTGTGTGTGTGTGTGTGTGTGTGTGTGTGTGTGTGTGTGTGTGTGTGTGTGTGTGTGTGTGTGTGTGTGTGTGTGTGTGTGTGTGTGTGTGTGTGTGTGTGAGCGTGATAAGGGGGGTACTGCCTCCATGTGTCCCAGCACCCACAGTGCTCAGCAGCCTGTCACCACAGTGACAGAAGAGTTTAGAGCTGTCAGAAGGAAAGCATGAGTCTCAGATCTGTAGTAAAATCCGTGGATGCCGCTGTGATGTACTCAGGGATGAAAACCTAAAGCCTGGGGCACACCGGAGACAGATGCGCCGCGGTTCTGGAAAGTTAAACGGTGACACAGGACACGTGGCCCCGCCTGCTGTGCACTTCTTGAAAAATTGAGTGAAAGTCACAACATCACGCGCGTCTTGACATCAGAAAGCGGGAAGTGACTCTACTGTTTATACGTGATACGCTATTTATTAGAATTTTTTTACATCAATAACATTTTAAAGTTATCAAAACTACGGTTGGGTTTGTGCCGTAAAGCCGTTCCACGTGGTACTTTCTGTTGTAAAGTACTCCACAATGCTGGAAACAGCTGCTGCGTCGCTTGAAATAGAACTGGCGCCTATCTTCAGCGCCTCGGCGCGGTGCTTCTGGGATATGGTGCTCCCCGTGTAGCCACTCATATTAACTATAATGGCTTCTATTTAAATGACGGCGTAGGCGTGGTGTAGGCGTGGTGTAGGCACGGGCGCACCTGTCTCTGGTGTTCCCTAGGCTTGAGAGTAGGAAAGAATAAAGTGAAAACGAGACAGAGGAGAAAGAAAAAAAGGCCAAGAGAAAGGAGGCATTTGGAGAAACCTACAGGTTTAGGAGGATAAAACAACAGGAAGGGAAGAAGATGTGAGAACTTTAAACTGACATCAGCAAATAGTGACAACCTATCACAGTGCCTGGACTGTACCATCCCTGTTTCCCCCTCACTCTGTCTGCTTGGTGACATCACAAAACTTAACATTGAAACAAACTTAACATTGAAACAAAGAAACATCTCCTTCTCCTCTGGGTTTTAAACATTGCCAAGAAAACAATTCTTGAACAGCCAATTAGAAAAGCTCTGCTGGGCCCCCGGTAGGGCTGGTTGCCCTTGGGTCCTGGATCGCTGGGTCCCAGGCTCGGCCGGCTAGGGGGTAGGAGGCTGCGGGCGGGCCTGTGGGCTTGCCGCTGATATCCCCCGGGACTCTGCCAGCTGTTGGTTGTGGTCTCCTGGAGCGATCCTCTGTGCCTCTCGAGGGTGGCTAGAACTTTTCTGGTTGCAGTCTCCCTATGCTCTGGGGCAGCTCCTGGATCTCTGGGACTTGGAGCTCCATCCGTCTCCTACACATCTTTGGGGTGCAGATCTATAGCCCCTCACACTCTCTATTGGATGCTCCTATAAAGAAACCTTACATATACAAGCGTGTGTACACACACAGGTGCTCACATGGTGCTCTCATAAGTATGGACTTGGGCACGTTCAGCACATGTCTTAAGGCTGTGGTTGGCACTAAATGCACTGTGATTTATTATTGTGTGAGTGTTCAGTAAAACAATGCTGATTTTATATTTCCTCATCAAGTTCACACAGTGATAGCTTGCTCTTGTTGTATTGTTGTGTGTTGTTTTTCTCTTTCTGCAGGTCTAGAAGCAGACTCTTGTTCATCATTGATTGTTTATTTTTGTGCCCCCCCCCCAGTCTCTACCTTTCTCTTTCACCTCTGTCTCCGTGTCTGGTCGGACTTATGAAGCATTCAAAAAACAATAACAATAAAGTTGTAAGTATCAGGCGCGACATTAAAAACAGAAGCTTTGATGCTCCACCTGTCTCACATTAACTCCTCATCAGCTCCACCTGCAACGCTCTCTATAAAACACTTGGACCAACACCAAGCCGGCGCCAGATTATTGAATGCCCAAATCAAGTAAATTCTCCAGCATTTCTATATTGCCTGAACCACGTTTCCCGACCTTTTTTTGTCTCACAGACCTTCCATCTTGCCTCGCCCCTTTTTGGATCCTGTTAGTTTGATTACAAGCCTGCCTGGTATATGGACCTTGGGTATGCTTCTCGACCTTGCATCCTGTCTGCTCCCTGTCTGTGACTCTGCCTCTCAGTCTACCTGGTTTACCGAACGCCGACCCGTCTCTGGATTTTGCCTCTCGCCTTTCCCCTTGGATTTATTACGGATCTCTCTGGCTCTGACCCACGCCTCTTCACCACCCTGCCTCAGCCTCAGCCCCATCAGTCTCTGGTAACTAGTGATGTGTCGGTCGCGAACGAACCGGCTCTAAGAGCCGGCTCTATGAAGTGAACGAAGGGAGCTGGCTCGTCATTGGGAGCCGTCCCCTCCCCCCTCCCCTCTTGCTTTGGTGAAAGCTACAGGCGATTGGTCAACATGTGTAACTGCGTGTCCAGACTGTCCACACACAGAGCAGTAGGGGGAAGAGGGAGGATCAGACTCAGACACACAGCAGAGCACATGCGGGTGGAGGGAGACGAGAGGGAATGAGGAGGAGGAAAAGGGCGAGCGAGAGAGGAGAGTGCGACGAAGACGGTGAGAAAATGAGCACCAGCAGTCGGAAAGTTGAGATTTCTTAAAGTAATCAGATAATAAGTCCATATAAATGATACATATTTAATATATTGCAGTTTTACATTAGTAAATCAATTTAAATATAGTTTTGCATTATTTTGGTTATAAATGTACTCTATGCAACAGAAAATCTGAGGAGCCACTTGGGAGCCGAAAGAGCCGGCTCTTTTTGGTGAGCTGAGCCAAAAGAAACGGCTCTCTAAAAAGAGCTGGAATTCCCATCACGACTGGTAACGCTACATCTCTGTAAATAAAATACTTAAAGCGCTTACTGTGTCTGGTTGTCCACACGGGTCTCCAAGTCCGATCCTAACAGCTGCCCTCTGGCAAGTGTTACAGGTTGATCCAGACCAGCACCGAAAGACTCAGAAATTACTTCATTTGTCACGATTCTGAACGCACACCTGAAAGCTGTAGGTTGTTAGTGGCACTGAGTCTACAGATGACCAGTAATATTTTTTTTAGATCTACAGGGTGGGCCATTTATATGGATACACCTTAATAAAATGGAATGGTTGGTGATATTAATGTCCTGTTTGTGGCACTCTAGTATATGTGAGGGGATAAACTTTTCAAGATGGGTGGTGACCATGGTGGCCATTTTGAAGTTGGCCATCTTGGATCAAACTTTTGTTTTTTCAATAGGAAGAGGTTCATGTGACACATCAAACTTATTGGTAATTTCACAAGAAAAACAATGGTGTGCTTGGTTTGAACATAACTGTATTCTTTCATGAGTTATTTACAAGTTTCTGACCACTTATAAAATGTGTTCAATGTGCAGGCCACCGTGGTCACAACCCATCTTGAAAAGTTTGCCCCCTCACATATACTAATGTGCCACAAACAGGACGTTAATATCACCAACAATTCCCATTTTATTAAGGTGTATCCATATAAATGGCCCACCCTTTATTTAAGCTTGTTTTAAATTAATTGCCACAAAAATCAGCGTCTCATAGAAAAGTTTTTTTCTTTCTAATTTTAAACAAAATCTAGTTTATTTATTTATATTTTAAGTGTTTCAAAAATGACAACTAATCTTATAGTAGATATTTAGGGGAGAGAAAATAACATCACTGACTTCAATCTCTAAAAATCTTCCTTAGAGCTCCTTAGAGGTATTTTTGTCCTCACAACTCTGAGAATAAGCAATGATTAATTCTCTTATTATTTCTAAAAGGGTTCAGCCAGTATGCATCTGAATCAAACAACCACAGCACCTTGGCCCGTCTTTGGGTTTTAGCATGAACCCATCTAATTACTGAAAACCTGCTTCTGACCAACATGTTTTATGTGACTCAGGTTTCATATCAGACTCAAATGTCAGGTTCAAAACTTATATACACAAAAAAGCTACTCAATTATAGTAACAGGAGTAAATGTAATTCTTTACTTTACACCTCTACAAGTGGGCTATCCTATTGTACCACTATTCCAAGCAACATCTGGATTTTATTGGTTGACTTTGAGTAAAGATTTTGGTATCATGACTTTAGTCATGTGGGGTTTCTTTCTTTTCCAAAGGGTCTCAACCTCATGATCAACTAGCTTAACCCTCCCACTGTCCTAATGGGTGTCACCCCATGAGTAAAGTTGACTATTGAGCAGGATTGATGGTTTTTCCCTTGAGGGCCACGTGGCAAGGGTGAGGTGGTGCTTACCCATGAAGACAGTGGGAGGGTTAACTCACAGCAGTGGGTTACTAACACAGGCACCGCGTTTGGTAAAGTTTAAAGAACAGCTATAATTATACTCAAATTCTCAGCATTAAAAAAAGAGTTTTTACTAAATCTAACAAAATAATCCACAGGAATTACTACAAAAACAACACGAAGGGTCAAAAAGCCCTTCAATAACTAGCAAATGCTTTCCAGGAGGCCGATAGTTCATAAAAATACCTCACAAGAGGAAATACAGAGGGTTCACCAGGAGGTGCACACCGTTCATAAGCAGTTCTGCTGTCTCCCAGGCCTCGTTTTGTTTTTAACCCCTTCGAATTGATGAGTTTTAACAGTGAAGGTTTGAACTCTGAGTAATGTGTTTTAAAGGTTAAAGCTCTTAGTGATCCATAGGGATCTTTGGGTGATGTCAACTTGGTTGACTCAGTTTGAAGGTTAATTCTGTTTTGGTTTTTAGACTTTTATCAACTTTGTTGTGTTTTAAACACCTTCAGTTTCGATAAAACTTTTAACAAAGTTTTAACCAGGTGTTTAAATTGTTGATAAGTTGTCTTTTAACTGTTAACCTTTTTGAGAATTTTCCATTTTGCATTATTTTAATAATGCGTACCATCTGTTTGCACTTGTTTTTAGAACCTTTTATAACAATCAAACCCATTTTTAAATCCACTGTCATGTTTCTTATGTTACCCCCTCCTTCACATTTTAACAGCACGTCGGGGTTGTAACATAAATGGATAGTGAAAGTTTTCCTTTAAACTTCCCCATCCCTCAGAACTATCAGATCTCATTACTAAGTCCAAACCTTCTACCTGTCAGCTAGATCCCCATCCAACAGTTTTTGTTAAGTCCTGCCTCTCCTCCCCTTTATAACAGCCATTATTCATTCCTCACTATCATCTGGAACGGTCCCCTCCCTCTTCAAATCCACTTCAGTCCGTCCTATACTGAAAAAACCTGGTTCAGATCCGAATCATTTCAACAGTCTCTGTCCCATTTCCCATCTCCCCTTCATTTCCAAATTTCAAGAGAAAACCATTGCATCTGAGCTCCACTCCTGTGTCACCCACAATCACCTCTATGAACAATTTCAGTCTGGCTTCCATCCCCACCACAGCACAGAAACAGCTCTCATTAACCCTCTCAGGCTCAAAATAAGTTTTGGTTAAAGGACGAACAACTAAGTCCTTCAGGGGTACTTCTGAGTTTAAAAATGTTCATAAAATACGTATGTGGAGTAACCAGGTGGGTAGGTTTTAACGTTGCCAATCTGCAACGCCTGCCTCCAGAGGGTTAAAATCACCAACGACCTACTCATTGCTGCTGATTCTGGTTTGATTTCCTTTCTCATTCTCCTCGATCTGAATGCGGCCTTCGACACAGTTTCTCATCCCATCCTCCTCAATAGACTCTCTTCCTTAGATATCAGTCACACCCCTTTCCGCTAGTTCAACTCTTACCTTACCGGACGCACTCAGTTCATCCAGTTAAAATCCTTCTCCTCAAAACCCTCCCCAATCAAGTCAGGCGAATCCCAGGGCTGTCCTGGAGCTCCTCCTCTTCATAATCTATCTCCTCCCTCTTGGCAATATCTTCCGCAAATTTCGTATCCAGTTTCGCTGCTTCGCGGATGACACCCAGCTCTACATTTCCAGTAAACCTAACTCCACTCTCCCACCCTCCTCCCTTACCCTCTGTCTCCCAGAAATGAAATCTTGGTTCACCTCTAATTTCCTCAAACTCAACGGTAATAAAACTGAACTTCTTCTCATTGGTAACACATCCACCATTTCCAAATCTGACAGCTTTTCTTTAACTATTGACAGTGCCACAGTCTCCCCCTCCCCTCAGGTTAAGAGTCTGGGTGTCATCCTCGACAGCTCACTTTCTTTTCGTGCTCACATCAATAACATAACTCGGTCAGCCTATTTCCATCTTCGATCGATAAACCATCTCTGCCCCTCCCTTACCTCTCACACTGCCACCATTCTTGTCCACAGTCTCGTCACCTCCCGTCTCGATTACTGCAATTCAATTCTTTTTGGTGGGGATGTAGACTCTGGAGGAAGAGGGGACGTAAACTTTGGAGGAAGAGGGGATGTAGACTGGAGGAAGAGGGGACGAAGACTCTGCAGGCAGAGAGGAAGGCGCCAGATGTGGTGCTGACGGGGCTGGAGGCGGAGCCTCTACAGGCAAAGACGAAGGCGCCAGATGTGGCGCTGACAGGGCTGGTGGCAGAGCCTCTTGAACAGGCTGGACCGTAGCCACTTGGACACGCTGGACCATTGCCTTTTGGACTGGCTGAACCGGGACCACCGCTAGATGAGGATGCGGTGTGACCTCGGGGACCACCACTGGAACTGGATGCAGAGCGACCCCGGGGACCACCGCTGGAACTGGATACGGTGTGACCCCGAGGACCACCGCTGCAACTGGATACGGTGCAACCTCGGGGACCACCGCTGGAACTGGATACGGTGCGACCTCGGGGAACACCGCTGGAACTGGATACGGTGCGACCTCGGGGAACACCGCTGGAACTGGATACGGTGCGACCTCGGGGACCACCGCTGGAACTGGATACGGTGCGACCTCGGAGAACACCGCTGGAACTGGATGCGGTGCGACCTCGGGGACCAGCGCTGGAACTGGATGCGGTGCGACCTCTGAGACCACTGCTGGAACTGGATACGGTGCGACCTCGGGGAACACCGCTGGAACTGGATACGGTGCGACCTCGGGGACCACCACGGGGACCACCACTGGAACTGTATACGGTGCGACCTCGGGGACCACCGCTGGAACTGGATGCGGTGCGACCTCTGGGACCACCGCTGGAACTGGATGTGGTGCGACCTCGGGGACCACCGCTGGAACTGGATGCGGTGCGACCTCTGGGACCACCGCTGGAACTGGATGCGGTGCGACCTCGGGGACCACCGCTGGTACTGGATGCGGTGCGACCTCTGGGACCACCGCTGGAACTGGATGCGGTGCGACCTCGGGGACCACCGCTGGAACTGGATACAGTGCAACCTCTGGGACCACTGTTGGAACTGGATACGGTGCGACCTCGGGGACCACCGCTGGAACTGGAAGCGGTGTGGGCGGGTGGTGCTCGGACTGAGGTTGCAGGGCAGGAAACACTCGGGCTGGCAGCGCAGCTCTGGCCTCAGAAGACTGTCTGTGACGGCTGTGACGTCCCCATGGTATGGAAGTCTTCTGACCGACCACGAGAGAAGAAGAGGTTTCCGGGACGACTCCAGGCCATGAACACAGACTTTGAGGTGAGGGGGCAGCTCCTTTAGCAAACCTGACTCACCAGAAGACTGGAGCTGGCGTCAGGAGGAACTGCTTATTGCCAGCAACGCTGATCTGGAGGGGAAACCTGGACCCTTGGCAGTTGTGAGATGGGGGGCTGGACAACCGAAGATGAAGAAGTGGGATTATCTGAACCAGGTGGTGATGAGGACCAGCCTACCAGAGGTGAAGAGGTAGCGCTGCCAGGACCAGAAGGAGGCATGGTAGACTGTATTGTGGGGGAAGACCATTTACAGCCAAATGCTCTTTGGCAAATGCCCAGAATGGCATGGATCTTAATAGACGGTCTTCAAAATAGTCCGCAGCCTACTCCAGGGCACGACCGCGAGACCTTGTTGAAGTCCGAGGAAGCCGGGTCCAGACGAGCGCAGGCTTCAATGAAGTCTCGGCAAGAATCTGAGTTGCCACAGTACCTGTAGCGGTGTGATGTGGGTGGAGTCGAGGGTTCTGCTGAATCCAGTGTAGGTTGGTCCATTATGTCACGTTGAGAGCAGGAGGTTAGGACCCAAAATGCAGAACACCCAGAACGACACGAGGCAAAAGCAGATGTAAAAGTAAAAATTCCTTTTATTAGGATGGGGAACAAAAATAAAGTCCAAAAGGGCAGGAAGCCAAACCAAATATCTAATTCCTGACAAAACCAAAAAAGCTCACTTTCTGAGCAGATAACTAGAGACTAGGTGGGGAAACAAAACAACGCTGACACAGACAATGGACCAACAAACACTGAGGGACAAGACAGAGTTTTTAAACACAGAGGGAAGCAATCAGGGGAACAGGTGACAGGTGTAAGGACCGAGGTCTGGAGGGAAGACAGGTGTCATCAATAAACTAAATGGGGAAAGAACAAGCAGAGAGGACTATAAACCATAACCTATAAAACACTAAATAACTAAACCTAGAAACTAAGGGCAAAGATAAACAACTGATGACTAGAGGGGTGAGGAGAACTAATGCAAACAAATAGGAACTACAAGGGAGTGACTAGGAGGAAACATAAGGGAAGCCTAGAGGGAGCTGGGGAACACAAGAAGACACGTGAGGAGAACCTGAGTGGAAGAACAGGAGGGGGCTGGGGACCAAGGGGCCACAGAACATGACAAGCAGCCCGTATTATCACCAGAACACCTTCCTTTCACTGCATCACCCCGGTTCTCCAATGGCTTCACTGGCTTCCATTTAAATTCAGGTCCATCTTCAAGATTCTCCTCCATACCTTCAAAGCCGTCCACAATCACTATCTCTGACAGCTCACACACTCAGACACATGACGATGATAAGGTTAAGCTAATATCCTGACATATTGCTTTCTGTTCGACCAATCAGATCTCCTGTATCTGACGCAAGGTGTGTTTTCTGAGGTTTGTTGGTAAAACCCTTTTTACATGTCAAATTCTGATTTGTTAGTAAATCAAAAACTGACGATAATTAAAACAGGACTCACCGTGAGTCAGTTCTTGAGAAAGCTTCATACTGGCCATCCGGAGCAAAACCTCTTTAACCCAGAGCATCTTTTGACAAGCTGTCAAAAACCTGTTGCATGCTACAGCTGACCGCAAATGGTTTTTGCAGAATAAAGATGAACCAGCTTCAACTCCTTAAGAGTTATTCCTAAGATGCAAACAACTGTGGTGATCTGGAGAGATCTCGAGACCTGTCTGGTCGTACTGCGGTTTCTCCTACGAACATTGGTACCTTTGGGATCCATCCGACTACCTGACAGTCCGGATCTACAATGAGGGTGTCCGACGAAGGGTACGTAGGGTCACAGGTTGCGTCTGAACTATAGTTGTAGCAGACCAAATTCACTCCCACTCAGAACTCAGTTTCTCCAGACACGAAGGTTCTGATAACATCACATTCACACATCATCACACCTCACATTCCATCCACTCAGATCCATTCATCACATAGTGTTTCCTAGTCATCATGTTTTTAATTGTTTAGAAAATAAATTTCTTACTGTTATGAACTTGACTCTCTCTGAATTTATGCGAAGTGTCTGACAATCCCTGAATAAACTAAGAATTCTAAATCTTCTGGTTAAACATTCAAGACCAATCAGACTGGATTTCCATGTTTATATAGAAATTCACATCATATTGGTCAAACTGAAGGGTAGTATATCAAGCTTTAAAAGCACCCAAATACACACGGATGTTACTCCTACATTATCATTATTATTATTGTTGTTATTATTATTACAATTTTTGTATATTTGTATGCTTTCACTGAAGTGCCAGAATCAATCCATGCTTCTAAGGCAGTTTCAGGGTTAGTTTATGGAAAGCGTCCTTCTGATGTGGGCACTTCCGAGAAGAACAATCTTCTGGATTTCTTGGACTGTTGGGTTTCCAGGAATCTGTTTTGTTCTCTTTTCCAGTTCCTTCTTGATGAGGCCAAGTGCACCCACTACACACCATTATTACTATTATTATTATTATTGTTTGGTAAGAAAAGGACAAACTACACTTTGGTGAAAACTATAGAAGAGCCAGAACTGCGGTCACCCTGGAGAGATGAAAGTAAGACCAACCTGTGTCAGATCCAGATGTTTATCCAGAATAAACGTCTGGATCAGCCCCTGACCTGAAATATAAAACATCTTCTGTGAAGCACTTGGAGGTAGAGGGATTTCCTGTGCCACTGGGTCACAAGTGTTCATGTGACAGACGATAAAAGATGATTTTTTTTTTCCATCGATCCAGACTGTCTGACAGCTTCAGGCTGATGTGGAGAAGGGAAGCATCCCAGTGGGGTTTAAAGGAAAGAGCCAGAACGTTCATCAGTCTAACAGAGTCGAGGAAAGAACTAAAGAAATAAAACCTTATTATTGTTTAGCCTCAGAGGTGAGAGGAATTGGTTTTAGAAGGCATGTGAGCATGTACATGAATAAATCATTCTAATCAATCAGTTGTAATGCAGAAGAAGAAATACAGAATAAATAAAAAGCACAGATTTGTCGTTTGGTATTTTAAACATCCCACAATGAAATAATGTTTTTTTTCCATCTGTAAAATAAATGCTGTAACTTTAAATGAAAAATGCACTTTAAATGAATAAATTACCATAGGTAACTATTTGCAGCAGAAGTTAGCCATAGTAGCTCCAGTCTAATGTTTGGGGTAGAATAACCCAGAAATGCTGCATTTAGGTCAAAGTTTAGGTTTATAAATTAACATTCACACAAACTGCCTTCAAACAGTTCTAATCTGAGCTTGTTCAACCAGATTTCAAGTAAGATATTTCTGCCTAAACTTTGAAACATCTCGCTATAATCCTCAACACATCCTGGGTCTTTAGTTTTGGGTTGTCTGGTTCCAACGGAGCCTCACAGTGTCACGGTCTGGGGTTTCCCCTTCCACTCACTAATTGGTTTTGAGTTTTCCTCATCGACGTACATACTGGACATCGTGTTTCCATAGGCTCCAATAATACGTTTTTAGCCAAAATGGGAGGTGGCCACCACCGCCATTTTGACCGTGTCACAGGTTCCGTCAAGCCCAGACAATTCCACAAAACGGAAAAGAGGTGGAGCTGAGGGTGGTGCTGTAAGGCTGGGATCAAATGACGAATCCGTCGAACTGAAGCAATGTAGCTACAAGCTAACCCAAAGCTAACGTGGAGGTGGGAGCTAAACTAAAGGAGGTAGCTACCTAGCTACAACCGGAGTTAACTGTGTACAACACCGGAGCTTCTGAGTCAGAGATATACCAGGCTGACCGCTGGGTAAAACTGGGTAGAACACAGAGGTCTCCCGAGAGCTCCACAAGCCAGCAGCCGCGCAGCAGCCAGACGCCGCGGCGATCAGAGATGTGCCAAGGTGCAGTTGAGGGAAGGGTGCCACACCGATAGTCGGAACCCAGCTCCACCAACATGTAATATTTTCCTTCTACATGTGGGCATGTCTGGAAGTGGGGAAGCTGCAGGTCATCTGCTCATCAGCCGGCCAGGGAATCTTAAGCACCTGAGAGACGCCTTCACTTCGCTGGATGATTAGCCCAACTTGGGTATCACCTATCAGCCAATTCTGAGGAATAAGATTTTGAGTATTTTAGTCTTTTGAGTATTTGTTCGAGTTTGTTAGATTGTGTATGCCTGACCACCCTTTCAACCATCTCCGCAGACATCACCCCACTTCCACCTCTGACCGACCGCAATCTGGAATTCTTCGACTCCCTGTTCGTCTCTCAGCCCGTCCCTGGCCTCGCCACTTCCAACAACCCACCTAAACCCTCCTGGATCTTTCACAAGCCTCCTTGCTCAGCTCTCTCCACCTCAAGCCCTCAGGAACCCTGCCGCAAGAAAGCTCCCTTCCCCAGACTGGACCATCCCCCCTCTCAAGTCATCCACACACTTCAAGACCAAAAGTCCTCTAAACCCCACAATCTATTCAGTTCTCAAAACCGGACCTAAACTCCCTCTGTCTCCAGATCTCCACACCGGAATCCCGTCCAAAGAACTCAGCCTGATTTTATGCTGTTCCTTTAGTTCTCCTTATAATAAATTATTGTTTGAACTCTTACTTTTGTCAGTGACTGATTCTGTATGTCGTGGGTTAGACTATTGCCACACAACATGACACACAGCTGCAACGGTTTGTAGGCGGTTACTTTTAAGAAATTGTCCTTAGAATATAAAGGTATTCAATAAAATGTAATATTCCATAAAAATATGGATTATCAATCATATTGAGCCTTTGATATTCGATTGATGATGAAACTAGGTACTTTGGGTATGGAAGGGGATCAGCACTTTAAAATAATTTCAACACAGCTGAGAGGAGTTGACCTCTGAAAGGTCAAAGATCGCAGCTTCCTTTACATTCGCACGACTGGCCGATGAGGTACATCCTGGGTCTGCTGGTGAGACGTTTCATGTCTGATGAGTTGTTACTCTGATGGAGTTTTGCAGTTTTGAAAAGAAAGTTTGAACTTGAAAGGATGGTCCTTTACTCACTAAAACAGTTTATCCCAACTGTTCAGCTCGCTGGAACCATCAACATATAAATATTGGACAATGGGTTTCCATACACTCCAATAATACGTATTTAAGCCAAAATGGGAGGTGGCCACCACCGCCATTTTGACCGTGTCACAGGTTCCGTCAAGCCCAGACAATTCCACAAAAGGGAAGAGAGGTGGAGCTGAGGGTGGGGCTATAAGGCTGGGATCAACTGACGACACCCGGTCAAACTAGCTACAAGCTAACCTGAAGCTAACCCAAAGCTAATACGGAGGTGGGAGCTAAGCTAACGGAGGTAGCAACCTAGCTACAACCGGAGTTAACTGTGCACAACACCAGAGCGTCTGAGTCAGAGATACGCTGGGCTGACCGCTGGGTAAAACTGGGTGGAACACAGGGGTCTCCGAGACCTCCACAAGCCGGCAGCCGCACAGCAGACAAGCGCCGCTG
Organism: Nothobranchius kuhntae; assembly: GCA_006942095.1. Classification (NCBI taxonomy): domain Eukaryota; kingdom Metazoa; phylum Chordata; class Actinopteri; order Cyprinodontiformes; family Nothobranchiidae; genus Nothobranchius; species Nothobranchius kuhntae. The sequence continues at coordinate 704,429 of SSNQ01034575.1, forward strand.
CAATCTGAGATGCGCAGAGCTGCCGCTGGGGACAACCGGGTGGAAAGGATTCCATCCCAGAGCTCCACAAGCCGGCAGCCCGCGCAGCACACAGAAGCCACGATCAGACAGAAATGCACCGAGCTGCGGGGAGGGGAGAAACGGGTGGAAAACATCGGTCTCCCGAGAGCTACACAAGCCGATAGTCGGAACCCAGCTCCACCAACATGTTATATTTCAACCCATTTTCTGAAGTGCAGCATTATGTTAAATGCAGTGGGTTTTACCCTATTACATTTAAATTTCATGGTTAAACAGTACATGTTAAAATCTAAGCTCAGCTCGGCAGTGACCTAAAATACATAAATATAATTTTACTTGCCGAAAAAAATGAAGTGGAGACTCCTTGGACGCTCTATTAGTGCAATTAATGCCACAGCACGTAATTTTGTCCAACAATTGCACAAAAAATATCCAAAAAACAATACACAAACACAGAGACTCAAAATCCCGGAACAGTTTCCAAGCCAGACCGAGGCTCTACTGAGGCCTTTACACGGAGCTAGCTCTGTGGTCACGTGGGTCGGATGCTCATTAATTATACAGAATTTTAGGCTTTTAATAAACTTAAACAGAAGAGTGAGAAAAAAACTTCACCCCTCTCAGAGTTGTCATGAGTGTAAACTAGATAATTTAAACAAAAAACATGTTTTGGTACCAGGCTGTAAACATTTATTTCTGCTGTGAATTTGGTATTTTTAACATGGGAGTCAATGAGGATTTGCTCGCTTCTGACACCAGCCCCCAGCGGATGAGGATGGAACTGCAATTTTTGGTACTTCCGGGTTGGAGTCAATTTTTGAACCGCATTGTGGGGGCTTGGCTGGAACTCGTGTTAACTGTTATTTACAGATTCAGACAAATCAGAACTTACCAAGTTTAACATGGGCATTAACAAAGTCCCTCAGACACCACTCCTTCCCCAAACACTTATTCACTCATTCCACTTAATGTGAAGTCAATCTGTAAAACAGTCTTTCTCAATGCAGTAGTATTAATATGTGAATATACTGATAATAAATCATTATTAAATTCAACTAGTAGACTTATTTGGTGTATTTAAGATCTGAAAGAAAGCATTATTTCCAGAATAAACAATTATGTTCATTCATTCATTACTGTGAAGCAGTCAGGCATTATTAGAACACTTTAGACAAACAGAGTATGATTGTAAATAACTTATAAAGTTAGAAAATCCTTATATGAAACAAAATAAGAATTTTTTTGTCACAAGAGTAAAGTCTTGTCTCCTGCGGGAGGACCTCGGGAGTTGCAGCCCCGGTAAGTCAGGAGATATTTCATTATTGCTTATTCGGGTCATGGGTGTCATCATAGGTGGCACACTGATGAAGCAGTCCTTGTCTACGTCACACAGGTGATGAAACAATTCAGTTTTGCAGGTGATGTGCTTTCCATCAATTTAATTCTAATCTGTATTTTATTAAACTGACATGAACTTAATCTTGATCCAAGTTAAAAAACTCATTTTATGTACATATCGCCAAATCACGACAAGAGTCGTCTGAAGGACCTTCACACTGTAAACATTCCAATACAGGTCAGTTCATTAAGCCAGTCAGTAAAAGGATTCCTATATAACGAACCCAGCAGAGTTCCACCAGTATTTCTGTTTCCTTGAGTGTGGTGTGTATCTGAACCAGGAACCAGAGAGCATCAACACTGCAGCCACATACGAGGTGTGTGTGGCCTGGCTCAACTTCACACCCTGCCCAGCCATCACTGCTTGCTAAGTCTGGAAGGTGACCATGAACTAATAACAGCATTTGCCCTCATGCAGGCATACACACACAAACAAACTCATCCCAGATGGGAGGCAGCTGCTGAATGAACAGCTCCACATCAGCTCTAAAAATAACGGCGCAGAGACAAAACTCTAATTGATGAAGGCCCTTCTGTCCTCGGCTGGAGCTCTCACGTCCTGTGGGATTTCACTCTGAGAATATCTCATATACAGTTTTTGATTTCAGTTTTCAACATTATGAGGAGCAGAGGAGTTAAGAGCCTGTCTCATATCCAGATGGCTGTGGGATTGAGTCCTGCTCAGTCTGCCACAGTCGTGTCCTTGGACACAACCCACCACCCTCCCTCCTTACCTGCTGGTGGTGGCCCCAGGGCAGCTCAACACCACCAGTGTGAGAATGTATGCATTATACAGTGCCTTGGGGAGTAAGGACTCTCTAGAAGGCATTGCATAAATATAGGACATTTACCATTTATGAGCTGAGGTGCTGTGACCAGTGAGATGCAGACCTCCAGACCTGCAGCCTGATTTGAATCACTACCTCTGAGGTAGCGGAGCACCATTCATGAAGATGGTACCTAAATGCTCAGAGACCAAGACATCAGGAGAGGGACTATGTGAAAGATGGAGGAACAAATGGTGGGCTCAGCTGCAATGTAATAAGAACTTCTGAGAGGGAAAAGGCTGTCTTCGCAGTAGGCTGGTTCCCCAGGCTGTTAGAAAGCCGAGAACAGACCGAGTCCACATGCCCACCAGTGGAACGTGTGTGTGTGTGTGTGTGTGTCTGTGTGTGTGTGTGTGTGTGGCAGCAAAATACTTCAACAAACTCACAACACTTTCAGCTATTACTGGTTAAAAACTCTTTGATACCTATTACAGTTTTTCTAAAATCACAGGTAGAAGTTGAGGTACGGCTTGAGATTTTCAGAAAAATTCACAAAAATTATAATGGGCAGAGATAGGAGCAATGACCCTCCTTTGCTCCATTTCTGGCATTGTCCTTAGAAAACCGTAAGTCCGATTGAAATGAGACACACGCTGGCTTAAAGCTTCGTTTTGAGCTATAAATCATGAATGTACTCCAAACATTGTGGTCGTACGGTTCATTTCTTTGAGAATATTTAAATAAATAAAAAATGTCTCTCACCACTCTAAACTGAAGATTCCACACTCTAACCACAAAATTCCACGTTCTCCGCTCCGCTCCGGCATGAACTCCGCAGCAAAAACGGTCCCGTTGTAGTCAATCAGAGCTGTTCCACCACTGCGGCCGTGCGGTGCAGTGCGCCGCCCGCGTTCCGCCATCCGGCAAAAATAGGATTGATTCTATTTTTGCCGGACGCCGGAGCACCTCCACAGTCAATGGACAGGAATCACAACCGCCCAAAAGGAAAGGGAGCAAGTACAGCTTCCGTTATTTCACAATAAATCGATAACAAAAAGCGTTTTTTTGTTTCATATGCACAGGTTTAACAACTTTTAACAACAATCAATGGCAGTTGAACTTTAAAGAGCAAGTCACCCTCAAATCAACTTTTTTTTGTTGACAAACTATATGAGTGTCTAATTGCTCTGTAGACAAATGTAGTCAATAATTTGCCACTTTAGTTAATCTTAGTTAAAATTTAAATAATCTGCCTAAAACTGTCAGTGATGCACCGTCGTCAGGCAAAAACTCAGCACTGCATTTGAATTTAAATCTGCCATCGCTATTTGCTAAGAGGTACACTATTATGTTAGATGGTACATCATGATGTCACAATGTCGTGAGTGTGTGTATTTGTTAGTGGCTCCGCCCTCTCGGTCTGCTAGGCAACAGCATTTGTTGCATTTTTCAAGCAGGAAGTGGGAGTTGAGTACGAATCTGGCAGGGGGTGACTTGCTCTTTAAATGCACAAAAATAAGCCATAAATACAGTTTCCACTATCAAAGCAGTCACACTGCTGATTTCTCAACACAAATGATGGGCAGATTAAACAGTTCATTTCGATGCTTCTCTCACACAATGGGTGTTTGGATCTAACTTCCGCATTTATTGCTCGGACTGTATTGCAAGATCTCGAAAATCCGGCGCGTACCTGTTTGCGCACCTCAGGTCTCCGCACCGGAGCGGAGCCGTTGTAGAGTGGGTACAGTATAATTTGAGTTCGGAAGCGAGCGGCAGCGGAAAGCGGGGGCGGAGCGGAGATAGTGGAATTTTGGGGTAACTTTTGACTTTCACATTTTCTGGAAGCAACCCTTTCCAACACCCAGACCGTTTGGAGTACCAGAACAAATTATATCTCAAAAAGTAGGAAATTTTGATAGCTTTTCAGAATGGGTTTCATTTTGTCCTTACGTGTTACATTTCTTTCTCTACAAGCCTCAGAAGGAGGAGAGACCCTGATTATGTCTCATTTAAACCCATGTTAAATGAAGAGATTTTCTACTCTGATCGGCTTCAGACAGCTAAAATGTTCTCGTGGTAGGCACATAAAAATTCACACAGATGACCATCAAAGCCTTCTACTGCTCACTCATTTTGAATTTTTCCAATAGGTGCAGTGGTTTTTGAATGGCGATGAGACCTTTCAGAGGTCCGAAGTTACATCTGAGCAGCTGAGCTCTGTTAAATGCAGGATTTATGAAATATTGAAACAAAAATTTTCACCGACCACATCTTTTACAGTACACTAATGATTTTCTCAAATTTAGTAGTTTTTTTTGTCAGCTTCAAAGTGCTGTCTTCAGTTTTAGTGTTGGTATTACATTTTTCGTGCTACAAGCCCCAGAAGGAGGACTGTGCCAGCTTTCCTCCATTTAAACCCCATTTTAAAAAAGGCACCTGTGGCCGACAGACAGCTGAGATGTTCTCCTCATATCTTCTAGAACATTTGTGGTAGGCACACAAGACTTCACACACATGACCCCAAAGCCTTCTGCCGCCCACGCTTTTGGAATTTTTCAAATCGGTGCAGTACCTTTC
>SSNQ01034575.1:709204-750694 GCA_006942095.1 Nothobranchius kuhntae
CAGTAGGCTGGTTCCCCAGGCTGTTAGAAAGCCGAGAACAGACCGAGTCCACATGCCCACCAGTGGAACGTGTGTGTGTGTGTGTGTGTGTCTGTGTGTGTGTGTGTGTGTGGCAGCAAAATACTTCAACAAACTCACAACACTTTCAGCTATTACTGGTTAAAAACTCTTTGATACCTATTACAGTTTTTCTAAAATCACAGGTAGAAGTTGAGGTACGGCTTGAGATTTTCAGAAAAATTCACAAAAATTATAATGGGCAGAGATAGGAGCAATGACCCTCCTTTGCTCCATTTCTGGCATTGTCCTTAGAAAACCGTAAGTCCGATTGAAATGAGACACACGCTGGCTTAAAGCTTCGTTTTGAGCTATAAATCATGAATGTACTCCAAACATTGTGGTCGTACGGTTCATTTCTTTGAGAATATTTAAATAAATAAAAAATGTCTCTCACCACTCTAAACTGAAGATTCCACACTCTAACCACAAAATTCCACGTTCTCCGCTCCGCTCCGGCATGAACTCCGCAGCAAAAACGGTCCCGTTGTAGTCAATCAGAGCTGTTCCACCACTGCGGCCGTGCGGTGCAGTGCGCCGCCCGCGTTCCGCCATCCGGCAAAAATAGGATTGATTCTATTTTTGCCGGACGCCGGAGCACCTCCACAGTCAATGGACAGGAATCACAACCGCCCAAAAGGAAAGGGAGCAAGTACAGCTTCCGTTATTTCACAATAAATCGATAACAAAAAGCGTTTTTTTGTTTCATATGCACAGGTTTAACAACTTTTAACAACAATCAATGGCAGTTGAACTTTAAAGAGCAAGTCACCCTCAAATCAACTTTTTTTTGTTGACAAACTATATGAGTGTCTAATTGCTCTGTAGACAAATGTAGTCAATAATTTGCCACTTTAGTTAATCTTAGTTAAAATTTAAATAATCTGCCTAAAACTGTCAGTGATGCACCGTCGTCAGGCAAAAACTCAGCACTGCATTTGAATTTAAATCTGCCATCGCTATTTGCTAAGAGGTACACTATTATGTTAGATGGTACATCATGATGTCACAATGTCGTGAGTGTGTGTATTTGTTAGTGGCTCCGCCCTCTCGGTCTGCTAGGCAACAGCATTTGTTGCATTTTTCAAGCAGGAAGTGGGAGTTGAGTACGAATCTGGCAGGGGGTGACTTGCTCTTTAAATGCACAAAAATAAGCCATAAATACAGTTTCCACTATCAAAGCAGTCACACTGCTGATTTCTCAACACAAATGATGGGCAGATTAAACAGTTCATTTCGATGCTTCTCTCACACAATGGGTGTTTGGATCTAACTTCCGCATTTATTGCTCGGACTGTATTGCAAGATCTCGAAAATCCGGCGCGTACCTGTTTGCGCACCTCAGGTCTCCGCACCGGAGCGGAGCCGTTGTAGAGTGGGTACAGTATAATTTGAGTTCGGAAGCGAGCGGCAGCGGAAAGCGGGGGCGGAGCGGAGATAGTGGAATTTTGGGGTAACTTTTGACTTTCACATTTTCTGGAAGCAACCCTTTCCAACACCCAGACCGTTTGGAGTACCAGAACAAATTATATCTCAAAAAGTAGGAAATTTTGATAGCTTTTCAGAATGGGTTTCATTTTGTCCTTACGTGTTACATTTCTTTCTCTACAAGCCTCAGAAGGAGGAGAGACCCTGATTATGTCTCATTTAAACCCATGTTAAATGAAGAGATTTTCTACTCTGATCGGCTTCAGACAGCTAAAATGTTCTCGTGGTAGGCACATAAAAATTCACACAGATGACCATCAAAGCCTTCTACTGCTCACTCATTTTGAATTTTTCCAATAGGTGCAGTGGTTTTTGAATGGCGATGAGACCTTTCAGAGGTCCGAAGTTACATCTGAGCAGCTGAGCTCTGTTAAATGCAGGATTTATGAAATATTGAAACAAAAATTTTCACCGACCACATCTTTTACAGTACACTAATGATTTTCTCAAATTTAGTAGTTTTTTTTGTCAGCTTCAAAGTGCTGTCTTCAGTTTTAGTGTTGGTATTACATTTTTCGTGCTACAAGCCCCAGAAGGAGGACTGTGCCAGCTTTCCTCCATTTAAACCCCATTTTAAAAAAGGCACCTGTGGCCGACAGACAGCTGAGATGTTCTCCTCATATCTTCTAGAACATTTGTGGTAGGCACACAAGACTTCACACACATGACCCCAAAGCCTTCTGCCGCCCACGCTTTTGGAATTTTTCAAATCGGTGCAGTACCTTTCGAATGGTTATGAGAAATTTGACAGGTCCAATTTCACTTCTGAAGGACAGATTTAAAGGCTTCTCTCATTAACAGGACTACAGCGCCTCCAACAGCCAGGGAAAAGGCGGGAAAACAGTGCTGCTCTCTGATTGGTTGAGAGTGTTCAACCATTTTCTGTACAAGCGGGATCGAGCACCCACACATATGATACATCAAATCGACCAGCTTGGTCTCAGGAATCTTGTGTTCAATTTTAAATGTGTTATGTGTTACCATGGTAACATAAGTGCATAAGGATATCTCCAAACAAGTCTCATTGAAATGAATGTGAAAAGCCTAATATTGAGCCTATAACATACTGTTGTTTCTTATCTTTCTGAGCTCTATACACTTAAAACTAGCAGCATAGCTGACATTTTAACACTAGTCAGAAGGCAGGAACCGCCCCCTCCTCCTTCGCTGCTCTCTCAATGGCTGAGAGTTTTCAATCATCTTCTGCCTAAAAGGAAATATGCACCCATTCATATGATACATCAATTCACCCTGCTTGGTCCCAGGAGTCTTGTATTAACTTGATATTGTGTTCTGCATTACCATGGCAACATGCTTAGCAAGAACATTTAAAAACATTTTTGACACAACTGTATCAACATACTTTAACATAGAAATCTTATTCAAAGTTTAAAAGAGTCATGTGACATTGTAGATTGCTTTATTAATGCAGACTCCTGCAGTCTCATAGGAATGACTATAAAAAGCTGAATATTGAGCCAATAACACTTCTGTTTTTGATCTTTTTGAACTATCTGTACTTAAAACCAGAAATAAGTTAAATTTGATTAACCTTCAGAAGGTGGGAAAGTGCCCCGCTCCCTCCCAGCCCCCTGACTGGTTGAGAGAGGTCAGTCATCTTCTAGCTAAATGGAATTACCCACCCACACATGTGAGACATCAAATCGATCGGCTTGGCCTAAGGAATCCATCCATCCACATATAAATCCATCCATCCATCCAATAAACCATCTAACATCCACCCAACAGTCCATCCATCGCTTCTTTCATCCAACCATTCATCCATCAGATATCAAGTCTGAACATATGTTAATCTATCAGTTTCAGATATCAGCAAATAATTTTAAATTCACAGTTCAGCCAATTGTAAAAATGTACCTATTAAACTATTCTCATTCAAATGCCAGCTGTTTAAACCTTTCAACTTTTGAGTTTTTAATCAAAGTTCAAAGATTAAAGTTTTCTGCTGTTTAGCAAATTTTGTCCATTCTTCACCTATATTCTGAGCTTTATTACACTTGTTGGTGATTTTTGCTTTTAAGTCTTTAAATACAGTCAGCTCATTTTGACAGTTAAGCTTAGTTTCAGCTTCACTCCATCTATTCAGCAGCTTCAGGAACCAGTTTCCGAATTTAGCATTTGCTGCTAATTTCACAGTTCAGCTAAATGTAAATATTAAACTGTTAAACTTGTCCTACTGAAATAACAGGTGTTTTGACATTTTAGCTGTCCAGATTTTTATACAATGTTCACCGATTTCAGTTTTCTGCCGTTTAGAATTATTTTTCTCTATTCTTCACTTACTTTTTGTGCATTACTTGGCTGTTGGTGCTTTTTGCTTCTACATCTTTCAATGCATTCTGCTCATTTTGACAGCTTTGCTTAGTTTCAGCTTCAGTTCAGCTGTTCAGCAGCTTCAGCTTACAGTTTCAGCTATCCAGCATTCAAACAACATTTCTACAAGAAATGCAAATTTTTCTAGTTCTAACTTTTAAACTTTCACAAATTTCAAATCTTTTGCAAACAGATTTATTTTTGTATATAAACCAATTTTGCATCAAAAACACTTCTTCTTTAGCCTTGTGTGTTCGTTATTCTTACATAACTTATATTTTCATTCAGCCTCCCAAACAAACCTTTAAACAACAGGAAGAAGGGTCTCTTTAACTCATTGTACCTGTTACGTGAAACTGTAGAAACATTTAACTTCACATTCAGACTTCTCTGCCATGGAGTGAGAAATACACAGATGAGTGGTTACCTCAGTCACCCTGATGTGTCACTGGTAGCAGATTCAACATTTCTTTTGATCTTGATTCCGTTTACAGTACTTATAATTTATACGTCAATTTGTAGACACTTTATCTCAGTTTAGATTATTGCTAAATATTGTCAGAATTAGCTGCGTGGGTACTCGTCAGACTTCCATGTGTGCCACATGGTTGCCAAATGGGCACGAAGGCATGCAAATGCATTCACATAAAGCTCATATTAGAGTTCCTCAACCCGAATCACTGCTTCATGTCAGAGAGTATTTATTTTGGAGAGCTGGAACACACACATAAACACACCCCCACCCACAAAGGCATTAGAGATTGCAGCTAGCAGCTCATTCTAGTGACAGCTGATGCAGAGAACAACACAAGGTTGTTGAGATCAAACATAACACTCTGAGTCTGGAGTATGCTGAGAAAAGGCTTCAGAGTGGATAATCACCTCACGCTATAACGAATGGCTCTCCAAACAGGATCTTCAGTGTAACTGGTGTGTTATGCTGAAAATCCTCCTGTCAATACACAACTTCATCTGCCTTCTGGCAAGACAGAGAATGACAGGGCAAGATAAAACTACCCTGATGGCTATCAGCTTGTTTGCTATAGCAATGTGTGTGTGTGTGTGTGTGTGTGTGTGTGTGTGTGTGTGTGTGTGTGTGTGTGTGTGTGTGTGTGTGTGTGTGTGTGTGTGTGTGTGTGTTTATAAAAGATGCAGAATGGCNCGGGGGGGGGGTCCATTCTTCACCTATATTCTGAACTTTATTACACTTGTTGGTGATTTTTGATTTTAAATCTTTAAATACAGTCAGCTCATTTTGACAGTTTAGCTAAGTTTCGGCTTCACTCCATCTATTCAGCAGCTTCAGGAACCAGTTTCCAAATTTAGCATTTGCTGCTAATTTCACAGTTCAGCTAAATGTAGAGATTAAACTGTTAAACTTGTCCTACTGAAATAACAGGTGTTTAGACATTTTAGCTGTCCAGATTTTTATACAATGTTCACCGATTTCAGTTTTCTGCCGTTTAGAATTATTTTTCTCTATTATTCACTTACTTTTTGTGCATTACTTGGCTGTTGGTGCTTTTTGCTTCTACATCTTTCAATGCATTCTGCTCATTTTGACAGCTTTGCTTAGTTTCAGCTTCAGTTCAGCTGTTCAGCAGCTTCAGCTTACAGTTTCAGCTATCCAGCATTCAAACAACATTTCTACAAGAAATGCAAATTTTTCTAGTTCTAACTTTTAAACTTTCACAAATTTCAAATCTTTTGCAAACAGATTTATTTTTGTATATAAACCAATTTTGCATCAAAAACACTTCTTCTTTAGCCTTGTGTGTTCGTTATTCTTACATAACTTATATTTTCATTCAGCCTCCCAAACAACCCTTTAAACAATAGGAAGAAGGGTCTCTTTAACTCATCGTACCTGTTACGTGAAACTGTAGAAACATTTAACTTCACATTCAGACTTCTCTGCCAGGGAGTGAGAAATACACAGATGAGTGGTTACCTCAGTCACCCTGATGTGTCACTGGTAGCAGATTCAACATTTCTTTTGATCTTGATTCCGTTTACAGTACTTATAATTTATACGTCAATTTGTAGACACTTTATCTCAGTTTAGATTATTGCTAAATATTGTCAGAATTAGCTGCGTGGGTACTCGTCAGACTTCCATGTGTGCCACATGGTTGCCAAAAGGGCACGAAGGCATGCAAATGCATTCACATAAAGCTCATATTAGAGTTCCTCAACCCAAATCACTGCTTCATGTCAGAGAGTATTTACTTTGGAGAGCTGGAACACACACATAAACACACCCCCACCCACAAAGGCATTAGAGCTTGCAGCTAGCAGCTCATTCTAGTGACAGCTGATGCAGAGAACAACACAAGGTTGTTGAGATCAAACATAACACTCTGAGTCTGGAGTATGCTGAGAAAAGGCTTCAGAGTGGATAATCACCTCACGCTATAACGAATGGCTCTCCAAACAGGATCTTCAGTGTAACTGGTGTGTTATGCTGAAAACCCTCCTGTCAATACACAACTTCATCTGCCTTCTGGCAAGACAGAGAATGACAGGGCAAGATAAAACCACCCTGATGGCTATCAGCTTGTTTGCAATAGCAATGTGTGTGTGTGTGCGTGTGTGTGTGTGTGTGTGTGTGTGTGTGTGCGCGTGTGCTTAGACATCGGGAAGCAGTAAGAGTTTGGCCCTATGATGTTACAGTTCAAACATCTCATTTATAGAAGTCTGGTCTCACTCCACAAAGTGTGAAAACTTTAAACACATCTGGTTCAAGTTCATCTTTTTACAAACTATACATGTTTTGTGTACAGTTTACATAATCTGGAAGGTCACAAAAATATAATTTCCAAGTGTAATATTGACAGCATTCCCAGTCTACAATCCAGGCCTGCCTTCACCTGTTGGGGGTTGGTAGGAAGTTAGTGGCCGGATGCAGTCAAACCTCCTCCAGGTAACAAAGACAAGACTGAAGTTATTGTCTTTGGAAATCAGAAGGATAGGATGGAGGTTACCGCTCAGCTTGTGAATTTTCCTCTGTCTCGTTTTATCCTCTGACTCAAGTTATGCAAGTCCTGTGTTTGAATATTTGAATTAGGGTCCATTTTTATGAACAAATTAAAAAAAAATTTATTTTTATTATCAAATATGTTTTTCTATGATACCATTTTTATACTTTTTACATTTTTTACATTTGAATATTCATTTAGTTGTACTTTTGTAGAACATACACATATAGTGTTTAATTACTGCCATTGATTAGCTTATTACATTACTCTTATACTTTATTTATCCTCTGTCTTTCCACGTACTTTTCAATTTTTAAGTTTTCATTTAATTAATTTATTCATTTCACTACATTTTCTACATTTTGTATTTTACCACAGTTAGTTTTTATACATTAGTATTTCTACTTCATCACTTTATTTACACAGTATTTACTACATTATACAGTTAATCTAACTACATATAGTTCCTTTAATACTTTTGTCTACCGTTTGATATCATTGCAGGAGTCCATTGCCTGCTGTATTGCTAACAATGTCATAAACCTTCAGATGAACTAATAACCTGAGGACATCACTGCCATATACTACCATGGGCTTCATCTCTTGGATTATCCTGGTGTATTCAGGATTATTCTCTGGGGTTCCTGCATTCCTACTTGCCCTTCTGGGTTCCTGCACATGGATATCTCCATGTGTGGATTACAATTGCTGATTAGGATGTATGCTGATGTCTCTCCTGTGTGGGGTGTTTTGGATAACCTCACTCTGTAGATTTTGTTCCTTTGGATGTAACAGAACATTCTCGGTCCAGGCCCTCTCCATGCAGTCTCCTGGGGTGGCTCAGGCATCTGGTCAGGATGCCTCCTGGACACCTCCCTGGAGAGGATTTCCGGCTACTTCCAACTGGGAGGAGACCTAAAGGGAGACCCAGGACATGGTGGAGGGACTATGTCTCACGGCTGGCCAGGGAACACCATGGGATTCCCCCGGAGGAGTTGGCCCGAGAGGGAAGTCTGGGCATCTCTGGATTAACCAAAGTACCTAGTTTTATCAGCAATCACATATTAAAGGCTCAATAATATTGATCATTCATATTTTTATGGAATATTGCATTTTATTGAATACCTTTATATTCTATTGACAATTTATTAAAAGATTAGCCAGCGGTACTACCTACAATACATGACGTCATTAATTACTCCGGGTTTTCTCTGATACAACAGACAATTGATAAGCCACTCAACAAAAAGGTGATTAAATGAGAAATGTTCCAGAATGGTTCCAGACACCCAACCTGATCCTGGTGAAATGAATTCCAGCAGGAAGTAAGATGACAGCAAAGCAGCTCCCCAGGAAAGAAGCCTCCCCGTGCATCGTTTTAAGACATTTAGCTCGATTCATTTTAGAGTCGAGAACACCAGAGGATGGTGTTAGAATTATAACACCTTAGTAACAACAGAAAACAGAATGAAACATGATCACATGTCCTTTTCACCACGATGATAAATCAGACAGCTATTTGCTAATAATCCCATGTGTTTAAAAGACACGGGGAACTTTCATCTGTAATTTGTGTTCATTTTACCATCTCATTAGAGGGAGTGTAACTTTTCCTGATAGACAGAAAAAGGCCTTCCAAGTGTCAAAGCCTATAAAACATGAATTCCTTTTCAACATTGTCATCCACTGGCTATGTGTTTTATAGTCGTCTTCCTGTTCCAAGTTTTCACAGCCAGTGCATGTCTACTTCATAACTCTTCCAGTGAGCTCTGACTGGGAGGAAAACTGTGAGCTGGTGAGACTCAAATACCTTCAACCATGAGAACCTCAGCTTTTCTAATCTGCCTATGTGTAGCTGGACATGTCATCTTGGCTTATTGGTGATTGGGAAATGAAAATATACCGTTATTTGATTGAGTTATTTTCAGTCTCTTGAAGAAATGCAAACTGACTTCTTGTAATAACATTTCAAAAGTGGCGTGAGGTTTTCTGTACAAGACACAAAAACGACGTTCTAAAGGAAATTAACCGAGTTTATCTCCTTGACTACGTTTAAAACCGGACTGAGAACACTTGAGATGGATTTCCTGGGTTGTAACTGCCTTCTGTTAATTTGTACTTAACCATCTGTGTTACTGAAAAATGTAACTGTAACTTTTGCTGCCTCTCGGCCAGGACTCCCTTAAAGTGACAATGTGTAGTTTTTACAATTAATCTATGTAAATATGAAATGTTATTGTAAATTAATTAAAACATGCTAAGTTGTTGAAAAATATAGGCGGTTTGATAACATATAACCATAAAAATCAAGTCTAAAATACATGGGAGCGGGTCTAAATCTCTGGACGATGCCATATTGGATGTTGTGTTTCCTTCAATGGAAGCCCGTGAGGACAGAATGCATTTACTGATTTATAACAAACGGTGACAAAACTTTCAGAATTAGTAAACGTTGCTCTTTTACAAATTTACCTCTACACTCGTTGCAAGTGATGAAAGGAAATCTGATGTTCTTGTTAAATGATAAATGGCCCACACTTGTATAGCGCCTCTCAGAGTAAGGACTCCAAAGTGCTTTACACTACAGTGTATCATTCATCCATTCACACACACATTCACACACTGGTGGTGGATGAGCTACGATGTAGCCACAGCTGCCCTGGGGCGCACTGACAGAGGCGAGGCTGCCGACTACAGGCGCCACCGGTCCCTCCGACCACCACCAGCAGGCAAGGTGGGTTAAGTGTCTTGCCCAAGGACACAACAGCAGAATTCTCTGTCCGGAGCCGGGATCGAACCTGCAACCTTCCGATTACTGGACACCCCGCTCTACCTGTTGAGCTACTGCTGCCTATTGTTATTTTGCTGGAGGTTGCACTCCCAAGGATTTTTGACCCTAATTGCCATCCGTTTGTAAGGTCTTACTTGGAACACAAAAATAATGCTTGCTTGCAGTGACTTAGGTATCTACTGCCCTCTATCGCCAGGGAAAAACACACTGTCACTTTAAAAAATAGGGTTTTAATCTCAGTGGGACCTTCCTGGTCAAATAAATAAATAAATAAATAAGAAACAATGCAGCAGTGGCATACACGGTAGTTGAGCATTTTGCTTGGTCAGCAGCTTTTGTCAGACCCAGAAAATGGTGCAGGCAGTGAGGCGGAAAACTCTGGAGCAGCCAGTAATCTGCCCGTAGCTAATCAGTGACCGACAGTCTTCTGGTTTGTAGTGATGGGAATTCCGGCTCTTTTTAGAGAGCCAGTTCTTTTGGCTCAGCTCACCAAAAAGAGCCGGCTCTTTCGGCTCCCAAGTGGCTCCTCAGATTTTCTCTTGCGTAGAGTACATTTATAACCAAAATAATGCAAAAATGTGTAAAGTGATTTACTAATGTAAAAGAATGCAATATGTCAAATATTTGTCATTTCTATAGATTTATTTACTGAACACTTTAAGAAATCTCAACTTTCCGACTGCTGGCGCTCATTTTCTCACCGTCTTCGTCGCATCTCCTCTCTCTCACTCGCCTTTTTCCTCCTCCTCATTCCCTCTCGTCTCCCTCCGCCCGTATGTGCTCTGCTGTGTGTCTGAGTCTGATCCTCCCTCTTCCCTGCCCCTACTGCTCTGTGTGTGGACAGTCTGGGCACGCAGTTTCACATGTTGACCAATCGCCTGTAGCGTTCACCAAAGCAAAAGGGGAGGGGACGGCTCCCAATGACGAGCCGGCTCCCGTCGTTCACTTCGAAGAGCCGGCTCTTAGAGCCAGTTCGTTTGTGACCGACACATCACTACTGGCTTGGTTAGAATCACATCGATTCAATTCAAAGCAGTTTATTTATATAGCGCCAAATCACAACAAGAGTTGTCTGAAGGACCTGCACATGGTAAACATTCCAATACAGGTCAGGGGCCTCAATTATCAAGCTTGCTTACGCACAAGACGGGGTCGGAAAACTGCGTAAGCAACTTTCCACGCAAACTTTGAGATTTATGAAAGTAAACTTAGTGGAAAAATGTGTGCAACTTTAATTCAATTCAATTCAAGTTTATTTATACAGCGCCCAATCACGACAAGAGTCGTCTCAAGGCACTTCACATAATAAACATTCCAATTAAGGTCAGTCATTAAGCCAATCAGAAATAATGTTTCCTATATAAGGAACCCAGCAAATTGCATCAAGTCACTGACTAGTGTCAGTGACTTTACAGCAATCCTCATACTAAGCAAGCATAAAGCGACAGTGGAGAGGAAAACTCCCTTTTAACAGGAAGAAACCTCCAGAGAATCCTGGCTCAGTATAAGCAGCCATCCTCCACGACTCACTGGGGATGGAGAAGACAGAGCAGACGCGCGCGCGCGCACACACACACACACACACACACACACACACACACACACACACACACACACACCCCAAGTAATGTTTCTATGGTTACATTGTCATTTCTTAGTAAATATCCTATTTGGTGAGAGATAAACTTTATTTTATTTATCCTAGTGAATCTATAATTAAATGGGTAAACTAGTAGTAGCACATTCAATGACAAAGAAAGTAAAAAGTTATCAGGAGAGGGAGAATGTTTAAGTGGTTAGCAGCAGTGTGCTAGCTGATGGCCCCCTTCATGAGGCCACCACAGCTCAGCAGAACATCATTGTAGCTTCTTCTGGGGAGAAAAACACTTAGATAAAAAATAAAGTTAACAGCTGAAATAGCAGGAAATAATACAGTTAAAGAACAGATTGTAGATAAAAGTAGTCGAGTGTGTCAGTGTATCCTCCAGCAGTCTAAGCCTATGGCAGCATAACTACAGAGATAACTCTGGATAACCTAGCCTTTTTAGATGGAGGCATGTTGGAGGCAGGGCAAGGGAGAGCCATCTTTACCAACTGTACACTTCACCTCCTTCTACTCTACATCGGAGTTGGTTCTAAAAAAGGGCCGGCAACCTTGTACCAGTTTGCAGAAAAGCCTCAGAACTGAGCCAAGCTTACCTCAAATGGTGATTAGCTCTGTCACTATTTTGCACTTCCTGATTTTCTGTTCATTTACACCAATTTTGTCAGTCCTTAAACCAGAGTATTGGCTTTAGTGTCATTGCCCACTGGAACACCTCCTGACAGGTTTCCTCCTGATGTAAGAAGTCAGCGTTCCTGCTGTTCCACCAGGAGGAGTCCCACCCTATAATCCTTAGAGTGTTGTGGTGAAATCCAGCGTCTTTCCTGCATTTATCGCCTCCACTGAACACAGGCCAAAAGCTGGCTGCTTCGTGTCTTTTCATTCTGTCAGGAAAATAAATAAAAATAATTCAGACTTCTGATTTAACACTTACCACACAAACTTAGCCAACTGTTCCAGAAACATCAGCCTGGCTCATCAGAAGATTTACACTCCAGTGTTAAAGGATTAGGAATCCCCAACGTTTTGGAGACCTTTCACATATTTCAGGAACACATCTGGCTTTTTTCCTTTCCCTTCAAACCACAGCCAGTCCAGACTGCTGGTTGAACCAGAACCAGGTATTGGTTCCATATGTGTTTCTGGAACCGCCGTTAGAAGGTCTTATAAAGATACTAATATGAAACTATTGGGATTCGTTTAGGAGCCGTTATTTTAGTAAAATATAATTTGCTGGTGTCAACGTCAGTTTGCTTCAGAAATGGTGTTTCCCTCTGCTCGGAGGCCGGAGGAACAAGTGTTGCTGTGGGTTGGAAGGTCTCTGCTCTTCTGTTCCACGCTGTGTGCGAACTGCTACTGAACAGCCCCCAAAAGCAGAAATATCACAACGTCATGAGCTGTGTCATACAATATCATGTTTGCGTGTTTGGCAGTGTCACTTTCATGCCACCTGCACCTTTCACACGTTTAACTCACAAGACTCAAATTAGCCTGTTGATGGTTTCCAAACCAGGAATCTGAGTAAATCAGCTTTATCCTGTTGGGTGTGCATTCCAGCAAAGCTCAGCAGGAGGAGAAGCTTGCTGTTGTGGTTGCACATGGATCTTCTTCACGCTACTGAAGCTCCTGACTGATAGGAACAATGTGGTTTTTCTTCAGTATTTTGAGAAGTCCAACCATCTAATAAACTAAACTGAAGCGAACCCCAGCAGGTGAAAGGTTTTAGCTTCTCATACATGTGTTTAATCTGCTCATCCATTCACCTACTACTCATCCAGGAATCACCCTCTCCCAGTAGAAATAGTCCTGAGTTTCTTTTGTTCCCTGTAAGAACCTTTTATCACTATGGATGACAATATGCTCCCCTTGACTCTCTTATAAATTGGCTCCCAAAAGGCTCCTCGGGTAATCAGATTACTGTCGTTCATGAATGAGCGGTTCTGTGTGGAGAGTAAACTACTGCCTGAGAGGTTCATTCTTACTGATTTACTTCATAGTGCTACTTTAGTTCCTGCCTTTGGTCATTACAATTCATTCAGGGTGTTGTAACGCTTTGTAAGTGGGTACCTTTGATAAAGTGCCAATAAAATATAATAAAATGTCATATTCCATAAAAATATCAATATTGTTGAAGCTTTAAGGTATGCCAGAGAACCAACACATTTTAATAATTTGGCACAGAGGCAAATATATAGTGTCCAAAAATGTTGATTTAAGGTAATATTAACTGATGCAATAATCAAACTTTACTGAAACGTGGTCTTCAATGTTATTAAAAGTCTAATTCAGTGTATTTGAAAAATGTGATGTCTGGGTTTATAAAAACTGTCTGGCTGATTTTTAATTATTTTCATTATCAAATACATCTTAACCATCCATCTCCGAGCATATCTCCTCCACCCCCCGGGGCCTTGCCATCGAGGAGCTGTTTTTGATAGGACTCTTTCTTCAGCTTGACAGCATCCCTAACCGCCGGTGCCCACCAGCGGGTCCAGGGGTTGCCGCCATGACAGGCACCAACGACTCTGCAGGCACCGCTCTGGTCGGCTGACTCAACAATGGACTCAACATCCCCCGCCTCCCCTGGAACGTTTTTTGAAGTTCTGTCGGAGGTCGGAATTGAAGCTCCTTCTGACAGGGAACTCTACCAGATGCACGTTTGACAGGCCCGGGCTTTGCACTTCATAATGCCTTGATGTCCCTCATGCAGTTTTAACACCACACCATTACGCATGGCGGACGGGATAACAAGACGTGAATCTTTCAACAGCATTTTTCACTCTTTCACTATGAGCGTAGAATGATCAGGCCAAGAGCTCTTCAGTAAGAGTTCCTGGTTCGCATACAGCGGCCAGCCCTGACTGCACATGTCCATAACCCGCACACACACACTGTCCTCTTTCAGCTGGTCTTGCAGTGTCTGGAGGAAAGACGGTTTCACCTGCATATTTTCCACAATGCCGTCCACGTAGATATCTGTGTCGTCCATTAACTCTGTTTCCTCCCGTGTTAGTTTGGTTTTAAGCGGAGAATGTGACAAACCATCCACAGTGATTTCCCTGGAGCATACCGCACTGTGTATGAGAACCGCATCAAGGTTGGTTTATGCTTGATGCGTCCGCGAGGTCCGCACGACTCCGCGCGGAAAAGTTGCGTCATTTTGCGTCATTTTAACAACCACGCCCCTCCACCACGCCTCCACACGGCCCAAAATTTCCGCAACGCGCACCTAGGAAATTTTCTAACCACGCGGACGGTCGGACGCGGAAAAACATGGCGGACTGGCAAGAACTAGTATGGCAGAGGTTTGTAAATACAGACATTTGTATGATTCAGCTCTCAGAGATCACCGTGATCACCATGCTGTTAATAATTCTTGGAGAGAAATAGCTCGCACTGTCGGAAAAGACGAGGATGCTGTTTAAAAATGCTGGAATGCCATGTTGTAAACAACAGTTAATAATTTTTACTTCTACTATGGTGTAGTGTTGGATGCATGCTGTAGAGCTCCATGCTGCCCCGTTCAGTTTGGGAGAATATTGGCTCACCGCAGAGACAAGCCGCATGAACCATAAACGCTGCGAGTTGTGAAGCGCGTTCCAGCCGTGAGCCGCATCACCAAGCGGAAAGTGAATGCATCAAGCATAGACCAAGCTTCAGTCTCACCCTGAAGCGTTGGACTCTAGGCGGTAGAAGATCCCGTGCTTGACCTCCGAGCAATGAAACCAGTGGTTTATGATCAGTTTCCAAGCAAAACGATTTACCTAATAGGTAATCTCGGAAGCATTCACATGCCCAGGTAGATGCTAGAGCCTCTTTCTCATCCTGGGCATATCGTTGCTCTGTTGGAGAGAGCGACCTCGATGCATACGCCACAGGTCTCCATCTGTCCTCCCATTGTTGCAGCAATCACCCATAGGATGATGCATCCGCAGAAACCTTTGTATCTCCGCTCGGGTCACATACAGCTAACACTGGAGGTGAGGTGATCACATCTTATAGGCCATTAAATGCCTTTTCCTGGTCCCCACCCCAGTACCAGCTGTTCTTTGATAATAGGTCCCTCAGAGCCTTATCCCTCTCAACCAAATGAGGGATGAACTTCCCAACCTGGTTCACAATGCCCAGGAAACTCCTGAATTCTTCCACTGTAGCAGGTGCTTTCATCTCTGTGATGGACACCGTCTTCCTCAGGTCTGGGCTTATGCCGGAATCTGTGATGACATGGCCCAAGAAGATCACTTTGTTCCTCTTCCACTGTAGCAGGTGCTTTCATCTCTGTGATGGACACCATCTTCCTCAGGTCTGGGATTATGCCGGAATCTGTGATGACATGGCCCAAGAAGATCACTTTGTTCCTCTTCCACTGTAGCAGGTGCTTTCATCTCTGTGATGGACACCGTCTTCCTCAGGTCTGGACTTATGCCGGAATCTGTGACGACATGGCCCAAGAAGATCACTTTGTTCCTCGAAAGGTCGCATTTCCCACAATCATTGTAATGTCTGCCTCTTCGAGTCTCTTTAGTGTAGCATGAAGTCGGGCGTCATGTTCCTCCTGGCAATGACCCCAGACCAGCACATCATCCATGTGGCAAACCACACCCTCTAATCCTTCAATGACCTCTGACATCATGCATTGAAATTGTTCAGGTGCAGAGTTAATGCCAAAGGGAAAGCAATTGAAGCTAAATAGCCCAAAAGGGGTTATGAATGTGGTAAGTGCAGGTGACTCCTCTGACAAAGGAATTTGCCAAAATCCCATATTGGCATCCAGCTTGCTAAACACCTTTGCCTCTGCAAGCATCCCAAGACTCTGCTCAACTGAAGGCAGCACAAACCTCTCCCTGCATACATATTCATTTAACTTAGTGTAATCTACACACAGTCTCAGTCTGTTGCTGTCCTCCTTTGGAACAACAACCATGCCTGCGCACCAGTCAGTAGGTTCCTCTACTCTGTAACAACACCTAGCGTCTCCATCCTCGTTAGTTCCTCCTTCACTTTCCCCATCAATGGTAGCAGTATCCTCCTGGGGGTCTTCAGAGAGTATGGCACCACATTTGGCTGAAGTTATATGTGGTATTTCCACTGCACTACTTCCAGCCCAGAGCACAGTTTGGGGTTTGAGGTCCTCAAGGACTTCATGGTGACAGCATCAACATGCTTCAAGAGACCAAGCCCCATAATGGCAAGAAGACCTAAAAGTGGCGTGCGGAGTCCTTTAACAATATACACTTTCTCACATGTCTGTCTTTGTCCATAAAAAAGTTGAAGCTCCAAGAATCCTGTAACCTCCAGTGGTGAACTCCCAGGACAAAACAAGGGTTTCTCCGGCTGCTGGAGCACAGGAGTATTCTTTCCACTGAACATTTTATCCAAGTCTGACATAGCAATAACAATGACGTCCGCCCCCATGTAGAGCTTGAAAGTCATAGAAGTGCCCTCTATTTGAACATCCACAGTCCAGGAATGGTTCCGGGAGGAGACAGTTCCAAGGAAGAAGCCTTGCTCCTCTTGCTCCTCGTCCTCTTCGATGCACTGCACCGCCTTAATCCATCTGCAGACTCGCTGATAGTGGCCCTTTTTCCTGCAAGAGCGACATTTTGCATCATTCGCCGGGCATTGGTGTTTCTGATTAAATGGGCCCCCAGACCTATAACATTGTGAGTTTGAAGTGTCTTTACTCTTTTGCGTCTGTTGTTGAACAGTAGGTGTTTTGGTCCTGCCTCAACCTTTCGTGGTCTCTAGCCGGTGTTTTTTTTAAGCTGTCTCTAGAGCATTCACATTATACTGCAGAGCACTGCTGTCACTCCTTAATGCAGTCTGTTGCTTATTTATCTTGTCAGACTTGTCAGGAGTGCTGCTGAGATGAATGGCTGAGGTGAGGATCCAAACGCAGGTGAATTAAACAGGCTGGCTGGTGAGGACGTTTTAAGGGTTTTTAATGAAGAGCACACTGACAACAAAACAATGAACAGACCAGGAACACAGAGCTGGGAGGGTTTAAATACACAAGGAGCTGACATCTAGAGTGATTGGGAGACAAGAGGCAGGTGGGAGCAATTAGGAAAGACACAGGACCGAACAGAATGGGGAGTAAGAGGTGAGGTAAGTGTCCTGTCACAGTGTCCCGTTCACGCGCCCTGGCAACTTGGCCAAGGGGATGTCACTTTGGCTGACTGGTTAGCGCGCATGACTCTCACCCGGGAGTCTGGGGATCGAATCCCGCCCGGGCCCTCGTTTATCCACCTTGCCACATTTGGTGTTGTTGGCAGGATCCATGTAGTACTGTCAAGTAGGTCCATGGATGTGAAGTTTGTGGCACCCTGCGCGGGAGCACGAGGACGTGCTTGTGGAAAGAGGGGGGAAGATGTGGCAGTGTGAGTGTCCTGTCACAGTGTCCCGTTTGATCACGCGCCCTGGCAACTTGGCCAAGGGGATGTCCCTTTGGCTGACTGGTTAGCGCGCATGACTCTCACCCGGGAGTCTGGGGATCGAATCCCGCCCGGGCCCTCATTTCTCCACCTTGCCACACATGTCACCTGCTACACATCACACCTCAGTTGTTCTCAAAAAGGTATCTGGGTGATCACACTGCATCAGTTTTTATAGAACGCATGAATACATCAACACGTCTGACAACCAGCTGTGCTGATTCACTTTTAAATCCCTTCAACTGCAAAACTCTTGAAGTCCTCGACACCGTTACACCCAAAAAGGTCAAACATATCTCTGGCAAACAAAAAGCTCCGTGGAGCTTCACTAAATCAGTTACAGATCACAAAAGAGAACGCAGGAAACCTGGGCATCAATTCAGAAAAAGTAACCTACCAGATCACTATGAGACCTCCAGAATGCAGCTGCACACTTACAACTCTGAATTAAATAAGGCGAGACAAGCCTTTTCCTCTAAGTCATTAGTGATAATGTTAACCTGTGTTCTGTTTGCTATTACCGAGAGGCTAACTCGTCTCCAACGCAGTTTAACCCTGATTTCATTTCCCAAACTAAGTCTAATGAGTTTGCGTCCTCTTTCAATGAGAAAATCATAAACATCAGGTCAACCATTTATTCCTCCACACCAACACAGCCAGACCACAGCTACAGCCACACAGCAACAATCTGGCTGAAATAGCAGCTTTCAGTGTGATCAGTGCTAAAACGCTGGAGAACAGAGTTAAAAGGAACCCAGCTTACAAAACTTTGTGGTTCTTAAAAGATAAATGTTTGTATCATTTATACTAAAGTGGTGTAAAAAACCTTCTTAATGTTTGTATAAAATTTGTAAAAATAGTTGAACTCATAGGTCGCCATTGTTGTTAGCGTCACAATGCACTCTGGGTAGTGACGTCACATGGTTGTGCCTCGGTTGCACGGCCGGGTTTGGGACCCTGTAGGGCCTGTTCAGCGGCATCAGCATGTCATCTGTTCAGCCTTTTCACGTTGAACCAGAGTGAAACATTAATGATGACATCACTGACCATGTTTCACAAAATGAGCATCAACATGAAGAGCAAGAAGGGCAGGATGAAGCGAGAGTAGGACACAACCGGTGGTGCGTGTGTGTGGCAAATGCATCTCCATGGTAACAGAGGGGGAGAGTGCTCACATGGTTGCCAGCAGAAGGTAACTGTAAGCTATCGTGAAGAAGAAGAAGAAGAAGAAGAAGAGAATATCATTTCTGTAGCGCCTCTCAAGATAAAAATCACGAGGCGCTTCACAAAAACAAAAAATATAAAAATATAAAGAAGAATTTAGAAAATGTTTAAAAATATACCTAAAATGAGCAAAAATAGACAATTGTGATTAAAAAAATGTTAAGAAAGATAGAGAGTGAACAGGAAAGAGGGAAATCAGTGGATCCTGAGGAAGGTGGAATAGGTGGGGAGAGCAGAATAAAGAGAGTGGTGAAGAAGGTCATACAAAAGCCAGCTTGAACAAGTGAGTCTTCAGCTGCTTTTTAAAGGAGACCACTGAGTCCACTGATCTCAGGCTCAGGGGGAGAGAGTTCCAGAGTCTGGGGGCTACAGCAGCAAATGATCTGTCACCTTTGGTCTGTAGCCTGGTACTGTACAACCAGTAGGCTTTTATCACTGGACCTCGGGGACCTGCTGGGGGTGTATGGACTAAGAAGATCACCAATGTAAGATGGTGTTTGTCCATATAAGGCCCTATAGACCAGAACCAGGATCTTGAAATGAACCCTGAAGTTGACTGGCAGCCAGTGAAGCAGGAGGAGAAGCGGGGTGATGTGGGTGTGTTTGGAGGACTTGGTCAGAAGCTGAGCACAGGCATTCTGAACCACCTGTAGACGGTTCAGGGAGGTTCTGCTCAGACACGTGAAAAGGGAGTTACAGTAGTCTAAGCGTGAGGAGATGAAGTTGTGGACAACGGTCTCAAGTTCAGAGCGGGACAGAATGGGACTCAGCTTTGCAATGTTCCTGAGATGGAAGAAGGAAGAGCCAACAAGAGAACTGACATGAGAATCCAGGGTGAGAGCTGGGTCAAAGGTCACGCCAAAATTCCTGACAGAAGGTTTGGCGTGAGAAGCAAGCTGACCAAGAGAGTCTCTGACTTTGGGAACCAGCTTGTCTGTGGCACAGATGAGGATCTCAATCTTATCTTCATTCAGCTGTAGAAAGCTCCCAGACATCCAGGTTTTGATAGAGTCTAAGCAGGTGTGTAACAGCTGCAGCTTAGACATCTCATGGGGCTTAAAGGAGATGTACAGTTGGATGTCATCTGCATAAAGATGGTAGGAGATTCCTTTGAAGGAGCTCATGATGTGCTTAAGAGGAAGCAGATAGAGGAGGAAGAACAGAGGCCCCAGCACAGAACCTTGTGGGACACCATAGGTAAGGGAGGTGGTGGAGGACCTAAACTTGGAGACGGCCACAGGAAAGGAGCGCTCAGAAAGATAAGAGGAGAACCACTCCAGAGCAGATCCTGATAGGCCTACCCAGTCTCTCAGCCTCTCCAGTAGCAGGTGATGGTCAACAGTGCCAAAGGCTGCAGTCAGGTCCAGCAGGACCAGAACAGAACAGTCCCCTGCATCACTGTGAGTCGGAAGGTCATTAGAGACCCTAAGAAGAGCTGTTTCAGTAGAATGAGCTCTACGAAAACCTGACTGGGAGCGATCATAGATGTTATGTTCATCAAGAGCAGCTGTGAGTTGTTTAACCACAACCTTTTCCAAGATCTTGGAGATGAACGGAAGTTTCGAGATGGGTCTGACGTTGCTATGAAGAGAGGGGTCGAGACTCTGTTTTTTAAGAAGCGGGTGGATTACAGCGTTCTCAAAGTAAGCAGGGACCTGACCAGAAACCAGAGAAGCATTATTTATAGAGAGCACGCTGGGACCGATGGACTGAAAAGCACTTTGAAACAAAGATGAGGGTAAGATGTGGAGGGGGCATGCAGAGGTCTTCATAGAGTCAACTAGTTTGGTTAACTCAGGCAAAGAAACAGGAGCAAAGATATCTAGGATGATGGGCCTGGTTGGAGTCGGGAGAGGCAGCGATAAAGCTGAAGGAGAGATGCTAAATCTAACCTTACTACCTTTGTCCACAAAGAAAGACAGAAAGTTCTCACAGTCTGCAACAGAGTGGATGGAGGCTGTAGGAGAGGCAGGAGAGACGATGCTGCTGATGGTGTTAAACAGCACCTTGGGGTTCCCTTTGCTCTGGGACACCAGGTTGGAGAAATAGGAAACCCTCGCATCTCTGACTGCAGAGTTAAAGGATGTCAGAAGATCCTTTAGGTGCAGCAGATGGACATGGAGATGGGTTTTCTTCCACAAACACTCAATTTTTCTGCATTGGCGCTTCAGGCTGTGAAGGCTGTCATTAAGCCAGGGAGTAGGGTTCACTGCAGGAACTGATCTGGTTCTGACAGGACAGATGTTGTCCAGAATGGAGAGGCAGTGCTCGTTAAACTGAGAAGTTAAGGAATCTGGGTCGTTATCAGAAGAACAGGGTGGATCAAAAGCAGCAGAAAAATTGCTAGCTGTGCTCTCATTAAGAAAACAAGAACTAACCATACGGCGAGCAGGAGGTGGGGACGCAGAAACTGACAAGTTAAAGAAAATGCAATGGTGATCTGAAATATAAACATCCTCAGGACAAACACTGTCAGCATTTAGACTAAGGGTAAAAACAAGGTCCAGAGTGTGTCTCCTGGTGTGTGTGGGGCCAGAAACATGCTGGGTAAAGCTGAAGGAGTCCATGAGGCTGGAGAAATTCATGGCAAAGTGATCGGAGGGATCATCAACGTGGATGTTAAAGTCACCAACAATCACCAGTCTGGACAGCTTTACAGTGGAGGATAGAAAGTCACTAAACTCCTGAAGGAAAGAACTGTTTGGACCAGGTGGACGATAGACCACAGCACAGTAGAACGGGTCCTTACGCCCGACTTTAATCAGCTGCAGTTCAAAGGAAGCAAAGTGACCAGAGGTTGTAGAGTTACATGGAAGATGGTCTCTGAAAACAACAGCTAGGCCTCCACCACGACCAGAACCCCGGGGCTGGCTAAGAAAAGAATAACCACTCTGGCAGAGTTCAATCAGACCAGAATAATCAGATGTTTGCTGCCAAACTTCAGTCAGAAACAGAAAATCCAGAGAGAATTAGATCATTGAGCAGGAAGGACTTGCTGTTAACAGAGCAGGTAATCAAACTTATTCAGTTATGAAAGATTTAGGAGAATTTTAGCATCCAGAGCTTTTGTGTGCTTTATAGATGATTAGGATATTCAGTGAAACCACTTTAATCATTGTTGCAGAAATTTTATTTTTGGAGAACACCATGTTGCCACACTTACTGCTTGTTTTACTGACGGGAGAGGTGAATGTTCAGCTTCATCCGTGACGAGTGACATGTCCGATGGTTGGTTGAACGTGACAGAAGCGGCAGCTGCAGGAGCGGGTTGTCGGCTCAGGAGAGTGGCCAGCGTCTCTTGTCCCTCCGAGGGTGTTCAGGCTCCTTGTGTGGGAAAATGGTCGCTTAAGCATTTATTTCTGCCTTCTCTTACCCAGCCTTTCTGGTGAGCTTTTTAAGTCGTTGTGGTCGACTATAAGCCTCAAACACAACAGGAGAAAAATGTTGGGAACACAGCCGCCGATCTTTGGGAAGTTGTGTCCGTCCACAGACATCTTCCCACTGCTTTCTCCTCTTCTTGCCAGTGGGAAAGCTGTGCAAACTCACATCACTCCCCTTGCTGCCCTCTGACTGGAATTACATCCAAAAGCAGCACAATGCGGCATTTTACTGAATTATTAATATGGTGAACGTGTAAAAAATAAACACTATAGCGTCAATAGCTATTCTTCCAAGGACAACCAATAAATGTCATCGCCCCCAGAGTGCATTGCGTACGGAAAACATGGTGTCCTACGTATGTCCAAAAATGTACTCAATATTATAGATTTATAAATAAACAGCAATGTTTTGTGTGTTTCTAACAACATAGTTTGGTACAACAGAAAACCTGTGGCTTATTAGGGCATACACGCCAGAGTTCCTTTTAAGACCTTAAACTCATCTACCTGCTGTCTGGACAACCTGCCAACTAACTTCTTCAAAAATGTTTTAACTGCTTAAAAGCTGATGTACTGAAAATTGTTAACTGTTCCTTAATGTCAGGTATTTTTCTAATATCACTGAAAACTGCTGAAAACATGACATTTTTAAATAATGAATTAACCATAATTAATTAGTTAAATGCACACCTCTAATTATTTATGGTAAATATAAGGTTTATTCTTCCGGCACGCCAAACATAGCTTAGTAGACAAATTCCTGGCATGTGACCTGCAGCTGTAACTTTGTTTGACCAAGGAGAGAGTCTATATTCAAGTTTTTCAATTCAAGTTTATTTCTATAGCGCCAAATCTCGACAAGAGTCGTCTCAAGGCACTTCACATAATAAAACATTCCAACACAGGTCAGGTCATTACGCCAATCAGAAAAAAAAGTTTCCTATATAAGGAACCCAGCAGGTTGCATCGAGTCACTGACTAGCAAGCATGCAACGACAGTGGAGAGGAAAACTCCCTTTTAACAGGAAGAAACCTCCAGAGGATCCTGCCTCAGTATAAGCAGCCATCCACCACGACTCACTGGGGATGGAGAAGACAGAGCAGACACACACACACACACACACACACACACACACACACACACGCATGCATGCACACACACACACACACACA
The DNA here is from genome assembly GCA_006942095.1 of Nothobranchius kuhntae. Lineage (NCBI taxonomy): Eukaryota > Metazoa > Chordata > Actinopteri > Cyprinodontiformes > Nothobranchiidae > Nothobranchius > Nothobranchius kuhntae. Next base: position 732,667 of record SSNQ01034575.1, read on the forward strand.
GTAAATATTACACACACACACTCTCACACACACACAGTAAATATTGTATTTAGAAAGAGATAAACTTTATTGTATTTATCCTAGTGAATCTATAATCAAACGGGTAAACTAGTAGTAGCACATTCAATGTCAGAATAAAATGTTATTATCAGGAGAGGGAGAATGATTATATAGGAAGGCAATTGCGTTGTTTTTTCAGGAGGAGGATGAAATCTGTGCTAATGTCCATGTATGTACACCCCCTCTGCTTCACCTCTAGTTTTTAACTGTGACATCTTTTTCTTACTATAGTAAATCAGTCGGAGACGGAGGGAGAATATCATTTGGGTTCAAAGGTCTACAAGAGGTATGCCAGAGTCCCTTTAAGACTAGCCTCTTAGATAGCAACAGCTTTAAAGTGAGTTGATCCAGATTTTAGACAAGGAAAAGGTTTTAACCGTGATTCTCCAGACTGCATGTGATTAGCCTGGTTCCTCTGGTCAGACTGCAGACAGTTTGGTACTGGCACTTATAACTCTTTTTGTTCACACGTATTCTTCACAGCAGGAGGACTTCTGATGGAGATGAACTCTTCCAGCTGGAAACAAGATGTAGAAGATGCAGGGCACCCTCTGTCTACAGCACCCAGGTCACAATGCTATGAACCTCTGCTTTCTGTACATTACTGTGGATAAAGATAAAGGCTTCCTACAGCGTAATATCAATCCCACGTGTGTGAAGGGGCCAGTGGAGAGTAGAAAGCAGTCTCTCCTCTGCACTGGTCAACCTTACAACGCCAATAGATGATTTACACACTTTTAAATATTTATATAATAAAACTCTCAATCAACCAATGAATCAAACTTTATTTATAAATACATAACATTATCTTTTAAAGGTTCTTAACCCTTTGATGCATAATGGTCACTACAGTGGACAGGTACTCAAAATTGTTATTTATTTATTTTTGCTATTAAGCACAGCTGTTGAAGACTTTATTGTATGTGAGCTCCTCCATTTGGACTTCAGTAAGGCAAGCCACCATATTTCATGTTCAGAATGCACACTGTCCACTGAGATCGACATGTAATAAAGTATTTGTAAATTAACAAAATGTTACAAAAAATATTAGTTGAAATTTGTTTCATTCACATCTAAAGATGAATGAAAAAAATTGTTTAAAAAATCATGGTTGAAGATCTCATAATTCATGCATCAGAGGGTTAATGATGTTTTCTTTAGCTGGTGATTAGGGTGATGCTGGTGTCCTTTTGTTGCTGGACTTGACTGCTGCCTTTGGTATGGTGGACCATGACTTTTATTTATTTATTTATTTAGCATTTACAGAATTATGTGGGAATTGCAGGGGTGGCTCTCCAATGGCTGAGATTATATCTTGAAAACAGGTTTTGTGTGTGGAACTTTGGAAAGACTCAGATAGGGGGTCCCACAGGGCTCAGTCCTTGGCCTTCTTCTGTTTATGCTCTACCTCTTGCTGTCATGGTGGGTGGCAGTTTCTTGACCCACGACATGCAGAATCACAACACGGAGAGCAGGAAGGTAAGTAAAAAAGGTCTTTATTACTAAATAAGGAGCAACGGGAGAGACGGGAACCAGTGAAATGCAGGACTGACAGCAGGATTCCAGGAGGAGATTCTGAGGAGGGAGACAGAGTGAATATGAGGTGGAAATAATGGAAACTTATCTGGAGGCTGGGCTTACTGTTTCTTGGTAGTGGTTAATGTACAGGGAGGGTTGTCAGGTCCGGGTGAGCTGAGGAGATCCAAAGGTGAGGGAATTGGTTTATCCAGAGGCATAGGAGCAGCAATGGATGATGGCAGGTGAGCGGCTGAGAGCGGGCGGCCAGGGGATGAAGCAGTGTGATCAGGAAGGCTGAGATCCGGGTTTGTTCTGGAGATGATGAGAGATTAAGAGGAACCTGGAGGAGAGCAGGGAAGGGCATTCAGGGATTTTCAGGCGACAGGTTAACAAGAACAAGAACAAGATACAAAAATCAAAGATCAGGTTGGAGGCTAGAGCTACCCAAACAGAGTAATCATCCAGCGTGGTGAAGTGTCACACTGCTCCTTAAATCCCCTGGGCCTTGATGATGAGATCAGCTGCAGCTGGGAGCTCTCAGACATGCCCACCTGTGAAACAATGCTCAGAGGAGAAAACAGGGTTACAGGCAGGCAGCACAGTGGGAGGTAAACGATCAGTTTCGTCTAATAAGTCCCCTGTAAGGTCCATTCCTCTATGTTATCTGGTTTTTGCCTCCTGCATCATGAAATGAACCATACTGGAGACATCAGCTCTGTCATGTGTAAAACCCACCCATTTGGCACCGGCTGTGCTATGGTTTACTTTCTGTTACCACATATCATTCATAACCCATGAACTGTAACCTAATGATGAAGGGAGGTCTCCATCCACACTAGGCTGAAGGCTACACTCTGAGCCAGGAGATTTAAATCACAACAAACTGTCCGGGCCGGAGCTGTGCTGTGGACTCCTCCGTCAGAGCAGAGCCTGTGTGCACGGACAAGGATGAATCGGACCATCCAGCACACCAGTCAGCAGCACTATAAATAAGTCTGGACTGAAAGATGGACTTAAACCAGAAAAACAGGCAGCGTTCTGTGGATTTGCAGGATATCTCTTCAGTTTGTTGCGTTGACTTTTATTTTTCTGCAGATTCCTCCGTCGTCGACTCCGAGCATCCTACAGGAACGTTTAACAAGCTACTTTTCTTCCTGTAGCATAAAAATGTTTTTGTATAAATCCCCTGACTGGATTACAAACTTCAGTTCTAGATTCAATATTTGAAGTCAAAGCACGGCAGAACGCAGGTCTTAGTTAAACACATCAGGGTACATAACTCGGGTTGATCTGGATGAAAGGGCTGCTTGTCTGTAGGTTTCAGCAGAAATCTGCATCCTGACAAAAGGTCAAACCAAAGGAGCTAAAGGTGTTCACCATAAAGCCACGACTCCAAAGAAGTCATGAAATCTGAGCGCCAACGACGCTGAGCGTTGGCTGGAACCACGTCTGCTGCTCTCCCAGCTAACAGGGGCACATCAAAGAGCCCTGATGCCCCTGGGGCCCAAGCATTTCTGAGTTCACCCGAACAAATCACCACCTGATTGTGTCCATCTTATCACTATCCATCCTGTCAATCATTTAGGGTGCTGAGTGGGAGGTCAGCGTAGCTCCCAGGAGGTGACATTGTCAGCTCTACATGCTCACATCCACCCAGAGCTGTTTGTTGACTCCCCTCAGGTCACAACGTGTGCCTGCTTCTGGTCAGCACCAGTCAAATATGAGGTTGGTGTATTTTAGATCACAGATTCCATCAGCCTTGAGCTGCGACAGCTTTCTGCTCCTAAATAAGCCTTTTTGCCTCAAGGTGCTCATTGTTGCTCTCAGTGACAGAAACTCTAACAAGCATGGGAGAAGGCGGCCTGCTGGTGTGCTCGTGTCAAAACATTTATGCAGCCAGTGAGAAGCTCTGTGGTTTCCCCCACCGTCAGCTTTTATTTTAGTCTTCAGCCTCGGTTCCTCCTCAGCAGGACAGAGGAGGCTTTGAGCCTGTTCCCCTCGGCCGACTCGCTCTGTAGGAGCAAAGACCCGAATACGGGAGGTCTGACCTCTCAAAGGGGCGACGATGGAGATAAGGGTCTGCTCCTTAACCAAAGGGTTGCAGGTTTGAACCCGACTCAGTGTCCATGAGCAAGACAAGAGCAGTGGCTACACTGTAGTCCATCACCACCAGTGTGTGCATGTGTGTGTCTTTGGGTGAATGACTGATGTGTTGTAAAGTGCCTTGGGGAGTTCCAGGAAGGGTCACGGTATTTTCAGGACTGATTTTATTTCCTGACTTGGAGCTCCTCCTGAGGAAGTCCAGTCTTGGGTGCAGGCGGTTCTTCTGCCCTCACGCTGGCTGAAGCATGATGCTCGGAGCAGAAATGGGCCGGTTAGTGTTCTCCATCCTCCCTTTCTTACAGCAATCCACAGAAAGAGAGAATAAACATAAAAATCTCTGTTCAACAGAAGGATTTAACATAAGAGAAACGTTTGGAGAGTTATTGAAACATACCTGCAAACGGTGCTGCTGACGTCTGATCTGTGAGACCAAACTGTGTTCGCTCTTTCTCCCATGAGCGGACTGAACATCGAGACCAAATGTGAGGTCTGGAGCAGTTAAATGTCTGTAAAACTACGAGAAAACAGCATTCGATTCTCTGTTCTTCTACAAAGAGCAGGCTCTGCAGTTTAACGAATCACTTATTTTACGTGCAGTCGAATTTGCCGTGATGAAATGTCTTTCCATGCTGGAGTTATGAACCGATTCTTTTTTCTCTTTTATTGCTCAGAAGAAAACTTCAGAGACAGTTTGTGTGAGAATGGCAGTGGTGTCAGAATCAAGCGTGATGGTGACCATCTGCTGGTGCACGTCTTTCTTCTCTCGCTAAGCACTAAGAAGATGAACTCCAGTCCTGTTTCCAGTTTTTCAGGATTTGCTCCTTTCAGCATCAGTGACAGATGTCAGGCTGGCGGTCAGATTCAGGCAGAAGCTCCAGGAAGAAACACCGCTGGTGTTCTAGCTCCTCTCTCCTCTGACCAGAGCCTTGTGACGTCACCAGAGCTTTGTTTCCAACGATCAACAGAACACGAGGACACTGTCCTTCATTGGTCAAAGAAAAAGGTTAAATGGAACAGACTTGCATCACGTGACCGCGGCTTCCACGGCGGTAACGTATCATCACATGACACGGGAGATGACGTTATATTTTATACATATTAGTTTCAATGTAAATATATAATGAGCCTTTTACTTTTTAAATTGTGTATATGTTTATTAAATTAAATATGTAAGTGAGTTACTACCGACTAGCCACCGAAGCTGCAACTACTAAGCAACTAACCAACCAAAGATAACTTTTTTAGATCTGAAAAAAAAAATTAATTAGCTGACTTACTTTTAAACTTGAAAATTGTCCCCGAAGTAGCTGCCGGCTTCTGATCCGCCGTCCTTTTGAAAATGCCGCGGTGTATTCTGGGTAATGTTTGACCAAGGCTAGGCTACAAGACACCTCCCGTGTGTCCTTGCTCAGCTAGCTAACTAGCTAACAAACAGAGAACACACACCTCAGCAGAACATGAACACTGGAACACGTCTTGGCTTCTCCTGATGACGTATCTCCTAGGCAACGGGGCGGGGCCAAGACATCAAGGCAAGGTTCCTTGGCATTGAGAAACACCCTAGATGTTTTTCACCTTTGGCTGATAGGTTTCGGCTGGAACTTCCGCCTTCGCCAGAGCCGCCAGCTGTTTGTGGCGTCACTTCCGTTTATGAGGATGACGTCGCCCGCTGCTGCCCGCATCCTTCATGCTGATAACACCGTTCCATGTGTGATCCAACATCGTCTCTGTTCATGATGTTGTGTCTGTGTCTCCTTATCTCCATCGCTTCCTTAATCCATCTTCTGTATTTTGTTGTTCCGTGATTATGATCCGTGTGCTTTCCCAGTCCATTATGTGATTTCTCCTTGTGCAACGCTCCGTTACCGATGATTTTTCATTGAACTTTCCCCTTCCTATTTTGCTGCTTTTGTGTGCCTTTGTTTAGTTTCTTTCTCACACTCTTTTTGATGTTCTGCTCTTTGTGTGATGAGTTGGCGTCCTGGTTCTGATGTATGTTTTACTGCAGAGGTCACATGGTATCTTGTAGATGACCCCGTGCTTTTGTCCAGCTGGTATTTGGTCTTTTGGGTGCACCACTCTGTTCTAGTTGGTGTGTTGATGTTGTGTCTGGCCATCACTGTCCTGACACCTTTGACGTAAAGAAGGGTTATTTCTGGTTCTGGTTCTGCTCCCTCTGTTGTCCTGGTTCTTCTCGATGGTTTTTTTTTTTTTTCTGTTGTTGTTTGTTGTTTACCTTTCTTTAGGGCCCACGTTGGGTATCCACAGGCTAAGAGTAAAGTACGTTTGGTGGACCTCTTACAGCAGGATAAAAGGAAAGCTGCTGCAGCTCAGTAAATACTAACTTCTCTAGATGAACTGGGACGGTTTCCTGGTTTTAACCACTGATCTGTGACTCTTGGAAACAAGCTGTATTTATTATGTCGTGTTTCTGTGCTCGACTTCGGTTTTTGCTCTGCTGCTCCTGAACGCAGGGTTTTTCTGAAGATTCCTGAATGCTAGAAGACTTCCTTTGAGCATCAGTTTCCTAATCCAGTGTGTGACTCATCCCATCCGTTCCATCTTCAAAGCAAACAGAGAAAAGCTTTCACAGAAGATCAAACCAAAGCCTCGGTGGCTGCAGCTGATCTGTTTCCTGTAGAGTTTTGGTAAACAGGACAGACAACTAGCCCAAAAGTGTCCTGTCCTGTTGAGAGTTTACTACCTGCATCTGAAAGGGCCTCGCTCGTCCCACGTTGCTCTCCACCTTACGTCGTTAGGATCCATTGTGAGGAAGCTTTGTCTACAAACGGGGGGTCAGTCAGAATATGGTGGCTGCAGATATAATCCACAGTGGCTCAGAGCCCTGATTGAGTCCCAGCAGATAAGACCATCTTTAGGCTAACGATGGGTCACAGCCGGTAGCTAACTTATCCGTTTCCCTGCAGTAAAGCCTAACTTACAGCCTGGTCCCCTGAGGCTTCAAAGGGTGGGCCTGAGCTGGGCCAGCCTGCACAGAGTCACTGAATGACTCACTAATGTTGACCTCCTGTCAGTCTGCTCATCTGTCTCACTGTAACTGTAACCTCTGACATTTACAGCTCTACCAAGTCCTGTGGTCATGACAACCAAAGCTCAAGAAAGCATGAGGTTCTCCAGAGGTCAGAGAGGAATGTCAGAAGGCTCATTGCCCTCTGACCTCCTACCTCCAGAGGAGGGCCAGTGCCATTCAGCTCGTGGCAGCATGAGTCCACAGCCTGTTGGACAAGAGTCTTCAGCCACTGCAGGACAAGGACACTGTATGCATCTAAACTAACCCTAAACCCTAAATATAGCCATGGCAAAAATCAAGCTTTACCTTAACCAGAGTGGGAGCCTTTATCCTGGCTTACATGTATGTCAGTAAACCAAATTACTGAATGAACAGAATACAATAGAGTAGAATTGAATTTATTTATATTTACTGAGTGAGAAAACTAACTAGTTGTGGCAGAACATACATTTAGAAAATAGGGAAATATAATACAGTCAACCTACATTGTAAACTTTAGCAATTAAAAAAGAAAAAAAAAAGAAATAAATTTGTTTCCAAAATTGAGCCTTCAGGATTTTCCTTGTATGTTACAAAATGTTTCGGTTAATACATCATATAGGAGACACACACAGTGGTTTCTGAGAAGTCGTTCTGCTGGGAGACTTTAACGTTCATGTGGGCAACAACAGTGAGACCTGGAGAGGTGTGGTTGGGAGGAACTTATCTGAATCTGAGCAGTGTTTTGTTGGACTTCCGTGCCAGTCATGGATTGTTCATAATGAACACCGTGTTCAAGTATAAAGGTGGTCATGTGTGCTCTTGGCAGCAGGATACCTTAGGCTGCAGCTCAATGATCGACTTTGTTGTCCTTTCATTTGATCTGCAGCCGCATGTCTTGGACACTCGGGTGAAGAAAGGGGAGGAACTGTCAAATGACCACTAGGTGGTGAGTTGGTTCCGATGGTGGAGGAAGATGCCGGTCAGACCTGGCAGGCCTAATCTTTCCATTCTATTCAATTCAATTCAATTCAAGTTTATTTATAAAGCGCCAAATCTCTTCTTCCGGCTCTCGGAGGGTGCAGACGCTTTTTTCCTCCTCTCCTCCATAACTTATCCTCAAGGCCCTTTGTCTGTCTCTGTGTGCTGGGTGCACGGCTGCTTCTTTATTTTTTTCTGGAAACTGGAAACTGAAATCACTAAAATGGACCTTGTCAGTTGGTCACTCAATACGATTGATTACATTTTCTCAACGATGAGAACGGTAGAAGGGGCTCCCGGATGCCCCTCCGGGACAGACCCAGTTGGACACATCATGGACTCCTGGGAACAGTGGAACTTCATTTGTTTATCTCAGCTGTCTGTGGAGGATTCTGAAGATATGTGGATATTTGTGGTGTTGGTGTCAGGTTTCCTGCTCATAGGCCTTGGAGGCTTCCTGGCTTGCCGGAAAATTAAAGAGTTGTCGAGGAATATTGGCCTGCTCCCGGAGCTCAGAGATGGTTTGCACCGCACTGTGAATTCACATACTCACATAATTGTCGAGATGAATCGTAAGCTTGGGACTTTGGCCGAGATTTATTCATTGGCACAAAAGATGGATGCCATCAAGGATAGAGTGGACGAATCAGCACGGATTGGGATAGATTAATGTCCATTATTGGGATTTTGAGAGGTCGAGGACCAAGAAACTTTAAGACTGAGTGGAAATTATCTCTGTCTGGCCCCAAAACAATTTCTAATCCGAATCTGGTGCCCTTGAGCCTGCGAGGCTCCAACGAAAACTCCACCCTCAGAAGATATGTGGAATGTGCCGTCGCTATGGCAACTCAACTCTGTCTCCTATCCCAGCCTGGGCGGGACTGCGGGAAGGCTGCCGAATCATTCCAGGGTCACTGCAACCCTCCAACCCTCAATGCTCCTCCCCCTGTTCAGACTGAGGTGACATGCGCTGCTTGTAATGGCTGCAGGAACTGAAGTGTGGATAGTCCTGAACCCATCACCCCACCTAGTGGACACTTATGTTGTGTGATATCTGAAGTCTGTTGCATATCTGTCTGAGGTGTTTTTTTGCAGAGCAAAGCTGCCCTCCCNTTTGTTGTTTACCTTTCTTTAGGGCCCACGTTGGGTATCCACAGGCTAAGAGTAAAGTACGTTTGGTGGACCTCTTACAGCAGGATAAAAGGAAAGCTGCTGCAGCTCAGTAAATACTAACTTCTCTAGATGAACTGGGACGGTTTCCTGGTTTTAACCACTGATCTGTGACTCTTGGAAACAAACTGTATTTATTATGTCGTGTTTCTGTGCTCGACTTCGGTTTTTGCTCTGCTGCTCCTGAACGCAGGGTTTTTCTGAAGATTCCTGAATGCTAGAAGGCTTCCTTTGAGCATCAGTTTCCTAATCCAGTGTGTGACTCATCCCATCCGTTCCATCTTCAAAGCAAACAGAGAAAAGCTTTCACAGAAGATCAAACCAAAGCCTCGGTGGCTGCAGCTGATCTGTTTCCTGTAGAGTTTTGGTAAACAGGACGGACAACTAGCCCAAAAGTGTCCTGTCCTGTTGAGAGTTTACTACCTGCATCTGAAAGGGTCTCGCTCGTCCCACGTTGCTCTCCACCTTACGTCGTTAGGATCCATTGTGAGGAAGCTTTGTCTACAAACGGGGGGTCAGTCAGAATATGGTGGCTGCAGATATAATCCACAGTAGCTCAGAGCCCTGATTGAGTCCCAGCAGATAAGACCATCTTTAGGCTAACGACGGGTCACAGCCGGTAGCTAACTTGTCCGCAGGGGCGGGTTTAGCAATTTGGGGGCCCAAGGCGAACACAGACATGGGGCCCCTTACACTAAATTTTCGACAAGCTTACCTTTAACTGGATTTGCGAAACTCTCCCCTCTTCTGACACAAGTTATTTTCCCTTTTTATTAGTCCTCCTCTTTTTTCCTGTACTTCCCTCCCTTTGAGTGCCTTCAATATTTGCTCTGCTTTCTTCTTCCTGTCAGCGCTCCTGTGCTTTAGCCTTAGTTTTTTTTTCTATTTTCCATTTTGGTCTGTTTTCCTCCCTTTAAACATTTTCCATTGTCTTTCCTTTTCAGCTTCCGTTTGATGTTTACATCGAAAAACAACGTCACTTTCAGAGGTGAAAATAAAAGCTTTTATGAAGCATGATGCTTCTTTCTCTTATTGGAGCCACTAGGATAACTCCATTTCATGCTTAATGTTTTGACTATCACTTTGCGTTTGTTACGAACACTCCCGCCTCTCTTCTTATTATTATTTGTGGTCTTATGGGACTTGGCAAACAACAATTTGGTGCATTACCGCCACCAACTGGATTGGAGTGGAATGACTACCAATCACTTCCTGTTTGTGCATCGCCGTCTTAATAACCCTCTTATGACCATAATTATAACAGGGTCGCCTGGTATTTTTTTAATCTTATGGCTGTAAAATTGTAATAAAAAGTGCAAAGTGTGTGTAACTCTTCTCCTTTTTTCAGAACAACCTCAGCTTTCAGTGTATGGTTTGTATTTCCAAACCACTTCAACATTTCATGAAAAGAAACGTGAAGCCACTTCTCCTCCAGCTTCACTGGCTGCCAGTCAACTTCAGGGTTCATTTCAAGATCCTGGTTCTGGTCTATAGGGCCTTACATGGACAAGCACCATCTTACATTGGTGATCTTCTTAGTCCCTACACCCCCAGCAGGTCCCTGAGGTCCAGTGATCAAAGCCTACTGGTTGTGCAGCACCAGGCTAAAGACCAAAGGTGACAGATCATTTGCTGCTGTGGCCCCCAGACTCTGGAACTCTCTCCCCCTGAGCCTGAGATCAGTGGACTCAGTGGTCTCCTTTAAAAAGCAGCTGAAGACTCACTTGTTCAAGCTGGCTTTTGTATGACCTTCTTCACCACTCTCTCTTTATTCTGCTCTCTCCACCTATTCCACCTTCCTCAGGATCCACTGATTTCCCTCTTTCCTTTTCACTCCCTCTCTTTCTTAACATTTTTTCTTTTAAATCACAATTACCTAATTTTTGCTCATTTTACATATATTTTTAAACATTTTCTAAATTCTTCTTTATATATATTTTTTTGTTTATGTGAAGCGCCTCGTGATTTTTATCTTGAGGCGCTATAGAAATGATATTTTCTTCTTCTTCTATTTAGAATTTATTTCTATTAAAGCCTTTAAAAATCAGCTTTAAAGTGAAAAAAGCAAAAAACGGATTTGAATTTTTTACAGTTATTACTGAACTTCAAAATTACTGGGCAAACAATTTAAACTTTGAACTGTAATGCATCTATTCTTAAAAAAGTGTGAACCTTGGTATCTTTTTTAGCAGTTTTTAAGACCATTTATTTTTGTAAACTTTCAGACGTTTTTATTTGATGTGGCAGACCTTGAAGCAGTTTCTCTCCAGCTGCAGCAGAGTGCTGCACACCTCACACTGCCATGGGGTGCTTCTCTTGCACACCGTGCACTGCTATACCAAAAACTTTTGTTTTAGCAAAAATAATTATTTATTGTAAAAAGATAAATAATGCTGGAATGAAGCAGAATCTTACAATTAGCAAATAGTTGAGGGTTGTTCAAATAAAAAAATAAAAAATAAAGACTGAACAAACATTCATATCCTGGTTCACTGGAGATCTGTCTTTCTTCGTGGTCACTGTCTTCAGATAAAAGCCTTCTGGGACACCTAACAGATCGTGTTGATTTTCTTTGAGGCATTTCCATAATTTCATGCTGGCTTTTTATGCTAATTAGCTTCCCCGTTCCGTTATCCGCTTTCACCGCGGCGCTGCTTTCCGTTTCAATCAGGCTGTACAGCAGGATTTCCCCTCGTAGCGATATTTTCCCTAACTCTGATTGCTTCATGCTATAGATCGTTGGAAAGCTGCTTTTATGTACTTTTAGGAACCGTTGGAATTGCTTGGATCAGATCAGCCATTCAAAAGTTATAAACGTGAACATTTTGGATGACAAACTCAGCACATCTCTCAATCTGTGTTGTGATTCGTTGCGCTCAAAACAGGGAATCCCGGTGGCTACCATAATGTATTGTATATGCACGAAAAGCCCCACTTTTAATCTTTTCAGCACTTTTGGAATTTTAATGATATCTTGAACGGTTCAGGAATTATGGTAATGAGAAGTGCGCATGTCCAATCCCGTCTGCGGCCACAGGTTGGTAATAATGTTGTGGCATTGGGGTGCCGGTGGTCAGGGCTAGGGGCCCCCCAACACATGGGGGCCCCAGGCGGCCGCCTACCTATGCCTAATGGTAAAACCGCCTCTGCTTGTCCGTTTCCCTGCAGTAAAGCCTAACTTACAGCCTGGTCCCCTGAGGCTTCAAAGGGTGGGCCTGAGCTGGGCCAGCCTGCACAGTCACCGAATGACTCACTAATGTTGACCTCCTGTCAGTCTGCACATCTGTCTCACTGTAACTGTGACCTCTGACATTTACAGCTCTACCAAGTCCTGTGGTCATGACAACCAAAGCTCAAGAAGGCATGAGGTTCTCCAGAGGTCAGAGAGGAATGTCAGAAGGCTCATTGCCCTCTGACCTCCTACCTCCAGAGGAGGGCCAGTGCCATTCAGCTCGTGGCAGCATGAGTCCACAGCCTGTTGGACAAGAGTCTTCAGCCACTGCAGGACAAGGACACTGTTTGCATCTAACCTAACCCTAAACCCTAAATATAGCCATGGCAAAAATCAAGCTTTACCTTAACCAGAGTGGGAGCCTTTATCCTGGCTTACATGTATGTCAGTAAACCAAATTACTGAATGAATAGAATACAATAGAGTAGAATTGAATTTATTTATATTTACTGAGTGAGAAAACTAACTAGTTGTGGCAGAACATACATTTAGAAAATAGGGAAATTTAATACAGTCAACCTACATTGTGAACTTTAGCAATTAAAAAAAAAAAAAAAAAAAGAAAGAAATTTGTTTCCAAAATTGAGCCTTCAGGATTTTCCTTGTATGTTACAAAATGTTTCGGTCAATACATCATATAGGAGACACGCACAGTGGTTTCTGAGAAGTCGTTCTGCTGGGAGACTTTAACGTTCATGTGGGCAACAACAGTGAGACCTGGAGAGGTGTGGTTGGGAGGAACTTATCTGAATCTGAGCAGTGTTTTGTTGGACTTCCGTGCCAGTCATGGATTGTTCATAATGAACACCGTGTTCAAGTATAAAGGTGGTCATGTGTGCTCTTGGCAGCAGGATACCTTAGGCTGCAGCTCAATGATCGACTTTGTTGTCCTTTCATTTGATCTGCAGCCGCATGTCTTAGACACCCGGGTGAAGAAAGGGGAGGAACTGTCAAATGACCACTAGGTGGTGAGTTGGTTCCGATGGTGGAGGAAGATGCCGGTCAGACCTGGCAGGCCTAATCTTTCCATTCTATTCAATTCAATTCAATTCAAGTTTATTTATAAAGCGCCGAATCTCTTCTTCCGGCTCTCGGAGGGTGCAGACGCTTTTTTCCTCCTCTCCTCCATAACTTATCCTCAAGGCCCTTTGTCTGTCTCTGTGTGCTGGGTGCACGGCTGCTTCTGCATTTTTTTCTGGAAACTGGAAACTGAAATCACTAAAATGGACCTTGTCAGTTGGTCACTCAATATGATTGATTACATTTTCTCAACGATGAGAACGGGAGAAGGGGCTCCCAGATGCCCCTCCGGGACAGACCCAGTTGGACACATCATGGACTCCTGGGAACAGTGGAACTTCATTTGTTTATCTCAGCTGTCTGTGGAGGATTCTGAAGATATGTGGATATTTGTGGTGTTGGTGTCAGGTTTCCTGCTCATAGGCCTTGGAGGCTTCCTGGCTTGCCGGAAAATTAAAGAGCTGCCGAGGAATATTGGCCTGCTCCCGGAGCTCAGAGATGGTTTGAATTCACAGACTCACATAATTGTCGAGATGAATCGTAAGCTTGGGACTTTGGCCGAGATTTATTCATTGGCACAAAAGATGGATGCCATCAAGGATAGAGTGGACGAATCAGCACGGATTGGGATAGATTAATGTCCATTATTGGGATTTTGAGAGGTCGAGGACCAAGAAACTTTAAGACTGAGTGGAAATTATCTCTGTCTGGCCCCAAAACAATTTCTAATCCGAATCTGGTGCCCTTGAGCCTGCGAGGCTCCAACGAAAACTCCACCCTCAGAAGATATGTGGAATGTGCCGTCGCTATGGCAACTCAACTCTGTCTCCTATCCCAGCCTGGGCGGGACTGCGGGAAGGCTGCCGAATCATTCCAGGGTCACTGCAACCCTCCAACCCTCAATGCTCCTCCCCCTGTTCAGACTGAGGTGACATGCGCTGCTTGTAATGGCTGCAGGAACTGAAGTGTGGATAGTCCTGAACCCATCACCCCACCTAGTGGACACTTATGTTGTGTGATATCTGAAGTCTGTTGCATATCTGTCTGAGGTGTTTTTTTTTTGCAGAGCAAAGCTGCCCTCCCGGTGGAGGGTAACTCTGAAGTGCCTTTTTTATTTCCTTCCACCTGAAACAATCCTCATGTAACCCTCTGATCTCTATTAAGGTAGCGCGACTCAGGATTGCGAATGACCATAGTCACCAATTCGTGTCATGTGTCTTGCCCATGTATGTCTGATCTCTGAATACTGAAACTCTAATTTTCCTCTGGGATTAAGAAAGTATTTTTGAATTGAATTTGAATTGAATCAGGACCAGAGTCGTCTCAAGGACCCTCACATAGTAAACATTCCAGTACAGGTCAGTTCATTAAGCCAATAAGTAAAAAGTTTCCTATATAAGGAACCCAGCAGGTTTCATCGAGTCACTGACTAGTGTCAGAGTCTTTACAGCAATCTTCATACTAAGCAAGCATGCAACGACAGTGGAGAGGAAAACTCCCTTTTACACACAATATACACTCAACAAAAATATAAACGCAACCTTTGTTTCTGCTCCGATTTTTCATCAGATGGACGTAAAGTTCTCAAATTCATTCCAGATAAACAATATTACCATTTCTCTCAAACATTGTTCACAAGTCAGTCTAAATGTGTGATAGTGAGCACTTCTGCTTTGCTGAGATAATCCACCCCACCTCACAGGTGTGCCACATCAAGATGCTGATCCGACATCATGAGTAGCGCACAGATGTACCTTAGACTGCCCACAATAAAAGGCCACCCTGGAATGTGCAGTTTTGTCTCACAGCAAAATGCCACAGATGCCACAAGCATTGAGGGAGCGAGCAATCGGCATGCTGACAGCAGTACTGTCAACCAGATCTGTTGCTCGTGCATTTAATGTTCATTTTTCCCCCATTAGCCGTCTCCAAAGGCATTTCAGAGAATATGGCAGTACATCCAACTGGCCTCACAACTGCAGACGACGTGTAACCACACCAGCCTAGGACCTCCACATCCAGCAGGTTCACCTCCAAGATCGTCTGAGACCAGCCACTCAGACAGCTGCTGAAACAATTGGTTTGCATAACCAAACAATTTCTGCACAATCTGTCAGAAACCATCTCAGGGAGGCTCAACTGCATGCCCGTCGTCCTCATCGGGGTCTTGACCTGACTCCAGCTCGTCACCGTACCAGACTTGAGTGGGCAAATGCTCACATTCGATGGCGTCTGGCACGTTGGAGAGGTGTTCTCTTCACGGATGAATCTTGGTTTACATTGTTCAGGGCAGATGGCAGACAGCGTGTGTGGCATTGTGTGGGTGAGCGCTTTGCTGATGTCATTGTTGTGGATTGAGTGGCCCATGGTGGTGGTGGGGTTGTGGTATGGGCAGACATCTGTTATGGACGAAGAACACAGATGCATTTTATTGATGGCATTTTGAATGCACAGAGATACCGTGATGAGATCCTGAGGCCCATTGTTGTGCCGTACATCCATGAACATCACCTCATGTTTCAGCAAGATAATGCACGGCCCCATGTTGCAAGGATCTGTACACAATTCTTGGCAGCTGAACATGTCCCAGTTCTTGCATGGCCAGCATACTCACTGGACATGTCACCCGTTGAGCATTGTTGGGATGTGCTTGACCGGTGTATACGACAGAGTACCAGTTCCCACTAATATCCAACAACTTTGCACAGCCATTGAAGAGGAGTGGACCAACATTCCACAGGCCACAATTGACGATCTGATAAACTCTATGCGAAGAAGATGTGTTGCACTGCATGAGGCAAATGGTGGTCACACTAGATACTGACCGGTTCTGAGTCCATAGACCGCCAATAAAGCAAAAAACTGCACATTCCAGGGTGGTCTTTTATTGTGGGCAGTGTAAAGTACACCTGTGCATTACTCATGATGTCGGATCAGCATCGTGATGTGGCAAGGCAATCAGCTGCAAGGTTGTTTGTGCCTGTCGTGATGGCAATCCCTGAACTCGCTGGTGGACCTCTGCACTTAGGGATGCTGTCAAGCTGAAGAAAAAGTCATATTGGGTCTTTTTGGCCTGTGGGACTCCGGCAGCTGATGGATGTTGGCAGGCAAAGCAGAATTCGGCCCGGGTGTGGGAGGAGTTCTGTGAGACCATGGAGCAAGACATCCGTACAGCTTCAAGGAGATTCCGGTCCATCATCCACCATCTCAGGAGGGGAAAACAGTGTGCTACCAACATTGTTTACTGTGGTGACGGTGTGCTGCCGACCTCTACTCGGGACATTGTGGATCGGTGGGCAGAATATGTCGAAGATCTCCTCAATTCTACCAGTGAGGAAGCCTAGTCTGAGGACTTTGGGTTGGACTCTCCAATCTCTGGGGTTGAGGTCACTGAGGTGGTCAAAAAAAGTCCTCAGTGGCAAGAGCTTGTTCCGCATTGCTGGCAGTAAGTCAGGCTCATTTCCAGTGAGAGAAAGCCTCCTCAGCCAAGGTTAACTGGAATAAGAGCGAGGCATGTTTAGTGGGGGGAGTGGGGCTCTAGTGATGTCCCTCTGCCAGAAGGGTTGAAGTGGGAGAAGAAATGTAATAAAACACTAGGAATGTACCTTGGTACTGACAGTTTTCAAAAGCAGAACTGGGAGGGAGGGTGCTGGAGATGGTGGTGGCTAAAGCCTAGTTTACACTTTTCCGTCAGCTCCACGAGTGAGAGGCAACCGGGTCACCTCGTTTCTGTGGCACAGACTGATTGTACTGGATCACCACTGGGTCTGTTGGAAGGTGTTCAGAAGCTGCTTGTGAACTTCTTCTGGTCTGGTCACCATTGGATCAAATCCCAGAATCTCTGCTTTCAGATTGCAGACTGTTCAGAGGCTGCTTTATGATGAAGGACTCTTCTGGTTGCCCCTAGCTCACCTACTCCTACAGAAGGCTGGTGGACTTGGCCTACACAAACACCTGTTCTTGACGGACCAGATTTAAAAGGACTCACACCTTCTTACTTGTCAGACTATGTTTGAGTGAGCGCTCGTCATGGAACCTGGGAGGTGGTTGCTGGAAGAACCATTGTTTGACAATGACTTTTTCTCGAGTCTTTTTCTCTATCTGGGCTGCCACCTTACCGTGGTGGAGGGGTTTTAGTGTCTCAATGATCCTAGGAGCTAAGTTGTCTGAGGCTTTCTGCCTCTGGTAGGGTCACCCATGGCAAACAGGTCCTAGGTGAGGGATCAGACAAAGAGCAGCCCGAAGACCTCTTATGATGAATTATATAAATGGAATCCGTGTTCCCTCGCCAGACGTGGGTCAACAGGGCCCCCCTCTGTAGCCAGACCTGGAGGTGGGGCACGTTGGCGAGCGCCTGGTGGCCGGGCTTTCACCCATGGAGCCTGGCCGGGCACAGCCCGAAGAGGAAATGTGGGTCCCCCTTCCCATGGGCTCACCACTCGTGGGAGGGACCAAAGGGGTCGGGTGCAGTGTGTGACAGGTGGTAGTCGAGTGTGGGGACCTTGGCGGTCTGATCCTTGGCCACAGAAGCTGGCTTTTGGCACATGGAATGTCACCTCTCTGGTGGGGAAGGAGCCTGAGTTGATGTATGAGGCTGAGAGGTTCTCACTAGATATAGTCGGACTCACCTCAATGCATGGCTCTGGCTCTGGAACCAGTTTCCTTGAGAGGGGTTGGACTTTTACCACTCTGGAGTTGCTCCCACTGAGAGGCACCAAGCAGGGGTGGGCATACTTGTTGCCCACCATCTTGGTGCCTGTACGTTGGGGTTTACCCCAGTGAATGAGAGGGTAGCCTCCCTCCGCCTACGTGTGGGGGGATGGGTTCTGACTGTGGTCTGTGCTTATGCACCAAACTACTACGGTTCAAACTACCCCCCCTTTTTGGAGACCTTGGAGGGGGTGCTGGAGAGCGCTCCTTCCGGTGACTCCCTT
>SSNQ01034575.1:750815-769011 GCA_006942095.1 Nothobranchius kuhntae
AAGGCGCTACCAACACTATCTATAGTGGGGATGGTGTGCTGCTGACCTCTACTCAGGACGTTGTGGATCGGTGGGCGGAATACTTCAAAGACCTCCTCAATCCCACCGACACGTCTTCCAGTGAGGAAGCAGAGTCTGGGGACTTTGGATTGGCCTCTCAAATCTCTGGTGCTGAGGTCACTGAGGTGGTTAAAAAGCTTCTCTGTGGCAAGGCTCCAGGGGTGGATGATATCCGCCTGGAGTTCCTTAAGGCTCTGGATGTTGTGGGGCTGTGTTGGTTGGAATATCGCGTAATCGGGGACAGTCCCAGTGGACTGGCAGACCGGGTTGGTGGTTCCCTTATTTAAAAACGGGGACCGCAGGGTGTGTTCCAACTACAGGGGGATCACACTCCTGAGCCATCCTGGTAAGGTCTATTCAGGGTTTCTGGAGAGGAGGGTCTGTCGGATTGTTGAACCTCAGATTCAGGAGGAGCAATGTGGTTTTCGTCCTGGCCGTGGAACACTGGACCAACTCTATACCCTTAGGGAGATCCTGGAGGGTGCGTGGGAATTTGCCCAACCAGTCTGCATGTGTTTTTTGGATTTGGAGAAGGCGCTTGACCACGTCCCTCGGGGGGCCCTGTGGGGGGTACTCCGGGAGTATGGGGTACCAGGCCCTCTGATATGGGCTGTTAGGTCCCTGTATGCCAGAGCTTGGTCCGCATTGCCGGCAGTAAGTCGGGCTCGTTCCCAGTGAGAGTTGGACTCCGCCAAGGCTGCCCTTTGTCACAGATTCGGTTCATAACCTTTATGGACAGGATTTCTAAGCGCAACCAAGGTGTGGAATGCATCCGTTTTGGTGGCCTGAGGATCAGGTCTCTGCTTTTTGCAGATGATGTGGTCCTGTTGGTTTCATCAGAATGTGATCTTCAGCTTTGGGTGGAGCAGTTTGCAGCCAAGTGTGAAGCAGCTGGGATGAGAATCAGCTCCTCTAAATCTGAGACCATGGTCTTGATTCGGAAAAGGGTACAATGCCTTCTCCGGGTCAGGGATGAGGTCCTGCCCCAAGTGGAGGAGTTTAAGTATCTCGGGGTCTTGCTCACGAGTGAGGGAAAACTGGAGCGTGAGATCGATAGGCGGATTGGTGCTGCATCTGCAGTGATGCAGGCATTGTACCGGTCTGTCGTGGTGAAGAGAGAGCTGAGTCAGAAGGCGAAGCTCTCGATTTACCGGTCGATCTACATTCCTACCCTCACATATGGTCATGAGCTTTGGGTAGTGACCAGAAGATCGAGATCGCGGACACAAGCGGCCGAAATGAGTTTTCTCCTTAGGGTGGCTGGGCTCTCCCTTAGAGATAGGATGAGAAGCTTGGTCATTCAGTAGGGGCATGGAGTAGACCCGCTGCTCCTCCACATTGAAAGGACCCAGTTGAGGTGGCTCGGGCATCTGGTCAGGATGCCTCCTGGACGCCTCCCTGGTGAGGTTTTCCAGGCACGTCCAACCGAGAGGAGACCTAAAGGTAGACCCAGGACACGGTGGAGGGACTATGTCTCTCACCTGGCCAGGGAACGCCTTGGGATTCCCCTGGAGGAGCTGGTCCAAGTGACTGGGGAGAGGGAAGTCTGGGCTTCTCGCCTTAGGCTACTGCTCCCGCGACTGGACTCCGGATAAGTGGATGAAAATGGATGGATGGCTGGATTTTTATCGAGAGCTGGAATCTTAACTCCATCCCCTTTGAAAGCCAGGTTCACTGAGGTTGAGATTGTCAAGCTTGGTCACCTGCGGAACATCTCAGCTGGAGCCCTGTGTGAGCTGGTTACAGTTAGGTCCATCAGACTGATGGAGAGAGTGGTGGAGGAGGTCTGGAGGTCTTTGTGCCACTGAGAGCCTTTGCGAAGAACTGTGCTCTATCTGACCAATGGGATGATGACTGTGAGTATCACTTTCCCTCTCTGGAGGTCAGACCAGCTGTTGATGGTTGGCAGGAGGAGAGTGGATCACTTCTGAACCTTAACACTCCTGTGTTGGGCTCCTTCTATTCTTGTGGGAAGAAACAGCTCCATCACACTTGTGTGAAGGTTCTGAATAGGCACTCTTTGACTGGAGTTAAAGAGCCAAGGTGGATTCAGGGGTTTTCTTTGGACTGTACCCCTGAAGGCAGGTGGAGGATCCTGGATAAGCCTCCTGTTGATCGTATGGAGCATTAGCTACCAACCGACAGAGCCCACTTTGATCCAAGCACTGGGATGGTTGTCACTTCTGTAGTCAACAAGAGACCGTGCAGCATTTGGTAGTTTCGTACTCTGGGCTGTCAGGGATGTTTAGGATTTTAGAACAGTGGGTTAGCGCTCTGGGAGAGGTTTTACTTCCACGTCATTTATGTTCGGTCCAGAGTACAATGTTAAGAAGAAACAGATATCGCTGCTGATCGACAGCTTTTATGAACTCACTGGCCACCTGGAACTGTTAGAACACTTTGGGGGACTGGACAGGTTCTCTGTCTGGTGATGGTGGTGGTGGTGGTGTTGGGGGGGTAGGAACACCTGTTAGACTGTTGGGTTTTAATATGTTCTTGTCTGTAAAGGTTTTTAGGGAGAAGGTACGATCTCGGTGTTGTTAAACGTGATTGTTATTCTGTAAAAACAAGTGAATTGTTAGAAAAGTCAAAGTATTTCTCTCTCTCTCTTTCTTTCTTTCTTTCTTTCTCTCCCCCTCCCTCTCTGGCTCTCACTCACCCTCCCTCTCTCACTCTTCTTCCCTCTCTACCTATCTCTTTCACTCCTCCCCCACGTTAGATTTCATGATTTTACTCTGTGCTAGTCTGTGAAATTCTCCCATGAGAGACTGTCAGAAGTGTTGTGTTAAAGTTGCCCCGGTACTGAAAGCACCTCCTGGCCAGCACCTCCTCCTGCTCTTTCTAGAGAGCATTACAGGAGGAGGAGAAGGAAATGCATTGGCCAGACAGTGTTTACAGATAACAGAGCAGAACTGCAGCTCAGCAGCAACCACACAGGCCCAGTAGGGTGTGACGTGGTCTGGACTGTGGTCATGGGAAAACCCTTAAAACGCAGGAGAAAATAAAAGAGCACCTGATGCTGTCAAACACCTGCTGGACTCGGTCCTGCAGCAGATGCTCACAGCTTCAGAGCATCTCTGTTTGGTGAGTGGAGGCATGTGTCCTTGCTGTCTGATCACAGCAAGCCAAACAAATCACCTTTAAACGTCAGCTGTGGGTGTTCTTGGCCTCCAGAGCTGCAACGATCTGCTCGTGAGTGATCCACCAGATGGAAACAGCAGAGTCACTGAAGGTTGTTTCAGAAACAAACACAAACATTGGTAAGGAAACAGGGCTTATATATGAAGAATCAAAGCTTTCACACAGCTGCCCATGCACGTTAGTGCTGAGACTTCCAGGGTTCCGTGCATGTTAGCTTGCATCATGTCTGAGAATAGCACCCATCGCTGAGGTGGAGGGACAACTAAACGTGCTGTAGAGGAATGCTGAAGGGGGCAGGGGCCATTCTTCCTACCCCAGCAGCCTTGCGTGGAGGCAGATGAGCCTTCAGCCTGTAATCCCACAGCAGGGATGGCTCTGGCAGCTTTAAACAACCTCCCCACGGGGTCGGACTCCAGTAAAATCTCTTTGTTCCCCGGTAAGAGCTACATCTCTGGTACTCATCAATACTTCGGTCTGGGGTTTCAGCAGGAGCTGAATGCCCCATGGCTGCTTTCACCTCGTGCTCATTGTTGGTGGAGTGAAAGGAAAACTGGAGTGAGAGCATGCTGATTTATTGCTTCTCTCATAATAATGAGTCCTCAGAGTTTATTAAAGCAGAGCTGACTGGTAATTAGTAAAAGACCACAAACACAGAGACCCTTTGAGTCATCAGGTCTGTCATTTTCAAAGCTGCTTCTGCAGTTAACATCCAGTTATGTTTGCTAAAACTTTTGTCTTTACCTTATCTTTTAAAAACACATCTAGGGCCACAAAGATGTGATTAAGCTTTTTTTCTTGTAAATTCTAAGCTAATAAAGCTTAAACCTTCAGTGCAAAAATGTTTAATACTGTTCTCCGAAGGAAAGGGAGGCCAGTATTAAACTAAGGAAAACAGAGTAAAACCACTAAATAAGTAAATACAATTTAGAAATAAAAAAGTCAAAGAAAAATCTTTGCTTTGAACTTTTCACACATTTCTGTTCCTGTAACTTGTTAAAGGCATGAACAAATGTTTCAAGGAAATTTTTATCCAGAGTGGCTCAGTTTTAACCTAACATGCATATTTCTGGCCCGTGGAGAAAACCCACACGTCAGCATATGTCACGTTGAACGAGGTAGAGACGGCGGACCATGTGTGGATGAGCTGAGCAGGAGGTAAAAATGCAGGCTTTGGATAAAATAAAAATGGTTTTAATGGCAGGATGGGATGAACAGGACAAAACAACGATGAATACTAACAACAACAATGATCTGACAAGGGACAGGAGCAAAACAGGTGGTATAAATACAGAAGGCTAATTAGGGAAACATGGGCAGGTTAACGAGGGACAGGTGAGAACAATACGGACTAATCAGGGCAGGAGAGAAACACGGTAAGGAGGGCAGGTGCAGAATGTGACAGTACCCCCCCCCCCCCCCCCCCCCCCAAGGGCGGATACCAGACGCCCACAAGGCTACACAAGAGACTGGAAACACTCGACTAGACTGGGGACAGGACTGGAAACACACGACTAGACTCGAGACTTGGACTGGAACGTGGAGACGAGACTTGGACTGGAACGTGGAAACGAGACTTGGACTGGAACGTGGAGACGAGACTTGGACTGGAACGTGGAGACGAGACTTGGACTGGAACGTGGAGACGAGACTTGGACTGGAACGTGGAGACTTGACTTGGACTGGAACGTGGAGACTTGACTTGGACTGGAACGTGGAGACTTGACTTGGACTGGAAGGTGGAGACTTGACTTGGACTGAAACGTGGAGACGAGACTTGGACTGGAACGTGGAGACTTGACTTGGACTGGAACGTGGAGACTTGACTTGACTTGACAGGAACGAGAAGACTTGACTTGACTTGACAGGAATGAGAAGACTTGACTTGACTTGACAGGAATGTGAAGACTTGACAGGAACATGAAGACTTGACTTGACTGGAACGGGAAGACTTGACTGGAACGGGAAGACTTGACTTGACTTGACTGGAACGGGAAGACTTGACTTGACTTGACAAGAATGGGAAGACTTGACTTGACAGGAACGGGAAGACTTGACTTGACTTGGCTGGAACGGGAAGACCTGACTTGACTTGGCTGGAACGGGAAGACTTGACAGGAACGGGAAGACTTGACTTGACAGGAACGGGAAGACTGCAAGAGCAGGCGTGGGACCCAGGCAGAGAACTGCAGGAGCAGGCGTGGAACCCAGGCAGAGAACTGCAGGAGCAGGCGTGGAACCCAGGCAGAGAACTGCAGGAGCAGGCGTGGGACCCAGGCAGAGATCTGCAGGAGCAGGCGTGGGACCCAGCAGAGGCTGCAGTAGTAGGCGCGGGACCCAGGCAGAGAACTGCAGGAGCAGGCGTGGGACCCAGCAGAGGCTGCAGCAGCATGAGACCTGCAGGCATAAGCCCCACAGCGTGGGCCAGGAAGTGGACAATCTGTAGAAGTGATGCCAGAAAACCAGGATCGGCGGCAGGCACTCGACAGCCGGTCAGAGCAGGTGCACGGCACGATTAGCTGGATCTCAGGAAGAGGCTTGGGTGCAGGGAAGCAGGAGAAGAGCGGGGAGACCAGCCCTACCACCCCGGAGAACGATGGCATGCGTAGGGGGTGTAACTCCCTTAAAGCTCCAGGATCCGCGGCTTCCATGACAAAAACGGGACGGGGACAGAAAGCAGGAGAGGAGAAGGGCTCGACCACCACAGGAAACTAACTGGATGCGCCGAAACCCACCCAAAGGCTTGACCACCCCGGAGAACAGGTAGGATGCGCCAACACCCTGGGCCAGAATCTCCTTCTGCTAAAGGAGAAATAAGTAAAAAAATAAATCCTCCAGCAAACCGGTGTTAGCTCACCACAGGTCCAGGTTTGGTCAGATCATTCTGTCACGTTGAACGAGGTGGAGACGGTGGACCATGTGTGGATGAGCTGAGCAGGAGGTAAAAATGCAGGCTTCGGATAAAGTAAAAATGGTTTTAATGGCAGGATGGGATGAACAGGACAAAACAACGATGAATACTAACAACAACAATGATCTGACAAGGGACAGGAGCAAAACAGGTGGTATAAATACAGAAGGCTAGTTAGGGAAACATGGGCAGGTTAACGAGGGACAGTTGAGAACAATACGGACTAATCAGGGCAGGAGAGAAACACAGTAAGGAGGGCAGGGGCAGAACGTGACAGCATAACACCCTAACTGATGAGAACATGCTAAGCTAACACATGCATGATGAGAACAAGCTAACTACATGCATGCACAAGAACATGCTAACTCCAAACATGCTTGAGGAGAACATGCTAACACCACACGTAAATAACAACAATATGTAAACCCTTCAAATGCATGAGAAGAACATGTGAACTCTCCACATGCATGAGGAGAACATTCTAACTCCTAACATACGTGATGAGAACATGCTAACTCTACAAGTTATTTTTATTATTTTTTTATTTAACCTTTATTTGTCAGGTTTGGTGGCAGAGCTGAAGTGTGGCTGAGAAGGTCTGTTGCCCAGACGCGGAGTGGTGGAGATAAACAGCGTGGTTTAGCTCCTTTAGGTTCGGTTTGAAGGTTTGAAGGCTGGTAAGCCTGAGAACTCGATTCAAAGTCAGGTGAGAACGATGACAGAATAATGAATGAAACGCCAGTACTTCCTTATATAGTGTCGGCATGATGACGTCGGCGGCCACGTTGGTGGTGGGAATGATGGGAAATGGTGGCGAGAATGCTGGGAAGTGGAGTCAGCTGGAGGAGTTCGTGACAGGACCCCCCCCCCCCTCGAGGGACGGCTCCCGAAGTCCCAGGACGCCGGGCCCAGAAGTCAGATAGCAGGGTAGGGTCAACAAACGAGCTCGTGGGCTCCCAAGAGCGCTCCTCCGGGCCGTACCCCACCCAGTCCACCAGGTACTGCCAATCACGTCCCCGGCGGCGAGCGTCCAGAACCTTGCAGACTGTGTAGATGAATTAAAGACGCCCAGTTATTGAAAAATATTGGTGGTTTCATAACGTATAACCATAAAAATTGCGTCTAAAATACATGGGAGTGGGTCTAAGTCTTTCGGCTACGCCATTTTGGATGCCTTGTTTTCTTCTACGGAAGCCCGTGAGGACAGAATGCATTTACTGATTTGTAACAAATGGTTACAAAACCATTAATAAACATTGTTGTTTTACACATTTACCTCTTCGCTAGTTGGAAGTGATGAAAGGGAATCTGATGTTCTTGTTGTTTTAATGAAGGTAGCACTCCCAAGGATTTTTTACCCTAATGGACACACAAAAATAATGCTTGCTTGCAATGACTTGGATATCAATGACTTGGATCCTGTAACATGTTTAAGGACATCTCGAGCATTTTCTCCATGTAGATGGAGTGAATGGTTGGTAATACCACTGTGTTCACTGCTAAATCCACTTATTCTTTCATCTCCAGGGTCACACATCAGTCAGAATATTTTCACCAAAGAAATCAATAAACCAAATAGCAGCCTATAAGTCTTTGTTCATGAGAACCACAGAAATTATAAGACATTGACAACCCTTCACTTTGGATTCCCTTCAGCTTTTTACAACAAAACATCTCCACACAGGTAGAAAAGTCAAATAATCACAACATACTACTGTGTGATTACAATTGTCTCTTCCTGGTTTAATATGTGCTTTAAAATTTATATTGTGTTTGTTTGTGTTGCTATAGAGACCCGAGAGGGGTGTTGGTGGCTGAATACCAGCAGTCTGATCTTATCAAGTGAAGAAGAGGCCACAACCTTCTAATTATCACTCCCTCCTGTTGGAAGCACTCAGGAAACCTTGATTTACCAGCATGAATAGGGATAATATTTGTTCTGCAGCTGAGAGCTTCCTGTTATCTGATGGTGGTCTAAATCTGCTCCACAAGCAGTTCATTTGCCCTCAAACTTCTGTTTAACTGATGAGCCTTATTAACCCTAAAGGCAAGCAAAAATGAGCAGGAAAGCTGACAAAATCAGTTTGTCAATGATTCATCAGATGAATCTGTTTACATCCACACAATAATTCAGCTCATGAAAAAGGAGACGCCACCAGGAAAACAATAGAGAGAGTAAATATTGAATCTGTCTTTCATCTCTGCTGTCGTTGTAAATCGACGGTGAGACACAAATGAGTGCAGAACCACTCATAAACAGCTGTTGTGAGAAGTGAAAAATGGTTTTAATTGCAGTATAAATATTTGTAGGAAACATCAAAGTCACGATTGAGTCTCTGTGCAGCTGTGGCTGCTGTCAGATACAGCTAATAGTGTTTATGTGAGCTGAAGACCAACGCTTAATTTTGCCTTCTTTGAACAAACAAACATGT
Source organism: Nothobranchius kuhntae (assembly GCA_006942095.1). Taxonomy (NCBI): domain Eukaryota; kingdom Metazoa; phylum Chordata; class Actinopteri; order Cyprinodontiformes; family Nothobranchiidae; genus Nothobranchius; species Nothobranchius kuhntae. Next base: position 759,357 of record SSNQ01034575.1, read on the forward strand.
CCTATTGGATGGATGTCTGTCAGTGGGGCTGGGGGGCTGTCTGAACATAAATGTCTGCTAAAGAGATGGACATTTCTGCCCTGAGACCAGCCTTCCATTGAAGATCTGAGATGAAACTGAGTAAATCACTGCTCAGGACACACACACGCACAAATCTTTGTTCTGATTGTGCATGTGCACTCACTTAACGCTAAAGCTCATAATCTTAGGAACATTGTAAATTCAGCTTGGTGCCATTCAGCTGGACACAAAATGTGACAGAAAATATGAGAATATTCTGAAACCTTTACTGAATTCCTCCCTGGGCTGCCACCTCACCGTAAAGGAGTCGTTTGAGTGTCCCAATGATCCTAGGAGCTAAGTTGTCTGAGACCTCTGGTAGGGTTAACCATGGCAAACAGGTCCTAGGTGAGGGATCAGACAAAGTGCAACCCAAAAACCCCTTATGATGAACAATACAAATGGAAACAGTGTTCCCTTGCCCAGACATGGGTCACCGGGGCCCCCTTCTGAAGCCAGGCCTGGAGGTGGGGCACGTTGGTGAGCGCCTGATGGCCAGACTTTCAACCATGGAACCCTGTTGGGCACAGCCCAAAGAGGAAACGTGGGACCCCCTTCCCATTGGCTTACCACTTGTGGGGAGGGGCCAAAGGAGTCGGGTGCAATGTGTGATGGGTGGTGGCCGAAGTCTTATGTGTGTTCCTGACTGTTGTCTGTCCTTATGCACCAAACTATAGTTCTTTTTGGAGTCCTTGGAGGAGGTGCTGGAGAGTGCTTCTTCTGGTGACTTCCTTGTTCCGCTGTGAGGCTTTAATGCTCATGTGGGCAACAACAGTAAGACTTGAAGAGGTGTGGGGAAGAATGGCTCCCCTGATATAAATGATTAAGCATAAAGATGTCCATATGTGTTCTTGGCAGCAGGATACCTTAGGCCAAGGGCGTAGGAACGAATTTAATATTGGGGGGGGGCACTGTCACACCCTGCCTTGTCTCCCCATTCTGTTCTGTCATGTGTCTCTGTTAATTGCTCCCACCTGCCTCTCGTTTTCCAATCACCCAAGCTCCCAGCCCTCATGTATTTAAACCCCTTCAGTTCTGTGTCTCTTGTTGGTTCATTGTTTCCATGTCATGCGAGCGTTTGTCATTAAAACCTTTTACATCATCCAGTTTGTCTGCCTGCCTGCTTCTTCACCCACGTGTGGATCCTCACCTCCGCTTCACTCACCGGCACGTTTGTGACAGAATGAACCAACCCACTAAAGGATCCAGCGGGGAGGTTCTCCCCTGGGAGTGCCTGCTTCAGTTCCTCACCTCGGACCACCGGCCGACTTCTCCTCTTCCGGCGTTGCCTCGCTGCAGACGCCGTCGCCGAACCCCGGCCGGGACGATCCCCTCCACCCTCCCGGAGCTAGATGTGAGGTTGGACCAGGAGACTCAGCAAGACCACTCCTGCTACGTGGGCACCAGACTGGCTCTGTGCTCCCCTGGAGCTGGCCCACGGCGTTGGGAAGGATGCCGGGCTCCACCGTCACCCCTTGTCCCAGGACGGAGCCGCAAGCTCGCCGCTGCCCCGGCTTGGCGCGCCAGCTTGGACCCGCCTCCCATCAGATCAGCGGTCCCGTCTCCAGTCCAATCAGCACCTCCGTCATCTGCAGGCGGAGGGATCACGCATACGGCCCAGCAGACAGAGCTCGCCGGCCTCCAGGTGGAGCTTGGCCGGATCCGTCAGCTTGTCAGCCTCCAGGAGTTCCAGCTGGACACCCTATCCTCCCTGAATCACCAGGAGAAGGTTTTTGTCCAGTCAGCAGCTCCCTCGTCTCTAGGCCAAAGGATCGAGCCCGTAGTCCACCCAGCAGAGCTCGCTGGTCTCCGAGCTGAGCTGGCCCAACTCATCAGAGCCTCAGTCTCCAGGAGCTCCAGCTGGACAATCTATCCTCCCTGCTCTCCCAGTTCCCGGCGCCACCAGTTCAGTCAGCTCCAGTTCCAGCGGTGACCCAAGAGGCTCTTCCCCCGGGCCGGCCTGTCCAGGTGTCAGAGCCCAGTTCGGCGGCTTCAGCCAAGGAAGCGGTCCCGTCTGCAGCAGCTCCTCCTCCACTCCAGAAGTCGACGGTCCAGAAGTCCTGTCCAGTGGTCGACGTCTCCCCCTCCAGTCTAAAGGTCGACGTCTCCCCCTCCAGTCCAGTGGTCGACGTCTCCCCCTCCAGTCCAGTGGTCGACGTCTCCCCCTCCAGTCCAGTGGTCGACGTCTCCTCCTCCAGTCCAGTGGTCAACGTCTCCTCCTCCAGTCCAATAGTCGACGCCACCCCCAGTCCAGTGGTCGACGCCGTCGCCTCCAGTCCAGTGGTCGACGCTGTCGCCTCCAGTCCAGTGGCCGACGCTGTCGCCTCCAGTCCAGTGGTCGACGCCGTCGCCTCCAGTCCAGTGGTCGACGCCGTCGCCTCCAGTCCAGTGGTCGACGCAGTCTCCAGTCCAGTGGTCGACGCCGTCTCCAGTCCAGTGGTCGACGCCGTCTCCAGTCCAGTGGTCGACGTCGTCGCCTCCAGTCCAGTGGTCGACGCTGTCGCCTCCAGTCCAGTGGCCGACGCCGTCGCCTCCAGTCCAGTGGTCGACGCCGTCTCCTCCAGTCCAGTGGTCGACGCAGTCTCCAGTCCAGTGGTCGACACCGTCTCCAGTCCAGTGGTCGACGCCGTCTCCAGTCCAGCGGCCGACGCCGTTGCCTCCAGTCCAGTGGCCGACGCCGTCGCCTCCAGTCCAGTGGTCGACGCCGTCGCCTCCAGTCCAGTGGTCGACGCCGTCGCCTCCAGTCCAGTGGTCGACGACGACGCCTCCAGTCCAGAAGTCAAGGATGTGTCCTCCGGCATCTCTGCCTCCAGTCGTCGCCGGTCCTGCCCTCGCCAGGCACGGGCCCCCAAGAGCCCGTCGGCGTCTCCTCCTCTGCCCCAGATGCAGGCCACCAAGAGCCCGTCGGCGTCTCCTCCTCTGCCCCAGACGCAGACCCCCGGACTCTGCTGGTCCCTGCCTCCTCTCCATCGGTCCCTCTGCTCCTCTTGGCCCTCCTTCCTGGTCCCCCTCCTCCCACCCTGTTCAGTGTTCCTGTGGGCGTCTGGGATCCGCCCTTTGAGGGGGGCGGGGGGGTACTGTCAAACCCTGTCTTGTCTCCCCATTCTGTTCTGTCATGTGTCTACTAATGAAAACTCCCGCTAGCTAACCACAAAAAAACTAACTAACTGACCGGTCCCTGGATCTCAGAAGGCCGGCAGATTAAACACAAAACTATCACGCTGCGCTGATCCCCAGCGCTGCGGAGTGTTCCCGAGATGTCTGCGCAGGCAGACAACACTAGCCTTATACGAGATCCTAACATCTAAAATATATCTACAAGGGAGCCTCATTTTTAAAACTGCGAGAAAGGGCATCTGCCATGATGTTTTCAGTCCCCTTCTTGTGACGGATCTCTAGGTTGAATGCTTGTAGGAGGAGGGCCCATGGCATCAGACGTTGATTTTGGTTATACATGCAGTGGTCGAAGGTCAGCGGATTATGATCTGTAAAGATAATGGTTGTGAATCGACTGTTTCCAACATAGACACAGAAATGTTGTAGGGACCATATTAGAGCTAAGGTCTCCTTCTCAATGGTGGAATAATGTTGTTGTGCCAGGTTAAACTTCCTTGAGAAGTAGCAGATGGGGTGATCAAGTCCACCAGCGTCCTCTTGAAGTAGCACAGCTCCAGCTCCGGTATCAGAGGCATCGACCTCGAGCTTAAAAGGTCGGGAAAGGTCGGGGGCTGTAAGAACTGGAGCACAACAGAGTAGGTCACACAGAGCAAGGAAAGCCTGGTTACATTCAGAGGTCCAAGAAAATGGGATGTTGGTGCTTAACATGTCTGTAAGTGGTTTTGCAACAGTGGAAAAGTTACGGCAGAAGCAGCGGTAATAACCGGTCATGCCCAAAAATCGGCAGAGTTCTCTGCGTGTGGTCGGTGGTGGAAACGAAACAATTGCCTGGATTTTATCTCACTTGGCCTTGTCCTACCTCCTTTCCTAAATAACGGACAGTGGCTTTCACCAACTCACACTTAGCGAGATTTAAAGTCATATTAGCCATCTTCAGTCGGTCAAACACTTGGGCTAAGGTCTGGAGGTGAAGAACCCAGGACGGAGTGTGGATTGAGGATGTCATCGAGATACGCGCTGCAATAAGACACATTAGAAAAACCTGGTTTACTAAACGCTGGAATGTGGCGTAGGTTATCTGGAGTGACAAAAGCTGAAACTTTGGAAGCGAACGAAGTTAAAGGCACCTGCCAATAACCTTTAAGAAGATCCAGTTTGGTAACAAATGAAGCTGAACTGACACTATCTACACAATCCTCCACACGCGGCAAAGGAAATTAATCTGGCACTGTTTTAGCGTTTAACTTCCGGTAGTCTGTGATAAACCTATACGAGCCATCAGGTTTATTTTCTAACAAACACGGTGAGCTCCAGGAACTGGTGCTGGGCTTTGCGAGGCCATGTTCTAATAGATAAGTCACCTCATTTTTCATTAGTTCTCTCTTCATCGGACTAGCCCTGTAAGGGTGCATACGAACTGGAATGGAATCAGTAAGGCTGATGTCATGAGTTATCAGGTGAGTTTGACTAGGCACATCTGAAACCAGTTCTGGAAAGGAGTGAATTAGATGAGAAAGCTCTTCTTGCTATGAAGACGTGAGGTGGCTCAAACTGGATGGCAGGCAGGAGAGAGCTTCAGAGTTAAAGAGACGTGGGGTAACCGGAGGCAGTGAGCTCCACATCACAGCATCATCTTGTGAGGTATCAGGCAGCGGGGGAGGAACCTCTGCAGAGTCTAAACAACATGGAGAGCACCTGCAGTGCTGCTGCTGAGAAGGATACAATTATGAAATCCTGCAGCATTATCACTTGTACTGCTTCGTTTTCACACAGAACAAGAACCCCACACTCAAACACACACACACACACATGCGCGCACACACACACGCGCACGCGCACACACACAGCCTGAAGCGCAGAATACGGAATGCAGAATATCAGCAGGGGGACAGATTGAGACGGAATGTCATGTGTCTGTGACAGTGTGTGTCCTGTCACTGTGACCTGATTGATCATGTGCCCTGGCTACTTGGACAGGGGAGATCTCTGTTTGGGTGACTGGTTAGTGTGTGTGACTTTCACCTGGGAGTCTGGGGATCAAATCCTGATTGGACCATTTTTTTATATTCACCACAGATCTCTCTGAAGAACTCAGCATTGACGGCTTCAGCAACGCTGTGCCACTCCGTGGATTTTCTCTTATTTGTTTTGCAAAAGCACTTCCTTTCATTTCTCCACCTCACCCACGAGTACCTCAGCTTCTGTGAAATTGCGCTTCCTTGATCTGCCTTCATCTACGGTCGCCATCGTCATTGGCGGAGCGCTGCAACAAGCCGGCTTATGTATATGCATGAGGTCCACAAGGCACTTTGCATTGACTATTTATGGCAGTAAGTGGGCGTGGTGAGGGCGGAATGTGACTAAAATGCAGCTGAGAAACATTCTCGTTAGTCTCTGATTTATGAAGCGGAGATTGCGTGCAGCTGTGCGTACTCCATGTTTGATAGATCACAAACCTACTTGGCGTAAGTACATTTTTTTTGCTGAGCTTCAGTACGGTTTTAGTAAGGATTCTACGCAATGTTTGATAAATGAGACCCCTGGTCTTTAGATGTGCTTGTTTAAATTTAAAAGTTAAAGTCCCATTAGTTGTCACACACACTGATGTGTGTGCAAAGTTTGTTCTGACCCATACCCTGGGGGAGCGGTGAGCTGGCGGAGTCATTTGGTCACATTTTTTCCAAGTCTTTGGTATGACACAACCAGGAATCAAACACTCCCAGGCTCAGGGCGGACACTCTACCACTAGGTCACTGAGCTGTAAACGTTCCAAATAGTGGAAATCCCTCTTTCCTTGTTGTCCATATTTGTTTTTAAGCACCTTCTGTACATCCATACTGTGTCTCTTTTCAACTTGCATTTACTTGGTTCTGTTTGAACACAGAAAATAAAACTTTTTCTGTACCTTAGCTAACGTTTCAGCTACTCCCTGTAGCCATCCTCAGAGCTGTAACGATGTAGCCTGACCAGCCAGACCCGTGCTTCCTTAAGCTTGGTTTATGCTTGACGCATTCACTTTCCGCGCGGTGATGCGGCTCGCGGCTGGAACGCGCTTCGCAACTTGCAGCGTTTATGGTTTGTGCGGCTCGTCTCTGAGGTGAGCCAATATTCTCCCAAACTGAACGGGGCAGCATGGAGCTCTGCAGCATGCATCCAACACTACACCACAGTAGAAGTAGAAATTACTGTTTACAACATGGCATTTCAGCATTTTTAACAGCGTTCTCGTCTTTTCCGACAGTGCGAGCTATTTCTCTCCAAGAATTATTAACAACATGTTGATCACGGTGATCTCTGAGAGCTGAATCATACAAATGTCTGAATTTACGAACCTCTGCCGTACTAGTCCTTGCCGGTCCGCCATGTTTTTCCGCGTCCGACCGTCCGCGTGGTTAGAAATTTTCCGAGGTGCGCTTTGCGGAAATTCTGGGCCGTGCGGAGACGCGGTGGAGGGGCGTGGTTGTTAAAATGACGCAAAATGACGCAACTTTTCCGCGCGGAGCCGTGCGGACCTCGCGGACGCGTCAAGCATAAACCAACCTTTATGGGAAGCATTGGGTCTGGGAATGCTCCTATTCAAATAACCCCACCCCCTGAGAATTCTAACCGAGCCAATCAGTGCTGAGCAAAATACATCACACACCACAACGCTCAGTCGCTCATAAACAATGAAGACGAAATCGGAATCAGAGTTCGCATTGGCTCTTTCCTCTCGTCTAAATGACTTGGACATGTCTTTAAAACAACAACAAGTAGAAAATAAAAGTCTTTCTTCTAAAAAAAGACGTTTGTGGTGTCACCACACGCCATTTTTGACTACAGCTATAAAAAAAACTGCAGCGGTATAGTCAGCATTTCCACCTTTTTTCTGATTGGTTATTTTTGAGCTGCCTAGTGCCGCTCCTCACGTGCCTCTCTGCCTGAGAGTATCCAGACTAGTCTCTGTGTAGAATTAAACAGATGACAGGCCTGCCAGACCAGGCTAATGATGATATTGGCGTCGCCGTCCTCTGCTGCCCGCAGATAAATGGAGAAGGAAGTGTTGCCACCAACATCTGAGGATGGCTAAAGGAAGAAGACTTACTTTATATTTATACAGAACTTTTCTGTATGCTTCACTGCTATTTGCATAATAAGGATGACAATAACAATTCACAATTTCTGACTGTAAATGGGTTAAATTAACATAAATTAGGTGTTATATTTTTTACAGAAGCAACACATACCGTAAATCCTCTAATATTAGCCTGTATTTAATTAACTGCCGGGTATCATATTTTGGCCGGTGTCTGAGTTGGCGGAGGTGAATAATGGCCGGTATTATATTGTGGCCGGGTGGAATGTGGTAACAAGCAAGTACGGGGGGTGGTTGTGTCATCCGTCTCACTTTTGATTTGCCAGAGATAGACCGTGAGGGTAACTTTAACCATGCGGAGACGAAGAGGAGGCGAAAATTTGATATCAAGTTCAAAGAGAACGTGCTGATTATGCTGCAGAACACTCTGGGGAGCAGTAGCAGGGGTTGTATGAACTAGTCACTAGTCGACTTCACCGCTCTATAGTGACTTTTTATGCCTGTCATCAACAGTCGCTGTCACATGATAATGACCGGCAAGATGCAGTCCACGGAAAAGACAGCAGCCTGCTGTCAGCAGGTGACAAGCTCCTGCGCGTCAGGAGGCAACGTGCTGTGCCAGAGCGTCGACACTGACACCCACCGTAAAACGGACATTTAACCAATTTGTGACATTTACCCTCTTGCTATTTAACCTTCCCCTCACCCCCATCCTAACCTTAACCAGCTTGCGCATGCAAAGCTCTGATTGTTGACGCGCTCCAGACATCTGCATCCTGAGCACGGCCACGGTAACATTATCTAATCAGGTGTCGCCACCTCAAAAACTAATTTAACACGCGATCGTTCATGTCGGCTCATTTTCTTTTATGTTTTCTGTCTTTTATTCTTTTATTTGTGCCTGATGCGTTTCGCTGCTGTGGATCGCGGCGCATCACCTGTTTTGTCCTCGGTGACACACCTAACTCATCAACAGTCGCTGTCACATGATAATGACCGGCAAGATGCAGTCCACGGAAAAGACAGCAGCCTGCTGTCAGCAGGTGACAAGCTCCTGCGCGTCAGGAGGCAACGCTCTGTGCCAGAGCGTCGGCACTGACACCCGCAGGGGGAGGGGGGAGAGGGCTGAAGCAGAAACTACCGTCGTTAAAAGAAATGTGTTTAACTTTGAAAATGTGGGCGCAATTTTAATTGTCAAAAACTCCAGCGAACCATTATTTCATTTTGCTCAAATAGAAATTGGGGCCTGCCTCTTATTCTGGTCCTCCTTCCAATAAAGGCCTGGAGCTTGATGATCTTGAGTCAAATACAGGCCCGGGCCTGTATTAGAGGATTTACGGTATTTCAAGATTAACCAATGTGACATAGTTATATAGGGTATACTGTAACATTGAATACCAACAATGGTAACAAATGTAGCATCCAAGTGAACTTGATAATGATTGACACTGCATATTAAGTATGACCAATAAGATGTGATAATTCCTTATAAATATAAAATAACAACCTGATTGATCTTTGAATGTTTAATCAAAAGATTCTAGGTTCTTTGCTTATTCAGGGAACATAAACACACTTCGTATTAATTCAGACAGAGTCAGTATATAGTTTATAAATTGATTTAATTCTTTTTCCTAAACTGATAATGATACATGACAAGATATGAGTAATGAGATGTGGTGTAATGGATATGGAGTGATTTAATGTGATGTGTGAAATGTTGTGATGGAAGCTAGATGTTTAGCAACCGTTCTTTTTATCTGAGAGAAATTGTGAAATTTGGGTTATAAAAGTGAATTGGCTATTTATTTAGTAAACTACAGATGTATTTATTTAAAAACCTCATCAGAACCCAGAATGCAGGCTACATTACACAGACCTGCCAACCTGTACGCATTTTGCGTAGCCAGGAGGCAATTTGGCATCTATTTACGCTGGTACGACTCACCCCTCTAAACTACGCAAAAAGCTGCAGATACGTGAGTTGAGTTCTGTGGCAAATATGCACGTGTGGTACTCATGTCTGACAACACGACTCAGCGGCATGGTGAAGAAGTTTAAGCCAATCATCGTAGAAAAGCAGAGAAAACCTATCCTGCGTAGCCTATAGCGTAACACCCCACCCCCCTCCTCCCTGCTTTGTCCTGCCCACTGCTCCTCTCTCCCTCCGGTTCGCCACTCGCTGCTGTTCTGGTAAGGTAAACTGTGTGTGTGTGTGTGTGTGTGTGTGTGTGTGTGTGTGTGTGTGTGTGTGTGTGTGTGTGTGTGTGTGTGTGTGTGTGTGTGTGTGTGTGTGTGTGTGTGTGTGTGTGTGTGTGTGTGTGTGTGTGTGTGTGTGTGTGTGTGTGTGTGTGTGTGTGTGTGTGTGTGTGTGTGTGTGTGTGTGTTTGTGTGTGTGTGTGT
>SSNQ01034575.1:784336-789336 GCA_006942095.1 Nothobranchius kuhntae
TGGTGTAGAGTTCAGAATAAACCAAGAAATCGAGAAACTGCCTTGTTTTTCACCATAAAACCACCACACTCTGCATATGCTAGCATACTGAAGTTACGTACGTAGGTGTTTGGGGCATTATGGCAGAAAAGGGGCCAACAACGGATCAAAAACATAAGTGAATGTTATGTTTCTGCTTGTTTGATAGAATCTAAGACCTGATCCTCAGGCCACCAAAACGGATGACCTCAACACCTTGGCTGCTCCTAGAAATCCTGTCCTTAAAGGTTATGAACAGAATCGGTGACAAAGGGCAGCCTTGGAGGAGTCCAACATGTGGGAAGTTCTGGTAGGAGGTCTGTTTCGGACTGAACAGGTCCACCACACCCATCACCAACTGATTGGCCAGTTCAAACACACGCCTACCTTCAGGCAGAGCCTCTGATTGGCTGATAAAATCAAGCAGTGGGAGATTCCCGCATGCGTAATTCATTATTGTTCTGGATAAGAAGTCAACGTCGCCTCTGACTGAAGCCCTCCTCACTGCAGTGAGGAACGCGCGTGCACACACACACACACATGCACGCGCACGCACACACACACACACACATGCACATCAAGTTTCCATCTGGTGATGTTGGTTTCTGGTTCTGGTGGACGTGGCCCAGAGATGATAGCTGACAAGTGGGGTGGGTGTTTCGTGACTAGCTGGCGCTCCCTGGTCACGTGGTGCGTGATGCATGTGGGCAGACTGCCAGCATTTGGTGTAGGCGTGGCTCGTTGACCCGTGGATGATGGGAAGATGAAGCTAAAGCTTCATTTTGGTCCAGTCAGACAGGGAAAGATGAGTGGAAAAGCAGCTCATTCCTTAATGTTGGAGACTCCTTAGGGGACGGGGCGGGGACGGAGTTTTGGGGGGCTGGGGGGCAGTGGGCCCCCGGCCCAGGCTTGGGAGGGGCCCACGATGCTAGATAAGACGAGCACATCTATAACTTGTGTTGAGAGGAGAATGAGCTCCATTCTTAATAATTCCTCTCATGCAGATGTATTTAGGGTTCTGTAGGTTTCCCCAGTCAGGGTTGAGTCATGGCTGCTAAAGACGTTACTAGACCGACTGACTTTAGCGATGCAGTGGGTGTAAAAGGTTTATAGCATGTTGAGCTGCATGACAGGCTTTATTTTTACTCACATGTAGCTTAATGACCTGTAATTTACAAGTGGATCTCCAAAACCGTCTGCAAGTGTATTATGGGTAAAACATAGCCGTCCACCACCATCATCATCACAACAGTTAGCAAACTAGGTGGCTAACGGAGAAGAAGGAGTTGATTTGGTCTCAGGGATTATTTCAGTTCCGTGGTCAAGATGGACTTTTTCAGAGAAGCTGATCATCTCGAGTCCGCCCAGCCCCGTCGCTAGTTTGTCTCAGCCAGAGGCGACTCGGCCTCCATGGGTGTAAAAAAGGACTTACTGGTAAGTTACCAGAAAGATGGACTGACAGGTGGGGTCAACATCGGCCGTTCTGGGCTTCTCCAGAATTCACAGATGGCCAGTCCGCCAGCACTGTAACATCTAATCAGGTCAGTAAACTGGTGCTGAAGGTCCAGTTACCAAATACAGGGCGCCACCTCATCGTTTGCTCCGCCCCCTGATTTGTTTCGCTAGTGGACAGGGGGGCGTGCTTTTGGACAAACAAGACTGATACTTTGAGACAATTAAAAAAACATCTTTGTCCAAAGAGAAAAAACAATATTAAACAGAGCCAAAGGTCTCGGGTTTCGCTTCTGCAGAACTTACAAAGCAGCTCTGATTCCCAGAGTGTTTCACAACAAAACATCCATCCTCAGGAATGTGATCCAACCATCCCACATGTAGACCAGGACTTCAGCGATCCTCTGGAGGGTCGGCTTTACCCACTAATGAACCTCTCACTACACGTTAAACTCCACGGTTATTAAACTCCAGCAGCCTTCTTCCTGACCCCGTCCTGCAGGAGCGAGAACCTCCAGCAGCTCGTCCTCCTCTGCGGCGCTGCTGCTCGTCTTTATCTGGAAAGGTGCATGCTCATGATCTCCTAGCAACATGCCTGAGGTCTCACAAACACACACACACACACTCACGGCCTTTAACAGCACACAGCCCTGTTTAGAGGCTGGGAAGGACGGGGGTGGGGCCTACAAAAGTCCATTTACAGTACGGGTCAGTACATCTGAAAGCCTTTACCACTGCAGCCAGATCCTTTGTCTCCCTCTTTCACAGCTTGTTATCCACACTGCAGGCTGCACAAAGCCAGCGGCTCTGGATTGTCCAGACGGACATTAACCCCTGATATTTTCACTGCCCACCATTAAGGTCTCCTTTTCCTGCTCGATTAGCGAACAATCCCCACAGAGCGGGAGGTCAAACCCACCAGGAACCGATTCTCAGATATCAGACAAAGACGGAGGACTGGAGGAAACGGGTTTTATTTTAGGGAAGAGCTCTGAAAACCCCACATGAAGGAGCGCTAGGGTGACCCGGCCCAAACTGTAAGCATGTACCTTTGGAGGAGGGTTATTCTGAGGTCATGTGAATAGTTTCACGGCTTGGTGATAACGAAGGGTCAGGTCCACGCTGAAGCAGGTCAGAGGAGGACTATCTAATCTCCAGAGGTGTGATGAAACTACCCAAAAGTCACGCTCAGCGAGGAACATGTGATCAGGCCTAAAACTCCGGTCTGCAGCCAAAGGCAGGAACGTTTCTCAACTTCAAACATTTACACGAGGGATCGAAAGGATTGTGTCTGGGTGAGAAGTTCAGCACCAACCTCTTCCATCACTAGAGGAGCTTTTTATGTTCCAACAGAGTCCCGGGCCCTGGTCCCACCTGGTCCCGCCTCGAGGCCGCTCGGGTCTTTGTTGTCCCCGTGCTCTGACCGTCCGTGATTCCTCGTGGAATATTCCTCCTGCAGCGTGTCGCGACAGTTTCACTCGTTTACAGTAAAAAACACGCTTAATAAGCATGCTTCATCTTGAACAGGTGATAGTACTCAAAAACACAGAACTGTAGTATTATTGCTAATATATAATTCTACAGCGTTTGTCATGATTGTGTGAATGACGCTAAACAATGGGAGAAACGTCCTGTTTACAGTATAATAACCATATTTTATGAGCTAACAGCTAGCAGTGATGCAACAACTCCCAGAGGCAGCGCATCTCTCCAGGTGAACGACCTGTGGCGCAGTCGCACGGATAGTCGGAACACCGGTGGTTCAGCGATGCACACGCCCATGCCACAGCCCGGGTGGGATCAGGGCAACAAAGAACTGTTCTGTTGTCAGAATGGAGGTGGAACATCTTCACCCAGCCGAAACTCATCCAGTGTGAAGACTTGGAAAGGCAGGAAGCCGCCTGAAGCATCTTTTTAAACCTCCCACCGCTCCAGTTCAGAGAGGTGCTGGTGTACCTGGGCAGGTGAGGCAGCGCAGCTTGAGCCGAGGGTTGAAGGTCAATTACTGGAGAGGCTTACTGATAACACTGACAAATGAAGGTTTTAGGATCATTTTATAAATACTTATTTATTTCAGTATACAAAATAATAGCATAGACATCCACACAGCAGTGGCATCATCACGTTGAACTGCCTGCACGTCAGACAAAAGGAGTTCTTGCACGTCCTCTCAGCTTCCACAGGGATGCAGGAACATCTGGATCCACTACTGAGTCCCACCACTGGAAAGGTTCCCTTTGTGTTCCTCTGTTGTCCACGGCTGAGGAGGAAAAACGTTCCTCCGGCACCTAAGAAATTCATCCATGATGACCCTTTGAACTCCAGAATACGTCAGAAAAATCCCCTAGAATAAGATCCAATATTATTTCTGCTTAATAGAGATATGATGAGATACATGAAGCCTCAGGGTGTCTGCTGGTTTGTTCAGACTTCTGTCCCACCTGTGCAGGTTTGTCATTAGGATGGTCATCTCTTTCCGGGTCAGATATCCAGGATGAAGCTCTGGTTCTGGGCGCTCCAGTCGGAGGAGAGAAAAAACAATAAAATAGAGATATGATGACCTTCAGGGTCCCCGTCACAGGCGTGGGGTGTCATTTGTAACAGGAAGTAGGAAGAGAGCCCAGGGGATGGCTCGCCTCGTTTCCCACGACCAGCAGATACAACATAAAGCTCTGGTTTGGAGGAGATCGGCTCCAAACCCACCTCTGCAGATATGCTTGCTAAGTGTAGGCAGAAGAGGGGCTTCTGGGTAATGTAGTGCTTTGCTCCTGGTGTGGCCTGCAGGCAGACTCATTTGCAGACATATCGCTCCACGGTTCGCTCACACTTCTTGCAGGACACGTAGCAGCACCAGTGGTACTTGCAGTGGCAACGCTCCACCAGCTTCTCCGAGTACGGGTTGTATCCGCGGCCGCAGCACATCAGGTCGCAGCTGTCGCTCCCCACAGACGTTTTATTACACTGCCTGGAAAGAAACAACATTTCAGCATTTAGGCTTATTTTGCTTTTTCATAAACAAAAACAAATAAAAGGAAACTGTGGAGAACACAGACGGGGAATTATCTCATAGCTTCATCTGAAAGAGTTCTGCTGCTTTCAGGAGTCCTAAACCCTCGGACGCAAACAGCTTTGTCTTTGTGTTTGTCTCAGAGCGACGGCGCCTCTCGCTCTGGAGACCCGGGGCATCCTGAATGAGCTGAGAGCACTTCTGTCATAAATCACCCCCCCACCCCCACCTTCAACATGAGTTTAATGATGGTGGAGTGTTGATGGGGGGGCTGAAGTCAGTCAGAGGTTTATTGCATCAGCAGGAGTCAATGGGACAAACATCCATCTTTAATGTCCCGTGGACCGAAGTACCAGCTGCTCCCAAACGATCCAGGTTGTTTGTTGGGGAATGCGGTGAAATTCCTTCTCTTTGTTGCTGATTGTCTCACAAACCCATGAAGCTGGGGGAGAAACCAGACTCCACATGTAGACCAGCAGCTGCTGGAACTGGAGGAGAACTTTTTCAGGATGTCTGGTTAAAG
>SSNQ01034575.1:791836-794336 GCA_006942095.1 Nothobranchius kuhntae
CCCCCCAGCGATGGCCCGGCTCCAGGGCCGTTGAGGGGATGGGACCGCACGAGCATAGCCTCAGATCTCCAGAACTGCAGGACCGGGCAATGGTGTGACTGATGGTTGCTGCTGACAGGGCGTACACAAACGCCGCCTCCCGAGTTCCTGATGAGATCGGACAAACCATCTTAGTACTGGAAGTGGATCCAGCAGAGACGTGTTCCTGGTAAACACCCATCCTTCATCCAGCCGCTGTTTCAGTCAAACTTACCTGCTCATTCAGAGATGGAACCCATTAGCAAGCCTCATCAGCCCCAATTGTTAGCCACTGTAACCGCTCCTTCTGTTCACTAAACCATGGATTTCTCTTAAAAAGTTGCCCAGAGGCACATTTGGTTTGAATCACGAGTAAAAAAGTATTAAAACCTGAACTGACTCTTAGGGAGTCAGCTCCATTTTTTGGAAGATCTGGTGTTTTTACGTAGCGCAACAAAACAGGTGGGGGGTACAAACTCTTGTGTTTTGGAATTAGCAAAAGCATCAAAAGAAGTAAACAACATAAATATTGACCTCTCTCCCCCTGAGCCTGAGATCAGTGGACTCACTGGTCTCCTAAAAAACCGTGGTGACTCCAAAGTGAAGGTAACCCCGGGCCTGCTTAGTAACAAAATCATAAGTAGCTTCCCAGGAAAGCTGGGAAGCAGCTGCAGCTTATTCAGATCGCTGCTGCTAGAGTCTTAACAAGAACTAAGAGAACGGAGCACATCACTCCTGTTCTCAGATCCCTACACTGGTTACCAGTAAACCACAGAATAGACTTTAAAGTGCTACTACTAGTTTATAAATCACTCAATGGCATGGGACCAAAATACATGTCCGATCTCATTCCTGTATGTAAACCCAATAGGGCTCTGAGATCCCTTGGAAACAATCAGCTGGTAGAACCTCGGGTCAGAACCAAACATGGTGGAGATGCATTTAGTTACTATGCTGCTCACGTATGTAATCAGCTTCCCCATGACCTCAGATCTGCCCCAACCCTCATGTACTCATCAGCCTTTACATGAATTGTTTGTCCTGCTGCATCGTCTCCACTGTAATCTGTGCTGTAGCGTTGTCTTCTCCTTTAGCTCTAAACTGTAATTCTATCTGTGTGTATTTTAATTTGTGCTTTTATGTTGTTTTCATATCATGTCCTGATGATTGTAAAGAACATTGAATTGCCTCTGTGTTTGAAATGTGCTCTAGAAATATAGCTGCCTTGCCTAGGTAA
Organism: Nothobranchius kuhntae; assembly: GCA_006942095.1. Taxonomy (NCBI): domain Eukaryota; kingdom Metazoa; phylum Chordata; class Actinopteri; order Cyprinodontiformes; family Nothobranchiidae; genus Nothobranchius; species Nothobranchius kuhntae. Next base: position 793,092 of record SSNQ01034575.1, read on the forward strand.
GCTGATCACCGCGGTCAAAGATCTGCGAGTCCGCCGTTGACGATGCACTCTGGGAGCATCGACTCGGCTACTAGCACTGTGTCGACATGAACCGGGAGCCGAGTCGATAGTCTCAGCTGCGCTATTTCTGTGGTCTCCCTCAAAGATCCACAAGTGACCGGCATGACTACAGCCTCGCATCGGAGTCGGCCCACATGTCCCGGCTGCCCCGGGAAAAGGAACAGCCAGCCGCCTTCTCTAACAACTGTTCCCAGGCAGGAGACATGAGAAGCTGGGCCCACGCTCTAGGTTCTTATGCAGCCCCACCAACATGTTTGACCAAGCAGTTAAATGACACAGCCCCCCCCCTCCACCCCCACCCCCAACATTCAACCAGCAAAAATAAATTCAGAAGTATAATTTTATTTACTGATAAACAGAAGCAGAAACTGCTGGGATGATCTGTTAGTAACCACAGCTTGCCCTCTTGGTCCAAATGATCCCATGATTAACATCCGGATGCGAACACACAGACACAACTAAGAGAGTCAAAATGGCCGAACATCTATTAACCTGAGGCTGAGGCCTTTTCCCAGAGCTAGCTCTGAAGTCACGTGGCTCTGATGCTCATTAATTATTCAGATTTTTAAGCCTTTAACACACTTAAACAGAAGAGTTACAAAAACATCCCCCCCCCCGCAGAGTTGTCATTGATGTAAACTAGATCTATTAAACCTAGAATGTTTTTTTTACCAGGCTGTAAACATGTTTATTTCTGCTGTGAAAATGGCTTTTTTAACTTGGGAGTCAATGAGGATTTGCTCACTTCTGCTGCCAGCCCCTAGTGGATGAGGGTGGAACTGCAACTTTAGCGCCTCCCTTGTCGGTTTCAAAAATTGCAGACCATGATGGTCGCTTGATTGTAACCCCAGATTCTGAGTATGGCAAAGCCCTTTATGGAGCGTTTGTTGGTGTTTTCCTGAACAACCAACCTATCACTGAAGAGTTTTTAATATACACCCGCCTATCAGGTGGGCCTTGGTCCTATAAAGGAGTCTAAAGACCCAAAACTGTGTAAGAGAAGAACAAAAATGGATAAAGAAGACAAACACAGAATGAACGTGCAAAAGACATTGAAGATTATGGCGCTTACACATTCGGGTCAATACAGTCGGCCACCAGAGGTACGTTTTCCATTCTGAGATGACTCTTTTTTTTGACTGGGACCGAGGTGACATTACAGACTGGCTGGCTGAAATTCATGTC
>SSNQ01034575.1:807739-828084 GCA_006942095.1 Nothobranchius kuhntae
CTGTTTCCAGACACTTTGCTGTTTTAAACACTGTTTGATATTTTAATGGCTTCTGGACCGAAACCACCGAACCAGAACCAGTTGACTAAAAACTGCTGAAACTGTTAAACGTGACTTTTTTGGAGGTGGACCGTGTTAGATCCGGTCCGGTTCGGAACCGTGACCCGGACTATCCAGCAGCAGAGCAGCTGATTAAGGTCCAACATGTTTACGGTAAAGAGGTTTAGTAGATCGGAGCTCAGCTAAGCCCAGAAGTCCCGAAGCAGTCCTGTGACCCGGTCCCGGACCCGGCTGTTCTCACCTTGCACCGCGGAGCTCCGCTCAACTCAGGCGGGGAGGTAACGCTCCAAAAGCGGGTCCGAATATCCGGTCCGTCCGCTGCTGATCAGCCTGATGCTGCGGTAGAATCCAAGCCGGGCTGGAGGAACGGGTCCGGACCGGCACGCATGTTGTGAGTCAGACCCAGAGCGCTGTCGGTGTCTGTGTGCGTGTGTGTGTGTGTGTGTGTGTGTGTAGCAGAGGGAGAGAGAGGTATGAACCGTGCGGGGGCAGAACCAGCTCTAAAGTACCCCTGGTCCGCTTTGATCTCACTGATGACGTCACAGCCACATTAACATGAGCCCAGGCGGCACCGGGACCCCCGCGGTCTCTTTACCTCATTAAAATATTATATCAGGGTTAGGGTTCGTGCGCTATTAAAGATTCAAACTGTAAGTTAGTGACTGACGTCTGCTACAGAAATATTGATATAATAATAAACCCGTCTGCATATCAACCTAAACAATTAAATTAAACTATCGGATGGTTATTATAATGATAATAATAATTATTATTGCTATTATTATTAATTTTATTATTGTTATTATAATTATTATTATGTTTTTATTCGTTGCTCTGATTTAATAAAAATGTTCTTGGTGTGGACCTATTATAATTCTACTATTTATTAAGATTCTATTATTTATTATAATTATATTGTTTATTATGATTATATTATTTATCATAATTACATCATTTATTATATTTATATTATTTATTAAGATTATATTATTTATTATAATTCTCACACTAAAAACGAAAATAAAATAGATTTGTTTCCTACAGCAGGGAAACATTAATCAGTCCTGTTCTAGAAATGATGAACCATAAAACCTCATCATCATTCAGCTTTAGTATTGATCAGTCACCTCGATGATTTGGGTTTATGGTTTTTTAATAACAATAATAATAATAATGATAATAATAATAATAATAATAATAATAATAATAATAATAATAATAATAATAATAATAATGTAATAAAGTGTGAGGGGATAAACCAAAATAAATTTGCTTCCCAGCTTCTGTCCAGTTCATAATTTATCGAACCGGAGCTTCCTGATGTTCCTGGTGGTCATAGACTGGACCAGCTGTGGGAAACTAGCCCAGAACTGAGCTCTTGTCCAGACCTTGACCTCTGGTTCTGCTGGAGTCTCCAGAGGGAACAGCTGTCCAGGTGTTGTCCTGCTGTCTCCAAAGGAGGCATGGACCACAACAAGCCGTCTTCCTCTGGGAGCTTCAGCTTGTGTTGGCTCCACATGTCTTTGCCTTAGTTACAATCCTGAGGAGAGGAATCCGGTTTCCAAGGACCCGATCCATTTTACGTGTGTGTGAGTGAGCAGGGGTAAAATCACCCTGGTATTATAACAGCAGAGATTATCCACATGCAGGACAACCAACGTCACACAGATAGGCTTACACTTGAAGTCAGAATCCTGAGAGTCCTCGTGAAGATGTATTCAGTCACAAAAACATAATAACAATAATAACAAACATAACAACGAAAATAAAAATCATAATATTAACAACAACAATAATCATAGTAATAGCAATAAAAACAACTATAACAAATTAACAACAATACTCATAACAACAATAATAACAATTGTAAAATTAACAACAACAATAATCATAATAACAATAAAACAATAAAAATGTACATCAATCACGATAATTATAACAACAATAATAACAATAATAAAATTAACAACAATATTCATGATAACATTGACAATAACAATAACAATATTAACAACTATCATAATAATAATAATAAAAATACAACTATAACAAAATTAACAACAACAATAATCATAATATTTACAATAACAACAAAAACAACTATAACAATATGAACAACAACAATCATAATTATCTAAATATAATCATAATGATAATAACAACAACAATAACAACATTAACAACAATAATCATAACAATTTTGAAAATAATAATAAAAACAACAACAATCATAACAATCTAAATATAATAACAATATTAACAACACCAACAATAATCATAACAATGCTATTAACATTCATAAAAATATTAACAACAACAATAATAATATTATAACAACAAAAATTATAATTACACAAATGAGAGTTTAAAGTTTATAATCCACACTAATCTCTGTGGAATACCATAAAATCCCAAAGGAAGAGGGTTTGGTGGGACTCGTTCCTCAGCCTGACTCGGGCTTTGGTACCACCGATGGGATCATGGATGGGATCGAGCTCAGACCAGGAATCCTGAGCCTGGGGGGGGGGGGGGGGGGGGGGGGGGGGGGGGGGGGGGGGGGGTCAGAGCTGGGTTCCTCTGGTTCTCAAAGTTCAAAGAATTTCATCCAGAGTTCAGAAGAACACATTTCTAAATAGTGCCGTCAGATTTTTATTACACAACTTTAAAATGAAATAAATCTGTTTTTATCAACGTAGCCATAACAACAGCCCACCAGACGACCTCCATCCGCCTGCTGCCAACCGCGGCCTTCACTTATGAAGACAAGCAGGAACCCCCGAGGGCTGGCCGTGCCGCTCCCTTCTCTTCTTCCAGCACTAAAGGCTGCTTGTTGATAAGTAACAACAACAGTGTGTAAACAGGTTCGGACTCGGGCTGCTGTTGGCGTAGACCTTCTGACTGGTTGTTCTGCGGTGAAAGTCAGTCTGGAGGTCCCACAGAGACGGCATCTCAGTGAGTCTGAGGAGGTGTTTGTGAAGGGGAGCAAAAGGTGCTGAGAGGAAGGAGATGTCTCCAGCAGTCTGGGACAGTGCATCCATCACGCCTGCACCTCCTGGTCCACGTGGAGGCCGGCCAGGAGCCACAGCAGAACCAGAGGAGGTGAGAGCACCAAAGCATCACCGCTACAAGCTCAGCTTTTAAACAATCACAAAGGGGTTTCACGTCCCTGTGAAAACGTCCCAGAACCAAGTAAACGAAGGATGTTGTTCAGCAAGTTCTGACAGGGAGCCGCTTTGAGTTATTTCAGATAAAACCAGCAGATGCTCATAAATCCAAATAAACGACGGCCTCTTACGATCATTTATCCAGCTCATTGTCCTAGGACTGCTGCTCAGATGATCCTTCATATTTCAGCCAGTTTCCAGTCCCAGGTTTACAAGTAAAAACAACGTGTTGTTTAAGAGCAAGCAACTAGCCCACATCCAAATAACTCAAACCAAAAGTTCAGCAGGGACAAACTGCCAAATCTCTCTGAGGGGGAACCTTGAAATAAAATCCACTTAAGCCCCACAAGTGTAGTTAAATCCTGGCTCAGTATGGACATGATTATGGCCCGCCACGGGTCTTATATCAGCGCAGAACCTTGACATCCAGCAGGAAGCCCGGTGCATGGGTCAATTATGGCAAAACCTCTTCCCAGAGTTAGATGTTCTTCATACCCAAACAACCAGGCCACACCTGAGAGCTCACCTGCAACGCTCTGCGTGAGTAAATAAATCACCACTCAAGAATCCACACATGTGGTTATTCTACACACACACACACACACACACAATCTGGGCTTCGTCATCAGCAGCGAAGGCCGCAGCAAGAATCTAGGAAAGGATCAAGTATCAAAGAGATGTTTGAAATTCGTGGAACGTTTGTGACATCAATGTGACCCACAGAACCTGAAGACCAGGCTCTGCAAAGTGCTGACCTCCTTATTCAAACATCTCCAGGAGTGCGGAGCTAATGGTTAACAGGAAAGGTGACTTTCAGCAGCAGAATGTTTGTTACACATTAACCAGGTCCCCTCCAGCAGGCCTCTCCTCCTCAGGACAACTGGTGACATGAACATGTTCCTCTTACAGCAGCGCACGAGCGCGCGCACACACACACTTAAAATTGTGATGACTTGGCTGGGTTTTCGAGGAGGAATCCTTACTTCCGGTTTTAAACCCACTCACACTGGAATGTGACTTGGCGTTTCTAGTCCTTCACCACCACCAGGAGCCTTTAATGCTTTAGTGAATCACAGCAGGGGGTCTCAACATACATGCTGGTGCTGACACCCGAAAACCTGCAGCACGGCGCCATCTAGTGTGGCTTTAAAGACCTGCATTAGAGCTCAGACTGAAACAGGACAGGACACGATTCAAAACAACTTTTTGGATCATTTTATTACTTTTTTTGGACAAATATATATGAAGATTTTCCTATAAAGGAAACATTATTCTCAGAGATACGTTACAGCAAATTCATTCCCGCGAGGAGAGGAAGGATTAGACCGCGCTAACCGCGTCTATGGGTGCCCAGGATAGATGGGGGTGCAGGTTTATGATTAGTATCAGCTCATAACAGGGAAGGAGAAATCAATCTGGCTGTTCAGGAAACAAAACCTGTGGGACATTTAAAACATGATCATGAAGCACTGAGAAAACTAGGGTCTCATCAAGGCACACTAAAGCATCGACAACCATCATCGGGCGTTTTCTTCTCGTTTCAGCCTCGACGCTGGTCCCCTTGGGCAGTTTAACTGTACAAACTACATCATCAGAAAAAGGAAAACAAAACACAGAACAGGGCTTCTGTGGGAGGACAACCTAAGGAACATCCATTAATGTACAGTAGAAGAGGAGATTCAGAAGTTCTTCAAACAGGCTGGACTCATCAGTCCTGTGACTCTAAAACACAGCCCATGTCAGCCCACGGCTTCTACAGAGGATGGAGATCTGTCAGAGACCTCTTCTCCTGCTGGAGGAACTCCTGAAGACTCCGTTTCCCCTGCTTGAAGGTGCTCTCCCGTCTTGAAAACGGTAAGATTACCTGAAGCCTGAGGAGAGTTTCGATGTTGCTAAAACTCCTGATCTGTGACGCCTTGAGCGTATCAAGCACAGTGCTGGGAAGGTAACCTGCCAGAGGATCCAACCATTTCTCCTTCCACGCCTTCATCTCAGAGTGAAGGGAGGTGTGGTCTGGTAAATCCTCCTTGTACAGACGAAACACAAGACCACTAAGAATGCTGGTTTCTACTTTGGACATTGCGTAAGGCACAATCTCCAGACATCTCAAAGTATCCAGAACCTTCTCAGAGAAGAGGTCTTCGATTTCTGCTATTGTGTGCTCAACCACCTTCATGCTAACAGATTCTTTGTAAAACTCACTCAAAGGCTCAAGAAGAGTCGAATGCAACATTGAGACATGGAGTTTGGACGCTAGAGTGACAGCTTCCTCAAACCAGGACTTGTGATGAACATCTAAATCGCCCTTGAGTTTATCGAGTGCCGCTTTGACATCAGGCAAGGTGTTCACAGACAGCAGCATGTCTAAAGGCTTACCCTGAAGAGACTGGCTCAGCCTTTTGGTTATGCTTAGGACGTTCTTTTGGACCACAGTAGAAAGGACAAACTCAAAGGTTCTGATTGAATCCAGGAAGTGAGCCGCTTGCTGCCGGTCAGAGGGACTTCCCTCCACTTTCAGCTCGTTCAAGCTGAGCATGACTGCCTCTAAAATCTCGACCATGATCTCATGCATGTCATGACTCTTCTCCCAGTTCTTTACAAGTCTGTCACTCAAGTCGCTGCCCTGTCGGTCTTCTTGTTGGAAAACATAAACAATCATTTCTTCCAGCTTATTCTGGCGTTCTGCATCCTCGGTGAGCCAGTGCAACAGTCTACCGATGAGGGCCGAGCCGTCAGCTGCCTCTGCTGCCGGGGAAGACTTGGCCAGCCATACGTTCAACGACAAAGCGGAGCTGAGCGTTCTAACAGCATGGGGGTACTTCTTAGCTATGGCTACACTCACTGCCCTCATGCAGGCTCCGACTTCACCAACGCTTAGCAGTGCCTGTCCTCTGCAGTACTCCATGTTGAGCCCCCATTTCTCCGACAGGGCTGTTTCAATTGACTCCGCAAGATCGACCAAGTCTTCAGTAAAAGGGATGAAGGCCAGGGTTTCCTCACACTGGATGTCCTCCTTGTTTAAGAATCTGATGCACAAGGGGACATAGAGCTCACCGTCAATATCTACCACCTGCTCTGTGATCACCGTGAAGAACTGAGAGTCCCACAGTTCCTTGAGGATTTCTTCGCGTAGTTGTGGCTCGTAGAATGAGACAGTTGTTCTAGGTCCTGCAGCAACTGCTGGTTTTATCTCATTTTTATTTGGTTTCACCAATCCATCTGCAAGTTCCTCTGCTTCACTGGAGCCAGACGCTCCTGTTGCTTCAGCTGGTTTTACTCCATGATCTCCTGATTTTGAAAAAGACAAAATATTACATGATTCATAAGACATTAGAAACGTTAACAGAAAATTCCTAGCCTAGTGAACTAGACCAAATTCTTGCTTTACAGTTTGGTCTAGGAATGCTCCACTGGAACCTCTGCAGCCCCTAACAGCATTCCGGCTGGCCAATCACAGCTCTCTAGAGGGGTTTCAAACACATAAAGAGCTGTGATTGGTCCATAATAGTGGGCCAATCATAGTGCTCTATCTGCTTAGTGAACAAATCACAGAGCTTTATCCGCTTTGTGGGCCAATCAGGGCACTCTATATGCCTGGTGGGTGGTATGATGCAACAGAGTGAAACAAGATGGCGACAGCTCGTTTGAAATGGCTTTTACATCAATTTTGGACAATTAGAACTTGGGCTTCATTAGAATCAGGAGCAGACAGATGTATTTAATTGCTTTTATTATTATTTTTTATTAGAAAAAATTATGTGTTTCTCCTTCAACTGTGGACCGCCTCATTTACAGATAGCTGTTGCGGTGAGTATGTCACATTCATTGTTCAGTAGCATGCGGAGATCATTTGAAAGACAACGTAGAACCCGCCCCACAACCGAGAGCCGTCAATGGAGCGTTGCCAGACTAAATAATACATTTATGTAGTCTGGCTTGCCAGGCTAGAAAATTCCCTCAGTGAACTGATTAGAAAACTTACTTGTGTCTAACTTCAGCCGTTGCAGAGCTTCCATCACCTAAAATACAAGGATGGTAAATTTGCAGCATTAATAATTGCAGCAACAGATTGACTGTTCAACAACAGCATGGGCTGTGACCTACACCATGAAAATACTTGGTTCCTAATTAATAAGCAAAGACATTAAACGTCTGGGAAGTTGAGAAAGTAAAACATTTCAGGATGATTGTGAAAATAGGGCTGCGTGGACCTACCTGGGACAGGCACGGGCTGCTCTCTGGATCAACCTCCATGCATTTGTCGATGACCTGTGGTAGCTTCTCTAGTGTTGTGCAGTGAGAGAGAAGCATAACGTGACTCACTCTGCTGCCTCTACATACAGTGTTTTTGAACCGATCCCTGATGTCATTCAGGGTGGTCTTCATCAGGTCACACTCCATACTGACACTGGGCAGGACGGCAACCAGCCTAAGCAGTAACGTAACAATTGGGTGACTCTTGGACTCAGGATGAGCAAGCGCTTCTGCAATGGATGTTGGAGGAGCAACATCCTGGTATTTCTCTCTCCAGACAGACGCCCAGGTGGTAATTTCCTGCTCTGCTGCATCAGGCTCAGGAAGGTCTGTAAGGTATAAGCTGAAGGGCTTGTCTGTGGACTCTGGCAGTATGGGCTGTGGGTTGCATGAAGGCAGCAATGCCAGGACTGACAGACCCTTGAGGTGACTGTCTGAGAAGCAATATTTCATTTCATCAACAAGACTTTTGAGAAGTGGAATGCTAAGATTTTCCCTGTAGTAAATCTCAGGAGAATCATAGCTGCCTGCTTCCTCTGAGAAGCACACTTGTTCAGGAGCAATCTTGGTGGCGAGCTGGAACGCCTGTTCAAACCAGGTGGAGTGCACAGTGTTCACGTTCTCCAACATCTTCTCTAAGGTCTCCATGATCGAAGGGATTTTCTCAATCTCACAGAGAATGTCAGCAGGGTTTCCACAGCGGAAAACGGTGCTGCAGTTACGGAGAGGAGAACAGGCATTCCTCAGAATCACCAAGGTGACAATGAAGTCCATGTTCCTCAGGGCAGTGGAGAGAACTTGTGCATGCACTGATTTGGCTCCTGTGTCACTAGAGCTAACGGCATCCAGGCAGGACAGAACGCCATCTAGTGTGTCAGCCAGGATGTCAAAGAAGTCCTCTCTCTTTTTCCACTTTGAGCAGCACGTCTCTGGGAATTCCTCTAAAGCCTCTCTTGGCACATTCAAAAGCCCGTCAACAGCTTGTGCCAGCTGTTCCTCTAGACAAGGAGACTCGTCAAAGAACAGCAGCAAATCTTCTGTGATGTCCAACATCTTTGCCACAGAGGGGCAGGGAACGCTACTGGCCAACCAGTAGGCAAGGCCACAAGACTCGCTGGGTGTGACCACACAGAGTGGGTAGGTCTTCAGGAAATTCAGAGACATCTTCTTCAGGCTCTGAAAACCCAAACCCAAATGCATAAACGCTTGCCCTCGACACTGGGACATGGGTAAGCCCCAGTCCTCTGTGAGAGTCTTTGCAAGGTTACTTGCTTGCCTATCAACATTATAGTTTTCATCGAAGGGTAAAAAACCCATGAGCTCTACCTTCGGAGCAGATTCCCCAACGTACCGAACAAAAACAGGAAGGTGGGTCTGATCGGAGACTCTGACAGGTTTATCCGTGATAAGAGAGAAAAACGGAGATTCCTGTATTTCCTTAAGGATGACATCTCTGATTCCATTTATGAGAAGGTTCACCATTTCATCATCGCTAATAGGTGGGACTGATCTACTTTCATTCGCAAACCAGTGACACAACTTGAGCTCCTGAACATGTGTCTCTCTGTCTTCCTCCGAGAGGTCACTGAGGCTGATATTCTTCTTTCCCAGCAGCGCAGCCAGCCTAAAAACCGTAGCAAGACTTTGGCGGTTGTTTCCTACAGGCCCATCCTCGTCTGCTGTTTTCATGTCTTCATCCTGCAACCTTTCAGGAGATTGCAGAATTTTGGGCTCCTCAATATCAACTTTGACACAGACAACTAAATTAATCAAAGAAAAACAAATAATTAGAACCTTCATACTGCAGCTGAAAAGACAAAAATGTAGTCCAATTTCCAGAACTTACTTTCCATATTATTTTCGGAGTTCCTGGCGAGACTCTTTGATTCCTTATCCTGTAAGAATAGCAGAAAGATACTGTTATAGCATCAAAGAAAGTCTGCACCTTCCCCAACAGCAAGCCATGGATGACCCAAGACGTCAGGCCCGTGACAAAGCTTTCAGGTCTGGCGAGGCTCAACGACACAGCACTGCCAGGTCAGAGCTGAAGAGGGGCATCAGAGAGGGCCAAGGTGGCTTACAGGAGAAGGATTGAGAAGCACTTTGACAACTCAGATTCACGACAAGCATGGCAAGGGATACGGCACATCACAAATCAGATCAGTGCAAACTCAACACCCAACAACAATGCCAGACTGGCTGAAGAGCCCAACTGATTCTTTGGCCACCATCAGACGATGACTGCTGGAACCATGACTCCAGCACCTAGCCTAGTGAACTACACCAAATTCTTGCAAAGTTTGGTCCATTTGGACCTCCACAGCCCCTAGCAGCATTCCGGCTGGCCAATCACAGCTCTCTACAAGGGTTTCAAACCCACAGAGCGCTGTGAATGGTCCACAATGGTGGGTTAATCACAACGCTCTATCTGCGTTGAGGACCAATCACAGCACTTTATCTGCTTTGTGGCTTATTCAGGGCCCTCTGGGCAGGATGACGCAACAGAGAAGAACAAGGTGGCGACAGATCAGTTTTGGACTCTTTGGACTTGGGCTTTATTAGAATCAGGAGAAGATAAATGTATTTAGTCCTTTATTTAGAAAAAAATCATGTATTTTCGCCTTCGTCAACAGCGGACTGCCTCGTTTACGACATCTGTTGCAGTGAGTATGTCACGTTGTTCATTGTCCAGTAGCATGCGGAAATCGTTTGAAAGACAACGTTAGAACCCGCCCCACGACCAAGAGTCGCCAATGGAGCATTTATTTAGTCTGGCTTGCCAGACTATCCAGCTCCAGCTCCAACACCAACAGCCAGGTGCTTATCCGGCAGACCGCTGAGGTAACGCATACACTCAAAAGGTGTTAACACGAGGAAAGCAGCTGGTCCAGATGGCATTTCGGGAAGGGTGCTACATGACTATACAGTGGAGCTGGGTGAGGTCCTCACAGACATCTTCAACATGTCTCTGTCCCCACCTGTCTATAAACGTCCACAATAGTACCAATACCCAAAAAGTCAATCATAACAAGCCACACAGACAACAGGCTTGTAGCAGAAATTGCGATTTCAGTTGAATTCACGATGTTCTTCAAACAAAGGTCCAACACTAGCCTGCCAAGCCATCCTGTATATTAAGTGAAAAGATGGTCTGGACTCTAATTTATTACAACAAATCATTCACATTAATATTTACTATCTAATCATACAATAAAAACAGTTGAAGCTATTCATATTTTCTACCATTATTAAGTTTTTATTATTTTATGTGCGTGTGAAGAACTAGTGATGTTTATCCAGAGGTGCTTTATAAAAACATGTTCTTGTTCTACTCCAACAATGCATGAGAGGAAATCTGAAGGTAGAAACAGCTTTCAGATGTATTAAATAACAAAACATCACACAGTTTTCCTGCATTACCAAGGCAGGCTTCTGCACGTTTTTCTAAGCCGTCTGATAGTTTTTCCTCACTAAAACTCTGATATAAAGCCTAGTTTATGCTGCGGGCAGCTCCGTGAGACTCACGCATTGAAAGAGACGCTCTGACATGTTAGCTTGTTTGAGTTAACATGTGCGTAACCCTTGTTTCAGGTATTAACCATACAAGACTGGAATAAACAATATCAAATGATCTGGGCCTGGGCTCGTGATAATGAGTTACAGCTTTGTATCCTATTTTATGCCACCGATGTTCTTTACCCAGGAATATTATGGCCTATTTTAACATGGACCACAACTGTATTGAATATTCAAATTTTTTACAAATATTTATTTATAAACAGGAAATAAAATTTAAAGGGTTCTTAAAACAAAATAACACAAAATGACATCCAGTTCAGTACTTTTGTGTGAATAGAGAATTTCCTAAATTAAACAATTTCATGACCAAAACTTGGCATTTCATTTCCATACCAAATATTTCTATTAAAATGAATTTTGAACTCACACTATCCTCGTGGGCCTACACACACACACTCTCTCTCTCTCTCTCTCTCTCTCTCTCTCTCTCACACACACAACACCTCTTAAACTAAACCTCCCTCCGTTGCAGGCCTGTTTGTTGAAAATTGAGTGTGGAGGGGCCTAAAAACTGTAATGGCCACTTCACTCAGGAACTGAGCATAAAACAAAAGCACGTGCATAAAAGGTGACTGTACTCACAAAGTCCAGGGTTATGGCAGCATGGGGAACGGGAATTTTGGATGGGCTGTTCTAGGGCTGCTCAATTAATCTAATTTTAATCCCAATTACGATCTGAGTTTTGAACGATTATAAAAACAAAACAAGCCGATTATTTGCTCCTCCCACTTGCGCTGCCCTGAGTTCCAAATGAAGCACTCCTCCCACAGTGTTGCCAACTTAGCGACTTTGACGCCATTTCTAGCAGCTTTTCAGACCCCCTTCTTGACTTTTTAAATCTTAAAAGTACCTAGCGAACACCTCAGAAACATCTCTGGTAACCCTTAGCTACTTTCTGGATAACTGTCGTTGACATTTCCTGCAGGTTAGCTTAAAAACTCAGACTAAGCTCGGACCGATCTTCAGGACATTAGGACAGGGAATGATGTAGTGATGTATCTAGATTTGTGTGCATGTGTGTGTCTAGATTTGTGTGCACGCATCTAGATTTGTGTTTGCGTAACTTACGATTTGTGTGTGTGTGTATCTAAATATGTGTGCATGTGTGTATCTAGATTTGTGTGTGTGCATCTAGATTTGTGTTTGTGTAACTTACGATTTGTGTGTGTATGTGTGTATCTAGATTTGTGTGTGTGCGTCTAGATTAGTGTGTGCACCTAGAGTTGTGTGTGTGCACCTAGATTTGTGTGTGTGCATCTAGATTTGTGTTTGCGTAACTTAAGATTTGTGTGTGTGCATCTAGATTAGTGTTTGCGTAACTAAAGATTTGTGTGCATGTGTGTGTCTAGATTTGTGTGTGTGTATCTAGATTTGTGTTTGCGTAACTTGTGTGTGGGTATCTAGATTTGTGTGTGTGTGTGTGTGTGTGTGTGTATCTAGATTTGTCTGTGGGCATCTAGATTTGTGTTTGGGTATCTAGATTTGTGTGCATGTGTGTATCTATATTTGTGTGTGTGTATCTAGATTTGTGTGTGTGCATCTAGATTTGTGTGTGCATCTAGATTTGTGTTTGCGTAACTTAAGATTTGTGTGTGTGTGTGTGTGTGTGTGTGTGTGTATCTAGACTTGTGAGTGTGTATCTAGACTTGTGAGTGTGTATCTAGATTTGTGTCTGCGTAACTTAAGATTTGTGTTTGGGTATCTAGATTTGTGTGCGTGTGTGTACCAATATTTGTGTGCGTGTGTGTACCAATATTTGTGTGTGTGTGTGTATCTAGAATTGTGTGTGTGTATCTAGATTTGTGTGTGTGCATCTAGATTTGTGTGTGTGCATCTAGATTTGTGTGTGCGTAACTAAAGATCTGTGTGCGTGTAGATAGATCTAAGCAAGTGTAACTCTTGATTTGTAACTTGTGTTTACATTTTCGTGTCTAACTTCAACTCCTGCACACACAAATCACCTGGTACCCATGGACAAACTATATAACACAGATCAGTTTACAAGTACAAAAATCTTTTTGAGACTCTTTTCTCACCTGACTGATTTGTGCGTACATGGTGCATTTGAATGCTGGGTGGAGGTGGGAAATTTGAATATCCTTTGGAGTTAGCCTCAATTTATGTTGAAGGGACAAATATGTTTTTTGTGGAAAAATATAGTATCTCAGGATCTTGTAGTTATAGATAACAGACTTACATTTGACTTTTAATAATCTAAAATTGTTTATTTAGGCATTCGTGTTTATGAGCCATGAAAAACGTAGTCAAAGGGTTATAAAAAATGACCACTAGATGGCAGAGTATCTTTCTGACTGGAAAAAGCAGTCTTCAAATCAGGAGAAGGCATACAAGAAGATGGTGCGGCATTCTGGTGATCTTTCCTCTGAAGTCTTTAAAATTATGGAACCGCTATGTTTCTCCGCAGAAGTGTGTGTGTGTGTGTGTTTTTGCCTCCCACACCGCTCCAAAGGGATTAGCAGGGCTGACACGCATTTACCCGTCAGAGGTGAGGGGCTCATGTGGCAATATTACTACGAGGCTAAGAGCATCAGAATCGAGTCGTTTCACCTTTCCCCTTTGTTCCATGCTGCATTTACGAGACCCACAAAGTCGGATTTATCACTCCGTAATGTCGCGATGGTCTGTCTTATAAAACAGGCTTTAATATTTCAGTTTGTAGTTTAGGCTTGTCTAATTACAAGTTTACATCTATACTTTTACATTTTTGCACTTTAAACTGGCTGTGTGTGTGTGTGTGTGTGTGTGTGTGTGTGTGTAAGAGTGTCCTCGACTTTTATTTTAGCCTTTTTTTATTTTACTCATATTTTGCTACCTTTCATGTGAGCTGTCTTTAGCGAGTCATTTTCGTTGTACACCTGTGCAATGACAATATTGAACAAGCTTAAACAACCCTGATGTTTCTACGAATCAAAGAAAAATAAGAACAAAACACAATCAATTCTGATAAAAAAAACCAAAGAACATACCAGACAGATGCCCTCCAGGGCTTGCGGAGTCACCTTCAGACACTGGGTCACCATGCGGTCCAAGTCTCTACTGAAATCTGTGCTCACATGCAGCATGGTCAAACATGGAGATCTGTCTCTGGGATTTGTGTTTCTAAGGTAGTCTTGGAACTTTTTTTGGCGCATGACAACACCACAGTCCTCCAGTTTGGTGCTGGGGAGCACCGACATGATTCTTAGCAGAGCATTGATGTTTCCAAAGTACTGCATGAGCGGCAAACGCAGCGTGTGAAAAATGGAGCTCGGAATAGTCACTGAAGCCACTTTCGTCTTCCAGGTCACTCTCCAACAACACAGCTCTGTAAAGAAGTTTTCGGCATCGGGAAGGTCACTGCTGTAGAGGGGGGGCTTGGACTTCAAGCTCTCAAACATGTAACTCACTGTGATTGAGCATGGAACCAGGGACAGGAAGTTCAGAGCTTCCTTGTGGTCCTCTGAGAAATGGTCCTTCACTTCACTGATGAGGTTGTCTACAAGGGGGACACTCAAGCAGTCTTTGTAAAAGGTGACTGGCTTAATCATGCCATCTTTTGGGACAGCATTTTCAGGCACTTCAATCTGCACTCGAAGACACTGGGCAATCGCACAGGCCTCGTCAAACCAGTTCTGATGAAATACCTTCATGTTTGTTTTCACCCTGTTAAGAGTTGCCACTATACCACTGATTTGGCAAAGCTGGGATGCAGCACTGAACTGGTCCTTCTGAATACCTGCGCTAAGCTCTCTGGTGAAGGACGATGCATTCTTCAACACCACCATGGCCATGATGAAATCAAACTCCATGACTTTGTGGAGAAGGACTGCTGCTTGTTCAGACACAAAAGCCTTCCACCTCTGTGGGTTGTTTTTGATTTTTTCTAGACATTCGACCAGCGGCTCAAGCATTTGCACAAACACCTCATAAGAGTCATGCTTCTCTTGCCAAGTGGTACAAAAGGTCCCTTGTAACTCCTGGACCTTTTCGTAACTTTCTCTTAGACCATAGGCTATCACATGATCAAGCTGTTTTCCTCTAGCACTACTGGCGCCAAAAAACATCAAGATCTCTTCAAACGTTTCTATGGCCCTTTTAACTGCAGGCACTGGGATAGATTTTGACCACCAGGTGTTGAAAGAGTAAGAAGAACAGTGTGTGCAAATAGCGAGAGGATACTTCTCCTGGACTTTGCAGGCAAAAGCTTTAAGCTTGTAGGAGACATCTCCAGAGCCAAGGTAAGCCTGACCTCGACAGTTTTTTAAATCAAGACGCCACTCCACCGTTATTTTCTCAAGAAGAGTTTGTATCAACGCATCGCATTCCAGATTTGCCTCAACAAACCCTATCAACTCTAACCGCATAACATCAAAACTGTCCACAAATCTGAGGAAGACTGGGAGATAGTCTCTTTCTCCAAGTTTCACAACACGATCAATAATCAGAGAGAAGAACGAGCTCCCCACTTCCATGAGGATCCCCTCCTTGACAGCACTCTCACAAATAGTGAGGACTTCATTCATTTGAGACTTGGTCACATACTCCACTTCTCCATCCTGGGCAGGACAAGCCTCGCTATCTAGCTTGCTTTGACTGCTGCAGGCGGCCACAACAGCAGCCTGCAAAGCAGATTTAATAGCTTCTCGATCAGTCTCCGCACATTTCATCTCCACAAGTCTTTCAGCATCCATCTCTAGATTAATTAGCTGCAGTTCTTCTTCCGTATCCTTTTCTGCATGGTTTCCGTGGGCCACAACTGAAACACAAGGTGGGATTACTCTTTAGTGCTATTGTGAGAAAAAGTATAGTAAAGAGCCGTGTTTTTACTGTGACCATTTAGGTTAAAAAGCTATCTCACCTTGTGGGGGCTTGTCTGTGGAGCTGTCATCCTGTGAAACAGTCACTCAGTTAGACATTGGTTCAGAATGAACCGAGTTGTGAATCCAAACTCACTCTGTAAACGTTTACTCACCACTTGCAGCATCTGCAGAATTTCTGGATGCTTCTGGACATATGTCTCCACCATGTTTTCAACGTTAAAGTGCACATCCTGATTCACATACACAAACGCCATGTTGCATTGTCTTTGGTCCTTTGACGTGTCAGTCAGATAAGAATGGCACCGCTCCAGCACCATGTGGTATTGGCCGTAGACGTCCGCCTCTGCGTTGACACACGGAACTGTCCCCAACACCCTCAGCAAGCTCTGCACATTTGGGTAAAATCCGATGTCTGGGATCTTGAGAGTAGCGAACACTGTGGTCGGGAGGATTCTGCGCTTGCTTGCATGCCTCCACTTCACCTCCCAACAGCCGAGCTCCTCGTAGAAGGTGTCTGGGCGTGCCAGGTTGTTCAGGTTGGCGTCTGCTACTTTATCTCTGCGAATGCTAAAATTGTGGTCAGCCATGTAAGATGGCACTAATGAGAGCCAGCGGAGAATCCTCACCATTTCGATGCTGAAAACCCTCTTCACTTCTGCTACAAGGTACTGCAGGATGGGCCGACTCATAGTTTCTCTGTAGAAGTCCTCCAGGGGAGTCTCACTTGTGTCTGCTTGGGCCATCTCGGGTTTGGTGACCTCCACTCCGAGTTTTTTGGCTCGACCAACAGCCTCGGAGAACCATTTACGGTGAAATATTGCAAGTTCCTGTTGGTATTTGCTGATGAGCTTTAAGGCATTGGATATTGTGTACTGCAGAGTACTGCTGATGCTTATGATTCCCCTGAGACTTGAGTTAAGTATACTCACACAACAGAGGGTGTTCTTCAGAACAACAAGTGTCATGATGAAGTTAAAATTCTTTAACACGGGCTTGAGCTTGGCCATCTGTTCAGCGGTATCTTCATCCACTTTTGAAATGATCTCGTTGATACAGTTGAGAAATGGCTCAAGAATCTCTAGCATGGTTTGGAAGGCATCTGTGCCACGTTCCCAATTCCCAGTGATGGCTGCTTTGATGCGGTCTACTTCCCCTTTTATATGGCTGTATGCCAGCTGAATTTTTCCTTCCAACCGCCTGCTCAGCTCTGGGGTTCTCCTGAGTAATGAAGCCACCTCCTCTACAGTGTCTGCCACCTTCTGGATGGAGGGCACAGGCATGCAGCGAATGATCCATATGTTAAATGCATATGGATCGCTTGGTGACAAGACTACTTGCGGAAATTCCTGCAGGATTCTGCAGGTGACATCTCTCATTTTCTGGCACATGCTGCCTGTAATGAGATAGGTGAGTCCTCTGCAGTGCTCCATCCTCAGCCCCCACTTATTTCGCAGCTCTGAGAGGAGCATATAAAACATGTTCTCTGCATCCAGGTCACATGGTAAAAAGCCTATCAGGTGCTTCTGTGGGAATCCGGCAATGGTGACGGATCGGATGAAAACTGGGATCTGATCCTTGCCCTCTATGCTCGTTACATCCTGAAGCAGAATAGAGAAGAACCGGGCCAGTCTCAGGCTGTTTTGTATCTCCTCTCGCATGAAGTGTTCGCTGAACTGAAGGACTTCTTTCTTGTCTATTTGTTCCAGACAAACTCGACTGAGCGCTTGCTGGCCGTTTGCACCAGCAATTGGCTGGTCAGAACTGATGTTGGCTCCGTTGATGCTGAATCCTGTCAGAGCCAGGATCTCTTTGAAATAAATCTTTAGAGTCTCTTTTGCTTTAGAGATGGCTACATCCTCCTGGGTTTGGTTTTCTTGCTGCAGTTCACCCCCTGCAGTGTTTAGCTTTGCTCCCTCTTCATCCTCATCTTTTTCCTCCTTCACGAGTGCTGGTGTATTTTCTGTTGTGAAAAAACAGTTATGACTGGGGGGGGGTGATTCATTTTAGAGTTAGCTAAACACTCACGTGGTGGGTTTTATGAGTGAACGAAACCAGTTCCCATACCTTTTGTTTTCTTCACAGCAGATGCTTCTTCTTCTGACTGAATAGACAGAGAGAGGTGCTGATTATTCAGATGGTTTTCCTAGCGGGTCTGACATTAAACAGAAATAAATACTTACCGACTCTGCGGCTCGTTTTCTGTTCCCAACAGACTGTTGGTTCACGGACATTGTCACATTAAATATAGTGGGAACAGCATCTTCTGTCAACACACAGCTGGATGCAGACTAAAAACAAAACCATAGCACACGTTAAAACCCTTGGGCTAGGAGGGTTGTGATCAAAATTTCCTAAAGGAAAAATAAAACCCGCCAAACCTGTCTGATAAAGGGTGAACAGTTACATTATTCACATGTTAAAAGAACTCAAGAGAAGTTATTTTAACATTTCTTCAGCCAAAACCTGCTAGTTAGATTTGGTGACGTCACAGTTTATCTGGGAATGCAACTAAATTAATAAAATACACACATTTGAGACAGAAATTAAGAATTAGGCACACATCTTCCGAGTAGATGAGATCTGTTCTGACCGGACTGACCGAGTGAGTGTGTGTGTGTCCTTCCTTTCTAGCTGAAGTTGTACATGCCTACAGCAGTGATGTCTCATTTCCCAGTAAAACAGGTTTTCTGAAAAAACTTTCTTCATATGAATCGTTATGAAAGCACAAAGCCAGGTTTAGCGGTCTCCTTTTTGTGGGACCGCTGTGGTCCGGCACCAGAACCAAACCTGTAAGACTTCTTCAGGAAAATTGCTTTTATCGTGTGATTTTCAAATCCCAGATCAGAATCGGGTGGGAAAGATTGGATTTTACTTTATAAAACAACAAACATGATCTTTTAAATTCACCCTGAGGAAGAGACTTTCAAACAGAATAGCAATGGCTTAGTTTAAAGCTCAAGTCCTGCTACACCAATATTCCTTTTCATGGACAAAAACAACATCATGGTGTCTGAATTCAGACACCACAACATGCAGCTGTTATGGACAGGCATCACTCAATACAGCCGCATGATGATGATGTAAACCAATAAAAAAATGAGCTACGATGCATGTTACTTTAAAATATATTCATAATAATAATAACATCATTTTTACCAATGTACTTCCTGAATAAGTGATGTTTCTGGCAGGTAAACTAAGGAAACGAGATAATACAGAAAGAAATACATAAATTACAAAAAGTTAAAGGACAACTTGTACGTGTTCCCTTTCTTCTTATGTTAATGCTTTGCTGAAATATCAGATCAGGACTCTGTATCAGCAGATACTCAAAATCAAATGACTCGGATTAGGAGCAAAAAATGTGATCAGAACATCCCGACGTTAAGCTTTGCAGTGATGTTGCAAAGATCTCGCCTCTGACTGGCTAACACGCTACCACTGTGTACGACTTGGCTCCCAATCGACAACTTGGTAGGGCGATGGTTCTGTGTCAGAGCTCTGGTAGCGGGTTCTGGACGGCTCAGGATTTAACGTACCTAAATAGTTTCCATATTGATGAAACGAGTGATCTACACCTTTAAAGATGAAACAAGCAGCTGTTCTGGGTGTTCTCACTGCTCTGAGGTCAGCTGCTGACTCTCGTAAAATGTAAAGCACCACTCTGGATGTTACTTATGCGTGAGCCTGCTAACCAGCCTGCTGTTTTACTTCCATCTGGTGATTGTGGCAGCAATGAGATGATGACAAAAACAGATTTAATTCTATCTAATGGAATTAAAACTGTAGAATAATGTCTAGTTCTCTTCTGTTCTTACCTGGTGGGAAATCATGGAGGGCTCAAAGTGTTTAGCACAAAGTCTGTAAAGCTTGTGCAACTGCTCTGGAGGCTGAGATGCCAAATCCTGGCGATGACAGTTGTTCAGCCATTGCTTACAGCTGAAAAAAAAAGAGGATATCAGGGATCTCTACATTAAATTTAAATGGGCACTATGGAAGTTTGACAGCCAAAACATGTATAGAAATAATAAATGTCTTCTTCATACATTCTCCTGCAATGTCCTGGTCCTGTAGAATGAGCCCTGGCATTTTTACTGTGATTGCCTGTTTTTCTGTAAAATCACAGAAAAAGAGAGATGCTCGGGTCGAGCAGGCTGCTTCATGCGCGTTCACGCTCAGGCATAGCCCGTAGCATTTGCTATCCGTAGCTTTAGCAGCAGAGAGAGAGGCAGTGCCACTTTGTCGCTGTTCCTAACGCCTAGTGACAAAGCTAGCTACATTTCTGAGGACCCTTAGCTACTTTCTGTGGAAGTTTCTTCTAGATATTTCCTGCAAATTAGCAACAAAATAGCCATTTTCGCCCCAAACCATTCTTTGAACGTCGTTTCAGCTGTCATCAAGGATATAAATGTTACAGATAAAAAATATGTCACTGGCGCTTTAGCTCACCTAGTAAAACGTCGGACTC
>SSNQ01034575.1:828139-857928 GCA_006942095.1 Nothobranchius kuhntae
TCGTGCAGACCTGGGTTCGATTCTGGATGTGAACAAAGTTTATTTACAGTTTCTTTTTTACATTAATGGTATATTTATTTTACAGTAAGACGCCCAAATTTTTATTTGAGACTCGCCGAACGGCATTGAATTCACAGATAAAAAAGATGTGGGTTCAACTTTTATTTTGGAACAATTTTTCAAGCAAGGGAAGGGAATGATCTGAGCATGCAGGAGGACTGACCCATCATAAACCTTTGTCGGCTGTGCTGAAGAGAAAGGTACAGAACCAAATTATTGAATTAATTAGCTGCACGTTCTCCTGTCCTCTGTCCTCCGGGCCACACACACACACACACACACACACACTGGACTGTCTCAGCTGTTATTGTAGTTAAGGAGTGTGCACGTACAGCATGCGCGCCTCGTGTACGAGCCTGCTATTGAAGCTGCCGTTACGCTTTTGGCCTGAGGGGGCAATCGCAAGCATTAAAATTCAAAAGTCCCTTTAAGACTTAATGCAATAAACTAATAAACTAACCAACAATTAAACACTTCCACTTCATCAATTGGTGAGATACGTCACATCCGGGACAGCACGGCTGTAGTAACGGTACTGGGGATGCTCCGATAATGTCATTTTTAAAGGATCGGGTTCAGGAGAAATAAATTTAACCATTTTAACCTTTCTAAACAAGACATGACATTTTTTATTCATCCTGAGATAGCGATTTTCAAATGGAATAACAATGGCTTAGTTTGCCGTCATATCACCCCCGTCCTCGCCAGTCTACACTGGATACCAGTGCATTACAGGATTAACATACAAACATACACGTTTGTAGCTGTATAAAGCAATAATTTATCAGCATGCAGTATTTATATAGTTGATACAATTCAGATCATCTTCAAAACTCCGTCCCATGCCCAGGGGCGTAGCTAAGCATTTTGGGGGCTGAGGCAAAATAGACCCCTGCCAGGTATTTAAGTTGAAGTGCTATCTGTTTTTATATTAGACTTTTTATATTTGCAATAAAGTCCAAAAGTGAAGAATTGATGTTATTTATTACTTGATTGTTCAAGCTACCTCACAGAAGTGATTTGTTGTTAAAAATTAAAATAAAAAGGTAAATAAAAATAAGGAACATTCTAGAACTGTTTCTTCCTTTTCTTCCTTTTTTTAATGTATCGGAAGTATGGATCAGGACTCGGTATCGGCAGATATTCAAAATCAAATGACTCGGACTCTAGGGCAGAAAAACCTGATTGGGACATCCCTAGGCTTAAGCCACTGATACGAGCTTCAGACCCGGGACTAGCTTCCGGGAGAGACGCAGGACCTGATGACGAGACTAGTTTCCACTGACGCGTTACAGGATTTTCAAAGGAAAATTCCAAATTTGCAGCTGAAACAGGAAAATGCATGAATGCAGCCAAAAGCGTTGTTTCCCATGGGGAGATATCACATGGTAAAACTCAGAGGATTTTCCATGACATGGCCCCTTTGAGCTCATTTGTTTTCTGCAGTAGGCCACCTATTCCAAAGCGCAGGTAAAACTCTGGCGCGTGCGTCCACCTCGGAGAAAAACGGAGTTAAATCCTGATGATGACTAAAATAACTGCGGTGATGGTTTGATGCTTCCTCTTAAACTATCTCACTGATCAGTTGAACCCCCTGAATGAGTAAATCAGGCTGTAGAGGCTTCAGTCCAACACACACAGGCCAGGCAGGCACAATCCTAACAAGTTCACTACAACAGTTTCCTGCTGATCTGACGTTCCGCCGACCCGTCCGGAGGTAAAACACTGGCAGCGGCGGTGCTTTTTAGCGGTAACGTCTTTATCCGTGTCCCGCTCACAAACATCTGAGCGGCCGGACCCTGAGCAGCGGGTTCCGGTGTTAAGTCTGAACCAGGACAGCGTTTCACCTGGACTTTTCTTTCTGGAGTAACGCTGAGTCTGCGCCATTTTCCACTGAGTTTGGTCTCACGAAGCTAACGCTAGTGCTAACGTTAGCGAGCTAACACATTGTGTTTGCAGGCTGCGCGGCTCCTGTCACACACACCGTCTGATGTATTAAGCCAGAATCTTACCGCTCCGGATCCAGAGGGAAGCTGAAGAGCTGAGCGCTGGGCTCGGATTGCCGTAGCTGGTAATCACAGTTCGCTGCAGCGCAGCAGTCAGTCATTTTGGACTAAAGGAAGTTAGCTATCTTAGCTCGCTGTTGCAAGCAGGCGAGCCTACTGTAAGCAAACTGCGTGCACAGTCATACTTTGGACGAAACCTGCAACAGATACAGAAAAGCGTTGATTTAACTGTCTTCTGACACCCCTCTGGGAAACTAGGCAACAACTATTTCCATGCTTTCCAAAGTTGAGGTTGAGGCAAAGCTAACCACTCGCCGAAAGCGTGTTATCCTACCAGGAACTGTCCATGCGTACAACATATTCACCAGCAGGGGGCAGCACGTCGTCGCTCAGTGCAGTCAAAGAGTTTGATTGTCAAGATGATTCTCTTCCCATTCTACAAGATCAATGTTTTCTTGGTTTATCAATTAACAGTTGTTGGCAGCTTTCTTTGTTTTGTGCAAAGTAAGAATTTAAAAAATTTACAGTAAATTGTCTTTATTTTCACGAGTTACAAACAACCAGTCACAAGTCGTCCATAGGGGGGGCCAGGGAGCCGCCCCGCCAGTCTCACAGGACGAAGAAGAAAATAGGAATCACTAAATATATAAAAAGGAAAATTAAACTAAACGATCTATACATCATACACACTATACATGCTGTGTATAATCTGTATTTAAGTGTAATTTATCAATGTTATTTACACTTTTAACCACAGACATACTTTTAACACGGCTGTGTTCGACATAGTTCTGCACAGATTGGATCGCTGGCGATCGGCGCGCAGTGCATACCGGTTAAATTAGTGTCCAACTGTTTTTTTTTTTTTTATTGATCATTGGGTCATTAACCGCATATGGATAAGGAATGCAGGATAAATAAACAGTGTAAACACAATAAGGAAAATAGCATCCAACGCCAGGGGTTACTGTATACAGGTGATGTACAAGCAGGAGACAATATGAAACATACAATTGAGCATGAACTTTGGAAAGATCTGTAATTTGGAGCACAGACTTAATGTCTTAGTTAATGTTTGAGGTGGAGATTGTTTTCAAATAAAGCACAACTTCTTTTTTCAAGACACAAAAAGAAGGTCTTACGTTTAACACATTTATGGATGTGAAACTTGGTCAGCAATATGATTAGGTTAGATAGGAAAAATTCATTTTCCAATTCTTTCTGATAGTCTACAAATCCAAACACAACAGTGTGAAAATATAATGCAAAGGCCTCGTGGATATGGATGGAACAACACAAAGGCGTTTGTTTGGAGTATAATGTAGGAATCTCTGGTCTGGCCTTAGACTGATTCAGATCTTATTTGAAGGATAGGACTGTAAGTGTAACCCCGGCTTTCCACAGGAGCCGTCAGCAGCACGTCTTGCTCGCGTAAGCTGCTGCTTGGCCCTTCCCACGAGACGCGAAGCAGCAGGGGAGCAGCTGTCACCAACCGAGCACGAAGTCACACGAGTGACTTTATCAGTAAACACAACAACAAGCAGGAGAAAACTACAGCATGGCTCCAAAAGGTTTGTGTTTTATGTTCTGTCCGTTTTATAATCGCCAATATGGACCTGAAAAACAAAGGAGACCGCTAGCTAGGTGATAACTTCTCACGGGGCTGCACAGTTAGTAACTTTTTTTAAAAGTAAAGCAGCCGGAAGGTACCCACCAGGTACGCTTCTTAATTCTGAAAATCTCGGAAGCTTCTCTCCATTTCCGCGTCTGATTTCCTGTCTTTCCTTCCCCAAAAATGTCAAAATTGACCCGTTTCAGAGGCGTCGCGCATAGAAAATAGAACCGGCGCGTAAAGGCCGCGACATGCTGCTCCTGAGACGCGGCCGACTCGCGCTGCTGACGGCTCCTGTGGAGAAAGTTCCGTTGACCACAGCGGTTCCTATCAGCAGCTATGACGTGCAGCTGCAGTAACGTGCTGCTGACGGCTCCTGTGGAAAGCCGGGGTAAGGATGGGTGGGTTCAGTTCTGGATTCACACATCTGCGGTGGGGGGTCCCACAGGGTTCAATATTAGGACCACTATTGTTTTTGATTTACATTTTGCCACTGGGGGGACATCATGAGGAAGTATGGAATTCGATTTCATATGTATGCTGACGATTGCAACTTTACTTACCCTTGGATTATAGAAGCGACTGTCCCATTATTACCGTAATGCACTGTCTAACTGAAGTTAAGTCATGGTTGACAGACAATTTTTTATGTCTGAATGAAAGCAAGACTGAGGCAGTGCTGTTTGGGTTACATCGTGATTTAGAGCGATCAAAACTGGATTGAATGCCTACCAACGTTCTTCGGCAGTCAACTTAGGAGTGACATTAGATAACGCTTTCACCTTTGATGCACATGTGGTTGCGGTTGTATCGTCCTCTTTTTACCACTTGCGACATCTGGCCAAAGTGACGTCATTTTTAACTAGAAAGGACCTCGAGACTGTTGTGCATGTGTTCATCACCTCTCGTTTAGACTACTGTAACTCTGTCTTAATTGGGGTGAGACAGAGTACAGTAGCTCATCTGCAGCTTATGCAAAACGCCGTGGCTAGATTCCTAGAAGGGAAAAGGAAATATGATCATGTGACACCCATCCTGGCAGATCTGCACTGATTACCGGTTGGTTTTAGAGTGCATTTTAAAATTCTTTTATTGGTTTTTAAGGCATTGAACGGGATGGCACCAGAATATTTATCTGGCTTGTTACAGCCAAATATATACCTAGTTGTTCGCTCCGCACAGAGAGTCACTATATGCTCGTAGTTCCCGCAACTAGGCTCAAAACAAGAGGAGACATGGCATTTTCGGTAGCAGGCCCGAAATTATGGAAAGATCTCCCATTATCTGTGTGACTCTCCACGTCAGTAGAGGTTTTTAAGAAGGCGCTGAAGACCCATTATTATAATCTGGCTTTTAAATCTGTGTGTTAACTGATGTTTTGTATTTTGCAGTTTTTTTTATTTGGTTTCCTACATATTCTGTTTTTATCTTTTTTAGTTTAGTCTTGTTCAGCACCTTGGTGACATAATATATGTCTGTTAAGTGTTTTTATAAATAAAGGTGATGATGATTTGTGGTTTTTCAGCGAGCACCCTTTCGTTTTACATGGATTCACTAGAACAAACCTAAGGTGCTCAGATGGGTCTATGTTCACTTCTATTCATAAAACTTGTTCAGAATTCATCCAGGAAATATGCTTGTTGTATAAATGACCAGAATCAGCTGGTTAGCCCAGGAAGCAGAACAAATCAGGTAAAACGGATTCAAATCTTTATTCTTGTTGTCAGCTTTCAGAGGAGAGGTGATCCAATGCTAGAGCAAGTCCGCTAACATCTAGCCGTAGTAGAAACCCGGTCTCAGAGCAGAAACGTACACGTTTATTCACAAACAGAAACATTTAGACACTAAAGACTTGGTGACAATTGCTAGCAGTGAAGAACATTAGAGTCAGTTTCAGATCTTAACAAGTGTAAATATCTCCTGCTCAGAAATCAAACGTATAAAACAATGACAACAGACCCTACAATATATTTACTTGCCCGTTTAGAGCCGGAATAAGCTAAAGGTCATCCAGATGTGAGCTCAAACAGCCTAACAACCAAACTCTACAGCCGTAACTTTATCAGCATCTGGAGGACTGAAGACAACTTCACAACATCCCGCCTACAGAACCCCGCCCTAGATCACGTACCGCTGAACCAGTCCGGAGGCTCATGAAACCTCTCGCCCAGCGGGGAACATCTTCAGGTGCATCTCAACCATTGTATCCAGATCAAAGTCAACATCATAACTTATGTTCAGAAGAGCGAGGCTTTTGGATCTGAATTTGTCGGGGGTGTTCTCCAGGTACACCTTGAAACGCTTGTATGCTACATCACAGCTGTCCTCCGGAGCTAAGCTAGGAAGGACGCTGAGGATGCTCAGGATGGCAAACATGTTGGGGAAGAACTTCACATCAGCCAGCTGCATCGTCCCACAAAGGCTGGACGGGAAGGTCTCGCCTTTGCCTTTTTTGCTCCATTTAACCAACCAGCAGTGCAGTTCAGCAGACAGGGTTCCTGCGTTTGGGATGTCCTCCTTAAACAACTCTAAGGTTCCCTCTTCAGGCTGCGTGGACTTGTTCTGCGCTATGACTTCAGGGAGAAGAGACAAACACCTCAGAGCCTTCAGGTGGTTCTCACAGAAGAGCTCATTCATTTCCTTGATAACGTGGTTCAGCACAGGTACAGACAGGTGATCCTTGTAGTAGCCATCAGGCTGAATGCTTCCAGTTTCACCTCGATACTTCCTCGAGAAGGACCGAGGAACCCTGACTGGGATCTCCATGGCTGCAGCTATATTAACAGCTTCATCGTACCAGAACTCGTGATACACGTCAATGTTGTCGGACATCTCCTTCAGGGAACGCAACACAGCTTTTAGACTGACTGCAGCTAAAACGGCATCAGCTGCGTTGCCTTGCAGGTTCTTCCCAAAAGCCTGGGTGAGCACAATGACGTTCTTCAGCACAACCAGCGCCATGATCAACTCAAAATCCGTCAATGCTTTAGAGATCTCCAAAGCACTGTGGGTGACTTGGTCATTCCACCTCATGTCCTCATTGTCGTGGATGCTGTCCACACAAAGTAGCAGTGCTTCTATGACTTCCAGAGCCACCTCAAAGGCATCGTGTCCTTTGGTCCAGCTACTTTTGCAGATCTCCTTAAGTTCTTTGGCTTTGTCTTCTTTGTCTGGATAGAAGATAGAAATGGCGTGATCCAACTCCTGCTGCAGCAGAGGCGACTGACGGAAAAACGACTCTATCTTCTTGAAGGTAGCCACGACAAGCCGAACCCCTGAGACTGCCATGCTACCGACTAGTGACACGTTTAGTGAATGGGTGGATCTGAAGGTAAGAACCGCCTTTGGATACTTCTCAGTCACTTTGGCAGCAAATGCTTTGATTTTACTGAAATGTGGCCCTGAACAGGAGTGAGCTTGTCCTCGACACTGCTCCATATCTACGCCCCACTTCTCAACCAATTCAGACAACATCGTCTCAGCTAGGTCATCTTCCTCTGCTTTGAAGGCCAAGAACCCTACAAACCTTTCTTGCTGGCATTTAGTTGGGTCCACATAACGAAGGAAGACGGGAAGGCACCACTGTCCAGAGATCTTTACCGGATCTTCGGTCAGCAAGGAGAAAAAGCCGTTGTGTATAACATCCTCCACCACCTTACTGCGCACGTACTCCTCACACACCTCCAGCAAACCACTCAACTCCTCTGTGAAGCAGCAGGGCTTCAGCGAGTCGTACCGCTTCCGTAGCACCTCATCGCCACAGTTGATACGGTAATCTAGCAGTGCCTGAAAGGTGCTTGGCTTAAGGCTTTCGTCTCCATCGTCAGTGGCTCCTGAAAGAGGGATGCCCTGCTCTCCAAGCAGCAGAACAACTTCAAATAAAGACTTCAGATATTTCTTCTGGTCGTCTTCTGGATCCTGGTTCTGGGTCTCCTCCGGAGGGGCTTCTGCTTGTGGCTTTTTGATTCCTAAGAGAGACTCAGATTTAGTGGTGTGTGACTAATGGCTGTAGCCCCTTCTGTTTAACTCTCAGTAACTAAACATAAGATTATTCCTACTCACTCTTTCTGTCACTGCTGCCCACATCTTCATCTTTGGGCTGAAAAATAAAGAGACGGGAAAACGTTGATGATGTCAAACCTAAACATTCTAAAACAAATGCAGGCTTTAACCTGAACAGCATCAAAGCTGTAATATATGTGAAGCTGGAAAAATTAGAATATTGTGCAAAAGTTCATTTAAATCAGTTGTTCAACCAGCTTAAAGTGACAATGGCAAACAAATGAGCTTGAAACCTTCTCCAGGCCTCTTGACAACGTTCTAACAGAACAGCTATGAATATAAAGTGGAGATAAAAATAACAATAAAGTGGTTCTCTGACATTTGTCTAAAAACCTTCACTAATAACTAGGGCCCAACCGATATATCGGCCGATATTGGGGTCATTAACACTATCGGCCAAAAAGACGGCCGATATTGCAATACCTATCCAGCAGATGGCGCCAGCTTGATGAACTCATTTGTGGCTCCACTCCTTGGGGGGTGGAGCCACTATCACAGCACACATCAAGTCCCCACAATGCGGCTCAGAAATTGGTCTCAACCCGGAAGTAAGAAAAATTGCAGTTCCACCCTCATCCGCTGGGGGCTGGTGTTAGAAGCGAGCAAATCCTCATCGACTCCCATGTTAATAATACCAATTTCACAGCAGAAATACACATGTTTACAGCCTGGTACCAAAACATGTTTTTTGTCTAAATTATCTAGTTTACACTAGGGCTGCTCAATTAATCGAATTTTAATCACAATTACGATCTGAGTTTTGAATGATTATACAAACAAAACAAGCCGATTATTTGCTCCTCCCACTTGCGCTGCCCCGAGTTGCAAATGAAGCGCTCCTCACAGTGTTGCCAACTTAGCAACTTTGACGCCATTTCTAGCAGCTTTTCAGACCCCCTTCTTGATATTTTAAATCTTAAAAGTATCTAGCGAACACCTCAGAAACATCTCTGGTAAACCTTAGCTACTTTCAGGATAACCGTCGTTGACATTTCCTGCAGGTTAGCTAAACACTCCGCCTGCGCTCCGGACCGTTCTTCAGGACATTAGGAAAGGGAATGATGTAGTGATGTGTCAGTCGCTAAAGAAACGGCTCTCGGAGCCGGCTCCCTGTTGGATTAACCAGAGTGAGTGACACACGCACCGTACCTGCGGGCTCCTGAGCGGCATGTCGGTCGGGCCCTACTCATAACGCATTTCTGACCCAAACCAACCAATGGTCCATACGGCAGTCGCTGCACTCCCCTGGGTCATCCACTCATCACCCTCAGGTAATCAGCACCAGAACACTGGTGGTGTGAGAGGTTCTCCGCTCAATAATATCAGAGAAGGAGAAACAGCCAGCTGCTACCGCCTCAGCTTTAGGACAAAACCATCAGAGTCCCAAAAAGAAAATCACCATCTGCAGTCACGGACAACAAGAGATATCTGGACCTAGAAAACGGTGCCTGGTGTTTAGCGCTATCTCGTTTCCTTCGGATTTGCGAATTTCCGGTTCCCGCAGAAGCGATTCAGGGAAGATATCTGAGTAGAAGGGTGTTTGTAGATTCGCCATAACAGCTTCACAAAGATAAAGTCGTCTATGAGACCGACTCACTCACGCAAAGCCAGCTGTTTCAGCCTTTATTATAACTGTGATGATTATGGCTTACAGCTGATGAAAATCCACATTCACAATGTCACACAATTAGAATATTGTGAAATGGTTTAGTATTCGCAGATCACAGATCAGCTCGTTCTCCATGGTCGGAGAGCAGCGGGACGTTAACTACATGCTAACCCGAAGCTTCTGGGCGTTTTTAGAAATAAAAGTGTGGTAGAATGAGTCCAACGTCAGTGGCGTGTCCAGATCTTTTAAAATGGGGTGGCCCAGGTGAGGCACGACATTGTACATGGGTGGCACCAATGGCTATGCTTTTTTTGTTTTACCCCCAAGCCTTTTGTGAACAATGAAAAGCCTATTTAAAAGTAAATTAGTGTGGTGGCACCTGGGGTGGCCAGTCAGATTCCAAGGGTGGCATGTGCTACGCCAGGCCACTCCCTGGACACGCCCCTGTCCAATGTGAAGGCACCACCGGCCTACTTAGTAACAAATTCATACCTAGATAATCTGACCGAGGATATCGGGCTTCGCGGGCCCACCGCGGTCAAAAATCCGCCGTTGTCAACACATGCAACTCTGGGACTCGGCTCACGGTTTTGTGTCGCGCTCCCGACCGGAGACGGGAACGGTGGACTCGCGGATTTTTCACCGCGGTGGACCAGCAAAGCCCGATCCTCGGTCAGATACCCAGCAGTCACACCAACACATTACACGTCAACCGATTTCAACCATCTTACACCAAGCAGTGTTATGGTGAGCGCAGAGAAATTTCCCCATTCAACCAGCAAACTTATTAGTGTGCTTGAGCGACTCAGAAATAAAGCAGCAGCAACTAAAAGAGCTGCTGTGTTTCTGTGATCTCCCTCAGAAATCCACAACTGACCAGCATGACTACAACCTGGCATCGGAGCCGGTCTGCGTGTCGGTTGCCCCGGGAAACGCGAACAGCCAGCCGCCTGCTCTAGCAACTCGTCTCGGGCAGGAGACAGAAGACGGGCATCAGTTTCTCATCCAACCAGCAGCCTCACAAACATGTTTGACCAAGTAGTTCAATGACCCCCCCCCCCCCCCCCCCCCCCCCCCCCCCCCCCCCCCCACACACACACACACACACACACACCACCATTGAACCAGCTAAATAAAGTACTGATATATAATTTTACTTACTGATAAAAAGAAGCAGAAACTGCTTGGATGGTCTGTTAGTGCAGTCAGTAACCACAGTTTGCCATTTTGTCCAACTAATCCCATAATAAACATCCAAACACGAACACACAAAGGGCAACGTTAAAGTTCAAAAGGTCAAAATGGCCGAACATCTATTAACATGAGGCCGAGGCTTTTCCCTGGAGCTAGCTTTGAAGTCACATGGATGCTTAACTTTCACTTAAACAGAAGAATTACAGTAAAATTCACCCCCTCAGAGTTGTCATGTGTGTAAACTAGATCTATTAAACCTAGAATGGTTTTTTTTAACCAGACTGTAAACATGTTTATTTCTGCTGTGAAAATGGCTTTTTTAACATGGGAGTCAATGAGGATTTGCTCACTTCTGTTGCCAGCCCCTAGTGGATGAGGGTGGAACTGCAATTTTAGCCACTTCCTCTTTGGCTTCAAAAGATGTACCATAATGGCCCGCTGGCCAGGACACACACAGCAGAGCTGGATGCAATATCAGAGTCAGTCTCCAAAAGCAACGCTGCTCACGACCGCTTCGACACCACAGACGTCTCTACATGCCTTTGCCACGCCCACATGCTCGAAGACACGCATTCCTGAGAAGTGTGTGTGAACAAACCCTACTGGTGCGCCATCTGGACCGGACCGGTGGATGCGGTAAATGTGTCACGCTCTAATCAGCTAATGAATCCGGAACACCTTCAAAAGGTTGCTGAGCCTTTAGATGGTCTCTCAGGCTGAGCTGTTACTGACATAATTAGACTTTTGCACTGGATTCTCTTTTTTACTGTTTCACCTGAACTTAAGAAGCTCAGACCATGGACCCATGACATAAACGGTTAAGTCAGAGGCATGATGGGACTAATTATAGGTGATAAGTAGAGGAAAATATGGAACCGTTGCTGCTCTTGGAAATGGTGGACGGGCCGAGTTGCTCCTAGTGGCGTTCCTGGAAAACCACCTTAAAGTACCAGTAAGATCTTTAGACCCTTTTATGTTTTTACAGCACGTTCCACAAACAAACATCCCATAGGAAGGGATCCAAAGTCTGATTTAGTTGTCTTCATTTTAAACAACAGAAACAAAGTGATGTTTTACGCCACACCCCCGATGTAAAACACCCACCGTCTCCTTGCCGCGCTTCACTTGTCCAGTTTTAGGCTGGGCTGGCGGGTCAAAGATGGTTGGTACGGCGTCATCTTTCAACACTTTACCTGGAGCATCCTGAAACCAAAACACATCCAGGTAGCAAAACATGATCTGACGTTGGTCTGATTCACACTCACCCCGAGACCTGAGGAGCAAACTCACCGTGTCGAAGGCAGAAGCCTCAAAGTGTTTCCCACACAGCCTGTAGTTCCTGTACAGCTGCTCCGCCGGTTTGTCCCCAAGCTTTGTCCCCTGGCATGACTCTGCCCACGTCTGACACCTGACAGCAAAATACATTAGACTCCAGTCTCTCTCTCTCTCTCTCACACACACACACACACACACACACACACTCACAGCGCGCCCCCTCGACGCAACGAGAGGGCCTACAGGAGGCAGCGACATCTTACGAGTTTTGATGTGTTAATAGTGTTTTTGGTAGTTCGTGCCTGCTGGTGCTGTTTGTAGATTCTGTCTGGAGGACAACCCACCGATATTTTTACAATACGTCCCTACCAGCCTGTGACTCCGCTTTACTTCCTCAGAGTGCACCAGACTGATGCTTTTAAACATCAAATGTCCAAACGTTTCTTCCAGGGGTAATGCCCCCAGACCCCCCAAGAGTAGTTATAATATGTATCACCTTTTCCACCTCTGATCCTTTTTATGTGTTGGTGCAAACCTCGTGGTGGGGTATACCAACTGGAAGATATTCCAGATACACTTAAAAAAAGACAGGGCTCGGAAGAGTGTTGTGTGTGTGTGTGGTGGTGGTGGGGGGGCTGCATACCCCTCTAAAGGTAGGTAGCTGTGCCCCTGACGCGCGCGAAAACACACTGTAAAACAAAGGACATAACACCCTGGTGAATTGTAAACCCAACAACAGACGCAGGTCCATCCAAGGGACCACCACCCAAACAGCAGCAGTGATGCCTTCAGTCCAGACCACCTCAGTAACTACAGGACAGCCTCAAGCCCACACCCCAGAAACCAGGGATTGATGCCCAGCTTAGGACGCTGACTCGGAACACGGAACCCCTCAGAACCCGATCCCAGTCTCACAGTAACCCACACCCGCTGACCGGAACCTCTCAGCCCTTCAAAACTGGCCCAGGTGAGATCCATGAGGGGTCAGGAGGAGGGTGCGCGTCACCCACCGCGCGTGGACTGCTGATGACGTTCTTTTCTTGGTTTAATTCATACTCCATTCATCTGCCAACGGTCCCTTCGTTTGAATGCCTAGCTAGCCTCGGTGTTAGCAGTAGTTACCTTTGTGGATCCTGAGGGAACCGGAAGAGCGGCTGCGGGTCCGCTTTACCGCCAGGGCAGCTCGGAACAGCGCAGCGGCTCTGCATCCCAAGACTTGAAGAACGCGCTTGTTTAGTCGTACAGCTTTTGGCTGATAGCGTTAGCCACTTAGCTGCTTACGCAGGCAGACACTTCCGGCCTTGTACTTTCATAATAAAAGTCACGAAGTCGTCACGCGACTGTCATTATGTACTAGAGTACCTATCTAATTTTGAGAAATTGTAAATAGACATTTACGTATTTTAAACCCCTTCAATAAGTACCTGAAATACGTGCTCACGTTACAATGTTCTAACTTAAAATACAAAAGTTGACAGATTGTGCAACGATGCTGGATTTCTGAGTGTTTTCTCATTCTGAAGACTTAAGCCTTTATGTTGAAGGCTTTCGTCCCACAGTCACCATTAGGACAGACAGTGTTTAAAACGGGAGTAACGGACAGAGATGACAACACCACCTCAGTCTTGTGCTGTGTGAGTGGCCCGGGGCGGTCAGAGCCGGGACACTTTAGGCGGGTTCGGTCCGGTAGTTCAGGAATTCTGTTTGGGTTCAAACATTCAAATCTATGGGATATGAACCATCCCTCAACCCTTCCTCGACTCACCACCTTCTGAGTGTAGCGTTCTTTCATTGGCTCCTTTTAAGTTCTCGCGAGACTGGGCAACCAATTGCAAGGCAGCGGCGCCAAGTCAAACCGAACCGTTTCCTTCAAGAACAGCGACGTGTTTTCCTACCGACTCAGTGCGCTACGGAGGCTCGTACCGGGTCATTTCGGATCGTTCTACAGAGGTAAGAGAACTTCTGATGGTAGCGAGTACAGAGTAACGGACGGTTTTATCGCACAAGCCCAACGTCTCCGTTTTTTCTTTGCTGTTTTTGTCTTATTTTACCGACGGCAGTTGTAGACCTGTCACGTATAACGTATAGATGTTAGCTGCGTCACGTTTAGCAAAAACACAGCTCTACGATCCTGAGAAGCGTCCCGCCCCGCAGACAGCGCGTGCCGTTGTGGTCTGATGGTTTCATGGTCTTCTGTTTCTAGGCTACAGAATGGACGGCGTCACCAGTTCACGGCGGAACAACGCGAAGCAGAAAGTAAGTTAGAAGGTTTAGTTGTTTGTGAGTCCTCCAGACCAACGCGTGCTGTTGTATCTGCTTCAGGGGAACAAGGAGAACAGTCAGCCTGCAGGTGGTGGTGAGCCGTCAGGGAGCAGAGGGGGGAAGGCCTCTGTCGTTCCCCTCCAGCTGCGAGGGAACACCACGTCTAGAGCGACGCTGTCTGGCGATGCCGTGAAGAAGATAAAACCTGATGCAAAAGAGTTCAAACGGCCAACACACAGCCAGGTCCTCCGAAAACAGGCAGCGACGCACCAAAAAGCTGCCACAGTACCACCAACCGCTGCTCCATCATCAAAGTCTGCTCTGGGAACGTACAAGGGCAGGGTGGTTCAGTCAAAGATCGGCTTCCTTTGGAAGTCTAGCGATAGTCTGAGCACAGCAGATCCCAAACCTCCGAACCCACAGCCTGAGAATGTTGCCAAGAAGAGCAGGTCCCAATCTGCTGCTCTGGTGTCGAGGCACGGCCTGCAGAACCCTGCGTTAATCAGGTCCAAATCGGTTTCTGATAAACCTGTTCTGGCGACCAAGGCCAGCTCCGTCAATGGCCGTCGTGCTGGAGTCTGCTCTGGTCAGCCTCCTGCCAGAACCGTAACATCTGCCAGATCCAGAAACACAAATGTAGCTCCTGTTGATCCAAGAGGGAATCAGAAGCCAAAGGTTCCTGCTGTAGACAAGAAGGTTCATAAGCCTGCCGTAACTAGCACCCTGAGCCAGTACAGATGCTCCATGGAGACTGCAGAAGAGAGAAGGTGCCGTAATCCTACAAACCCAAAGTTGCTTTGCGTCTCTCAGCTGTGTAACCTCTACCTGTTTGCTCTGCAGGGCCAGACTGGCCGAGTGGCTAGCGTCCAAGGGGAAGACCCTAAAGAGACCGGCCATGATGGCAGCACCTTCAAAACTCAAAGTTCCTGCTAAAGCTGAAGTT
The DNA here is from genome assembly GCA_006942095.1 of Nothobranchius kuhntae. NCBI lineage: Eukaryota > Metazoa > Chordata > Actinopteri > Cyprinodontiformes > Nothobranchiidae > Nothobranchius > Nothobranchius kuhntae. The sequence continues at coordinate 843,163 of SSNQ01034575.1, forward strand.
CAGCTTAGTGTTGCAGCTCCAGTGATGGCCGCTGAACTCCACACTCACAGTCTGCAGTCCGAGGCCTCTGCACATGATGTAGACGATGCTCCCGGGACCAAGGACACCACGCTGGACCTGCTCGATAGCTCTGATGCTGATCCCCAGGACCGGGTGGATGATGTAAGCTTTGTTTTTCCCTTTTTAGTTTTCTGTCTGTTGTGCTGATGGAGCTGATGTCCGTTTCTTCCATCAGAACATGTCCAACATGGTAGCTAAGTCCATGTGGTGTTCCAAAGTTCTCTTGTTCTTAACAGGTTGTGATGAACCTTTGTGATGCCTTGGAGGCCATGGTGACACCATCCAGGTGCAGTGATGGTGAGTTGGTTTGAGAATAAATGCATTTTGCTATTAAAGGGTTCAAATCCCAGCTGCTGCTGCTTTTCAGCATGTGGAGGGAAAGCATATTTGAATGGGAGTGTTGGCCGGCGCTTTGCTTCCCATAAGGAAGCACTGGCATGGCATCTAAATTCACCCCAACAGGAAGAAATGACTCAGATGACTGAAAATCTAATTTATTTCATGTTATAAGACATTCCACAGGTGGAAGACGGATGTGAGGCTGACCTAACTCGTGTGAAACTGGAGGAAAGCCGTGAACAGCTGGGGCTTGACATGAAGGTGGCTGCTGATGAGCCAGAGATGAGCAGCGCTTCAGTAATAAAGTACAGCGTGAAGACGACTCCTTTCCTACAAAGGTGATGGCTGTGGTTTGTAGCCCACCTGTTTGCTTTTGTGTCCCTCACTCACTCTGCTGAAATGTTTAGTATGAAGAAAACGATGGACGAGGCCAGCACCTCCACCAGAAAGAGCAACATCAAAGACCTGAAGTTTCTCACACCCGTGCGTCGTTCCTGTCGCATCCAGCGGAAATCGTCACATCTGCCTGCGATGCTGGTGGACCCTGACCCGTGCGTGTCGTCGTTGGCCGAGCTGGTGAAGCTGGATGACGATCCCAACGCCTACGTTTACAGGAAGAACCCAGCGCTGCTGCAGGAGCTGCCTGACCAAGGACCGTGAAGAGGGCTTGAAGCTTATGGACTAACTAACCTGAACAATGAAGCTTTTTCTTCTGCCTGGGAAGAGAAGGATTTTAACTTCTGCTTTAAACTTAAGATTTTTGCTGTTATGTTACTTTGTTAATTAGATTTCTGCTGTTTTATTAACGCTATGAGGGTGGGACAAGACAGAGGGTGCTCAGAGGTGGACATTTTCTCCATTAAAGACACTACTAAATCTGATGTCTGTTTATTAGACCAAAAACAATCACATTTTTCACCTTTATTAACCACATTGTAGAAAACAGCTTTCATACACCCATTGGTAAATTATGTTACGACCTTTAATCTCCATCCCACCCCCTAAAAAAAAAATTTGCAGGAGTCTCTTGGATGCAGTTTCCCTCCTAAAGTATAAAAAGTACTTCTCCCTTCTCGTCTGCAGAGCAGCGGACGGTGTTCAGTGCTGCGCACCACCAAGACACCTCACCACCGTCTCAGACCTCTATGTCCTGGAAAGACCTCGGTTATCCAGATCCTTGACCTGAAAGACAAAACTCATGTAGTATCCTAGTAGTTACTATGGACTTAGTTCAACATGAAAATGTGTCTCCATGAAGAAACTAGAGTGGTTTCAGAATCAGGTTTTATTGCCACACGGGAGAATCACATTAGGAAATAGCTGCAGTGGTTGGTGCAAAAAAGGACGATTCAAAATAAAATAAAGTGAGACCATAATATTAAGTGGCGATACTCAGAGAAACGGCTGCTATATCCAAGATCAGATTTAACTTGATAAAAACGAATTCATTCAGCATCCATCCACAAATCATACAGGATGACTGAAATGGGGTCAGATATCCAACGCCTGCATCAGGAACCCCGGACACCTAGAAAGGCTTCCAAAAAGAAGTTGCAGTTCCATCCTCATCCACTAGGGGGCTCCCATGTTAAAATGACATTCTTACAGCACAAATACCGTAAATCCTCTAATACAGGCCCGGTCCTGTATTTGACTCAAGCTCCAGGCCTTTATTGGAAGGAGGGCCAGAATTAGAGGCAGGCCTCAATTTCTATTTGAGCAAAATGAACTAATGCAAAGTTAAACATTTTTTTAACAACGGTAGTTTCTGCTTCAGCCCTCTCCCCCCTCCCCCTGTGCAGTGGCTGCAAACTCACTGATGCGCCTGCAGCCTCTCAGAGTTCCTGCTGCTCTAAACATTAAAATAATTGTTTCATTTTCTGTTCCTCACTTCTGATTACCTTCAATGGTGTCTGTTTGTTGCAACCAGCAGGTACAAAAACTAACTTGTTTTTATTTGACTTTTTCTGTCCTGCCTGTTTATTATCTTCCTGCATCTCCTCTCAATCCTAAAGAGAAACTGCTACCTGGGTTCATATATATTCACCTCATGAGTTACCTTTGAACTGCAGTTCTAAAAGATCTACCGACCGCTAAAACAGCGGAGTGCTCGCCGGCCGCATCAGTTAGGTGCGTCACCGAGGACAAAACAGGTGATGTGCCCCGCTCCACAGCAGCGAAACGCATCAGGCACGAATAAAAGACAGAAAACTTAAAAGGAAATGAGCCGACATGAATGATCGCGTGTTAAATTAGTTTTTGAGGTGGCGACACCTGATTTGATAATGTTACTGTGGCCTTGCTCAGGACGCAGATGTCTGGAGCGCGTCAACAATCAGAGCTTTGCATGCGCAAGCTGGTTAAGGTTAGGATGGGGGTGAGGGGAAGGTGAAAATGCAAGAGGGTAAAGGTCACAATTTGGTTAAATGTCCGTTTTACGGCGGGTGTCGGTACCGACGCTCTGGCACAGCGCGTTGCCTCCCGACACACAGGAGCTTGTCACCTGCTGACAGCAGGCTGCTGTCTTTTCCGTGGACTGCATATTGCCAGTCATTATCACGTGACAGCGACTAGTCGATGACAGGCATAAAAAGTCACTATAGAGCGGTGAAGTCGACTAGAGACTAGTTCATACAACCCCTACTACTGCTCCCCAGAGTGTTCTGCAGCGCACGTTCTCTTTGAACTTGATATCAAATTTTCGCCTCCTCTTCGTCTCCGCACGGTTAAAGTTACCCTCGCGGTCTATCACTGGCAAATCAAAAGTGAGATGGATGACACGCCCCCCTGTGGTACTTGCTTGTTACCACATTCCACCCGGCCACAATAAAAAACGGCCATTATTCACCTCCGCCGACTTCGACACCGGCCAAAATATGAGACCCAGCCGTTAATTAAATACAGGCTAATATTAGAGGATTTACGGTAAACATGTCTGCAGCCTGGTTTAAACAACTATTTTAGGTCGAATAGATCTAGTGTACATTCATAACAACTCTGGATGGTCGAATCTTTTATACAACTTTTCTATTTAGGTGTAATTAAAAGCTAGAAATGAATATTTACATTTCTGTGCCTCAGACTGGTACTTTGTCACTGAACTGTACTCGTGTCCCCTGTGCGTCCGTGTTTGGATGTTCATGGAATTATCGGATAACTACAGCAAGCTGTGGTACTGACTGCAGTTAGTGGCCTAGTGTGCTACGCTGGAGCTACCACCACGGATATGAAGGGACTGCTGAGAAGGTCATTGGCTGCAAACCCCTCCACACAGGACCCGTAACCTCCAGGACAATGTGGCATGCAGGCTGGATCACAGCTGACCCGTCTCACCCTGAACACGGTCTCTTTGACTCGCTCCCATCTGGCAGGAGGCTCAGATCCATTCGGACCAGAACCTCTCGCTACAAGAACAGTTTTTCCTCTGCAGTCAGACTCATGATGACAATCGTGGTCCCGCCCACTCCAGCTGCTTAGTTTCAGTCACATGACCCGGTGTTGTGTTTGCGCCTGAACTGACCCACTCTGACCTGTACCTACACTGACTTGTATAAAGTAGCTGCTTCTCTACTCACTGATTCCCTATATTATTATTTCATTGTGTTTATTGTCTTCATTCTACTTTTGCTTATCGTTTATTTTTTCTTGCACCAAGTACCGCAGCAGCTTCCTAATGTGACTCTCCCACACAAACCCTTCTGGTTCTGACTCGGAACCACCAGAAGGTCCAGCTCGTCGCTCCCTACGGGGACGCGTCAAATGGGGGACAATTTTCACCACACATTACCGGTGTGTTTGACAACTATGGGCCTTTGACTTTTAACTTTAAGAGATCATCCAAGAAGTCTGCTTTATTTGATCAGGAAGTAGTTTTTGTACGTAATTTCCTGGTTGAAAGGAGAGTATGATGTGCGTTTACACTGCTTGGTCAAAGACGGACTGAAACCCAGCATATTGGTGTGGCTGCTGGGGACCAAAACTAGAGCAGGGTAAGCTGACCGAGGACAGTGGAGGCTCTCGGGCTTCGCTGGTCCGCCAAGGTCAAAGACTGCTGTTGCTGTTTTACAAGAGAGTTTTCCTGGGTTCCAGTAGTCTCTATAACAGCAGCAGCCCTGCACTCAGATTTGTGAATCTACCTCTCCATCCACCCAGAGGCAAGGCCGGCGCCTGGTTTCCCCTGTCCCCGGCCAGAAGTACCTTCACTTTGGAGTCGCTCAGCTGCGTTTTTCCCCGATAAAAGCGCCCAAAAACCTTTGTTAGCTTCAGGTTAGTATGTAGCTTAAGTACCGCTGATCTCCGACCTTGGCGGAGGAGCAGAGCACAAGTTGACTGAAGCAGCCAGCGTGTCAGGCTCCGACCACAGCAGTCTGATGGGCTGCTTTCATTTTTACAGTGCACATTATAGCTCCACAGGCTACCAGCACGGCTACAGCCTCGCAGGGAAGCCAGGCGGTCGCGCCGCTCGGCTGCCCTGGCCAGAAGGACTTTAGAAATGCAGAAATCCCAGAGCCTGTGGGCGGGGTTTAACACGCACGGGAAAGGCTGCGGTGTCCTCCATTAGAAGGTAAACACAGGCGGGCATGAGCTGTGCTGCTGTTGGAGGCTCTGAACCACATTATTTTATTAATTTGTTGTGAGTGTCCTCATGATCTTGTGTCACACACACACACACACACACAGTGCTACAGACAGCAGATTACTCAACAGCTTCCAGCATGAAAATGAATCGTGCATGCGGGAACCCCCCGCAGATCGGAGGCGGTCGGCGTAATTTCAGGCGGCCAATCGGTCCGTAGTGTCGCCTCGGTCCCAGTCTGACCGCTGGGGAGAAGCTCTGAGAAAACGTCGCCTCGGCAACGAAAACGCAAATCTGACTCTTGTGAGAAAAAATTTCCGGTCTGACGTCTAAGTACCATACGTCTACAGACTCGACCCGTTTACCTTGTATATCCGAACCAGCCAGTGTTCTGTGGTGTAGGCCTCCTCCAGCACATCCAGTTCAAAGTCTTTGTTCCCAATTTCAGCATTTCTCACTCTGTCGTAACCCGGTGGCCTCTCTGCAGGAAACAGCATAAAAACCATTATAGCTCCATGTTTCATAAGCTGCAACTCCAGCAGAAGCATCTGCTGCATGTGTGAGAACCTAAAAGTTTGTTGCTACAACATCTAATGGAGGTAAAACATCCACCCTGCAGTGTAAACAAGCTAGCCGTGCACACGACCCCCAAAAAGATCCGTTTACTCCATTCCTGTAGCGTGCAGCGGTTAGCCCCCACACCGGGATGTCGGGTTACTTACTGCCCTCTGTGTAGACCTGTCCGAAGCGGTAGTAGCACATCTTGTACATCAGACAGTTGAGCAGGACGGGGGAGCCCTCGCGGTCCACCCTGAACTCCCCGGTGGGGGTGTAGTAATCATGCTCCTTGATGTGTTTGCCCGTCTCCGTGCTTCCACCAATTCGGACCATCCATAGAAATTTATTGATGTCTGTGAGGAACAGGAACAAGCGTATGCCGTCATCTCAGACCAAATTTCATTTAGCTTTAGTCTTTTGACTAGAAGTAAAAAGAATTATAGTCGCAATTTAGTCATCCAATCCGTTTTAGTTTGGGTCTCATTTTAGTCGACGAAAATGCAAGTATGATTTTTCTGATGCAATCATTTAAAACTTGTGTAAAGGAAATGTTTACACCTACTTGGAACCGTAAAGAAATATGTAAAATTTACATTTTGGCTCAATAAAACTCGACATTTATAATCGTTTCTGTAACAATTACTGAAATAACCAAAATGAACACCGACTGTTTGACATTGCGCCTCAATATTAACAAAACACACAATCTGTAAAATGGGCAGTAGTTTTGTAAGCATGACAGGAAGTGACGTCATCCCATCAAACAATAAAGTGTATTTCTCCAACGGTAAACTGAAGGTAAGAACTGCTTCCAGGTGTATTTATTAGACTGGCTGAAGGTTTCTCCTCTCAAAAGCACCGCTGGAACAGCAAACGATGACGAGACTGGCCGTAACGGCGCCTCACAACATAAATGATCAGACAACAAGATGTGTCTGCTTGTCCTCCCCGCCGGACATTTTCTCCTTTCAGATATGACTTACCGGCATAAACATCAGTATAATTACCGGTAGCCTGTTCAAACAGCGGTCGGCGCCGGACTCAGAGTGGGTTTTTTTCTCGTCTAGTCTCGCCTGTCCCCCCCTCCCCCCCGAAAATAATCGGTCAATGAAACGGACACCGTCTCAGACGAATCCAGCCCATAATTCTGGTTAAAGCTTTTATTGACGTACCGTCTGAGGAGTAGCCAGTCAGTCCTCCAAAGATCACCAGCACGTAGCTGACATCCAGTTCCCTCATGATCTCATAGGCCTTCTCCTCTGTGGACGCCATGGCCTGCAGACCAAAGCAGGACGCAATTACCATGGTAACACCTTTTACACCTAGGCAACCCAATGGTTAGCCGACTCACCTGTCCCACTCTGGAGATATGCGTGTTGTTCCACGTGTTGTTGTCCACTAGGATGGTTCGATTAGCCATGGCGGTTATCTGGTAACCGTAGTCCCACCAGGACATGACTTTAGCATCCTGTGGAAACAGGGTTTAGTGCACTGGTCTGACTGGAGCCCAGCATAACAGTTGTGAGTCATTCTGTGGACCTCAGGGGTGTTGTGGCGAAGCCAGTAGTACGCCTCTCTAAAGTCGTCAAAAATGATGCGGCTGCCGTCACCCCCCCGAGCTGACAGTACGATGGAGGGGGAGGAGTACGCTTCGCTGGTAACCCAGGTGGAGTGGAAGGTGTAGGTGATGAGGAAGAAAGCCATGACCAGAATCATCCCACTGGCGACCTGGTGGGTAAATAACACAGGTTAGTTACTGACCCGGGCCTTCAGGTCAGACATGATGTACAGGTGTGATGAGAGCCCACAGGTGCAGCTTTTGTCCTTGCTGTTGCTGTAAAGGTGTGGAGTTTTCACAGCAGAACAGTACATGATCCTTCCAGCCAATCAGATCCAGCTCCAGAGCCACACACTCGGGTGTTTGTCATCATCATCATCATCATCATCATCATCCATGAAGCTGTTACAGCTGTTTTGAATGCATGATTGCTTTTGGTCCAAAACGTGTTATTGGCGAATGAGAACCTTTATAGCTATACCAAGGTTCCATATTGTGAGAAATTAGTTTTTGGAGCTTTTTACCGTGTGAAATTTCCATTTCCTCATGAGAAATACACCAAAACCATTTTTGGCTGCATTCGACCATTTTCCTGCCTCGGCTTCAATTCTTCCTAATTTAATTTCAGGCCTACGTCCAGGAGAAAGCAGCTCAAGCACATCATCAGGCACTGCTGCCCCCTGAAACTAGTCTGGGATCTGAGACCCACCTTCCCTAGAAGTAGGTCACTAACCTTCTCTTAGCTGCAGGCATGGAGCGGTTGACTTCATGAGAATGTGACCTTCATGTTACAGATGACTAGCCTGACCAGCCAGCCCATTAGGTCTGGGAACTCTTCCAGTCAAATAACTCCGCCCCCTAAGATTTTTAACTAAGCTAATCAGCGCCTCTTCCCACTGCTCTACATGACTTGGACACGTCTTTAAAACCACGCCAGACGCCATTTTTGACATCGATGCTAATAAACTACAGCGTCACGCGGTACAGTCAGCATTTCTGCCTTTTTTTAGTTGGTCACTTTTGAGCTGGCTAGTCCCGCCCCTCATGTGCCTCTCCGCCTGTGAGTGGCCAGACTGTGTAGCCAAGCCAACTTTATTTATAGAGCACCTTATAACAGTGCAGAACCGACCAGAGCGCGTCACAGAGTCAAAATACATTCAAACAACGCACAACAAACGCCAAAGCATAGACAGTCTGGCAGGCCAGGCTAACAGATGACAGAGTGGATATTCAGCCTAATTATTTCTGCATTGGGGACAAAACACTGCCGCACAAACCATGAGTCCCGTGGCCAACTCAGGACACGTGTGCTATTGTTTTGGAACGGACTTTGTAGCCCAGTGGTTAGGGCACTTGTCTTTAGGGTGACCAGATGCCCCGCTCTGTGCGGGAAGGTACCACATTTTCATTACTTTTCCTCACGTCCAGCCAACTGAGACTCGTGTTCCTGCATTATTGACAGTCTCCCGTTTCAAATGTCAATCTTACATAAACTGCAGAAAGCTGCCTTTTGCTGTCAAACGAGGAGGCAGGGCTTGAAAACAGGTCCGGAGCACGTGGAGCGAGCAAACCATACATGGTGGCGCATTTGTTAGCACCGTTGCCTCGCAGCAAGAAGGTTGCAGGTTCGAAACTCAGCAGCAGTCTCACCGTTGAGTTGTATGATCTCCCCGTGCATGCATGGGTTTCCTCCGGGTACTCCGGTTTCCCCCGCAGATCACAACACGCCCTAAAACTAACAATTGTCCGTCGCTTTGGATAAAAGTGTCTGCCAAGTAAACAAACAAACCACTAAAGCAGAAGCAGCAGCGAGCACGCTGCTAAAGGTGGAGGCAACAGACAAGGTGCTGTGGCTGAGAGATGACAGCATTAAATGGGAGCCTTCATTACTTTATCTAAGACTTGAGGAAAAAAGTAACTAAGGAACTCTTATTAGATTAGACTTTTTTTTAGATTAAAGTCAGTGATGTTGTTCTCACTCTCTCCTAAAAATCTACTATGAGATTTGTTTTCATTGCAAAAGCAGATTTTGTATCTGAATTCATCCATTTTCGGCTGCTTATTCGGCGACGCCCGGTGGGGTATATTTTGGATTCCTGGTCGGAGGGGAATATTAAGATGCCTTTCCCAGCTGTCCGTGGAGGACATCGATGATTCATGGATTTTCAGCCTGATAATTACTGGATTTCGTCTAATTGGAGTGGGGGGATTGCTGGCATTTTGAAAAATTGGGAAGCTGGGGGTGATTGGACTGCCACCTGTACTCATGGAAAGTCTCAGCCGTGTGATGACTGCTCAGACCAGAACGCTGCTCATGGTGAATCGCAAGCTAGAGGTTCTAGCTGTGATCCTGGTGTTCGCACACAAACTGGATGTGATCTTGGAGAAAGTCACTGCACGGTACGGGCAAGATTAAGGCCAGTAACTGGATTTACTGAGAGCCTGAATGATCAGTTTAAGAAGGACTGCACACCATCAGAAAACGTAACTCCACCCCCAGTCAAGATTTGAAAAACGCCATGAAAGTGGGCGTTGCCAGGAGGCACAGAGGGGCGTGGCCAAGTGTGGGGATTTCCATCCTGGGAGGGAGGGGGGGTGGGCGGAGACTACCGATGACGTGACATTTTTCCAGCCCTGGTCAATCACAAGTTTAAAATGCAGTAGCCGCTGTTCTACCACAGGGGGCAGCACTGAGACGTTCTTAGATTCTAGATTTAATCAAGTTTACACAAACATGTCAAAAATGCACGGAAACAGAAAGATTGCTTTTGTAAAGACCCAATTATACAGTTAATTAGGGGTTTGGTTACTCTTTAAAAACTGAACACTACAGAGGAAATTATCTCTGCTTGCCCCAAAACAACTCATCTGAATCTGGCGCCCTGGTAGCCTTGAGCTGAGAGAAGAAAAAACCTGCATGAAGGAATGCAGACAGACACTGTAAAAGCCACCCTACCCCCACGCCTTCGGACTGGTGGTCCTAGCCTGGCGAGGTCATCAACTGAAGGAGTCCATGTGCTCTTCCCTCCCTCGACCTCTCTCCCACCTGTGTTTCAATGGCGATCGACCGCACAGGGGTGCAACTCTCTGGGGGAAAACGGGGTCCCAGCTCCCCCCCCACCCATTGAGACTCATGTCTGTGAACGGTCTGAAGTTTGTGTTTATATGTTTGAGGTGTTCTTTTGCATAGCAAAGCTAACCCCTGTTGCAAGTACCGAAATGCCGTCCCCACCTCCCCCCTATCATGTCTTCTATCTAGCAGCAAATGAGCGCCTTGACAGCAGCTCTCGTGGTCTGCCTGCATCGGTTTGTGTGTAACCTTGGTCAGGCTGTACTAAGGAGATAATTTTCTATGCTTCAGGACGCTGGAGCATGACAATAAAGTTGATTCTGAGTGATTATCACACGATGGGAAAATAGTCTCAAAACAAGACACACACAAAAAAAAGAAAGGAACGCGTCTCAAGCATCCTGTGAGGTTTTTAATGTTTTAGCAGCTGACGGACAAACCTTCATAACAGGCTGGACTAAGAACTTGCACGGCCCTGAGAAGAAGCCGAGATGAGCGACGAAGCTACCCACCCGCACACGGATGCACACGTACCTCGTTTCTGATGGGGTAGGTGGAGTCCTGCTGCTTCTTGCTTTTCTTCTCTGACCGGCTAATGTCCAGATTTTTCATGTAGGTGGTCAGCACCTGAGACACACCGATGCCCGACAGGATGCACATGACTGGAGCCAAAACCAGCATCAGACGTACCTGAGGAGGCACAAATGAACCAATCAGAACATCAGTCCGGGTTCTTTGGGCTCACCCTCCTACTGCCATCGACAAGACTCCGTTAGAGCCTGAAAACCCTCCAGATACGGAAAAAAAAACCTGGATTCTGAAGATCGTTGCGTTAGAAAACCAGATCAGTCTCAGATATTCCCATCCATCACCCAACTCCACCTGAGAGGCATGCTGACGTTTCTGCCTTGTTAGCAACACAAACTAAAAATGGATGCGTCTGTGACAGAATGACTCGGTGCAAAATAAAGATGGCTGCCACATCCTGACCTTCAAAAAAAGAAATGTTTTAGCTCAGCCAATCACAGCCTGTCAGACAGGCTGGAGGGTTCAGATCATCCTGGTGCTACCCAGGTGTAAACCTCCAACACCAGTGCGGGGGTGGGGTCTAAGGCGGGTCGTACCATGACAGCTGAGAAGTACATGCTGGTGACTCCATACATGATGATGAAGATGCGGGCGTCGGACAGGTTGTTGAAGCAGTAGTAAAGACCAACTGCAAGGAGGGAAATAAGCACAAATAAGCAGGAAGACAGACAGACAGTACCGTTTCACTTCTGCTGACTCACCTGGAAACATGAAGACCAGCAGCTGGAGGTCAAAGTAGTAGGAGGACCAGGTGGTGGGCTGGTGCTCGGAGACGGAGGCGATGATGGGGATGTTGTTTTTGGCATAAGAAGGGTCCAGAAGAGAGTAGAAACGACCGGTCCAGGGAGAGATTTTACCTGAGACAGGCCCAGAAAAAAGGGAAGAATCACAAATGTGAATAAAGTAAAAGATGTCTGAAGAACCTGTGTAGCCACCTGTAGCCTACCTGTCAGCATCAGAACAGCACCTACAGACAGCAGGATGAAGCCCACCAGAGAGATGACGCTCTTGAACAGAACCTCAAACTGCTGAGCGTTGAGTTTGCTGCGCAGGTAGTCGACAAAAGCGTGGATCTGACACAAGCCAAAGACCCCGAAGGCTGCCATGTGCTCCGACGACAGCACCGGCTGGCGTCAGACAGAGACCACGGACAAATGAGCGAGCATCAGAGAAAAGACAAGAACTAAATGCTGCTGTAGCAGGAGGCTGCTCCTCACCTGGAAACCAACAAACGAGATCTGCATGGACAGAATGGTGCCCAGGCAGTAGACGGTGCAGTAGGCGACATAGATACGGTGAGAGAATCGGCCCGTGAGCATCAGAACCAGAACGTGGAGGGGGATGAGGTTGATCAGAAACACATAGCCTCCCCAGGAGGACACCTGAACAGACACACACACACACACTGTACCCACCTCTGAACTGAATCAGGTAACAGGACAGTCCTCCTTACCATGTAGAAGTATGCCAGTGCGCACATGGCCGACCAGTACACAGAACCGGTTTTGACAGCTTTGATCCACATGTAGTAGGTCAGCAGCATGCAGAAGATGGCAATACCTGAGTGGGAGAGTCACGTTAGACCCTTTTAAATACGTTATGATTAGGGTTGTCACGGTAGCCGGTGTAGCGGTAAACCGCTGTAAAAAAGTTGACATTAATAATAACCGTCTTGTTTTTTTAAAAACTATATTATCTTGGTGGGTTTACCGTGGCTGCGGTGTAGGCGCGGTGACCCTTACCAGCCACCGTATCGTCTGCTGAAGTTGCCGGCGGCACATGCACACTTTGATGTTTACGACCAAAACTTTCTTGAAGCTAAAGCTGAAATAATGGCCAAAGGAGGAGACGGCAGCGCTCAGGACATTTATTATCCCTCAAAGAAGACAAAGTGGGAAGTACGGACATTTTTTGGATATTTGAAGAATGCCGAGGGAGTTGATAGAAGACGGCTATCCTGTTTGCAGCACGTGCAGAAAAAGTGTCTGAAAGGCAGCAACGCTTCAAATCTCATGACACATCTGCGTGACCATCACCCACAACTCTACAGTCAACGCAAAGCAAGCTAACGTTAGCGTTTTAGCTAAAATGCGTGATCCGAGGATTTGGGTTGAGGGAGAAAGCAACGAGTCGCTATATAAAGCAGCCGCAGCGCCGCTACCTGCATATAAACCGTGTCACGGACACCCTCATGTTGAAATGACGCTATGCATTACGGGGCTCCCAGGGGCAGATAAGAGTTGGTCTCTCTCCGAGAATAATTATGAATTTAACAATGATTACTGCCTGATGACATTTTCCCACATCTGCAAAGCTCACTGGAAGGACACAAACCGAGGACAATATTTTCCTGATATAGGGTTTATTACTCAAGTAAGGGTAAAAAAGTATCTGATTAGAAGGCTACTTGAGTACTGAGTATCATCTGATCTAATATTTTTAAAATGATGACATCAAACAGATAAAAAATAAGAAGTTATGGGCAAATATTGGTATTTTAAAGACTAAAGGGGAAAAATGTAAACAAATAAACAACATAATTACTAAATAACACATTTTAGGCAAAATTTAGACACAAACTGAGGACAATATTTCCTGACATACAGGGTTTATTTAATTGTGTGAAAATGTAGCACGTTTAAAAAAAAATACCGTGATAATACAGAAAACCGTGGTAATTTTGGTCACAATAACCGTGAGGTTAAATTTTTACACCGTGACAACCCTAGTTATGATCCAGCTATAGGTGTAGCCCAAAGCTGCCAACGATGACATCACAGTCACACAGATGGCGTTCCTGTCATGTGACTAAAAGGGGAAGCCTTTTAGTCACATGACCTGCGCCAGCTCATCGCAGGTCTGGTACCTTCATTATCGTAGGAACCAGCAACAGAGCGGGAGATGTAACCAGGAACCACAGCGATCATGGCAGCAGCCAGGAGACCAGCACCTGCGTCCTGAAGACATGAATCACCAGTGGTGAGACCATCACCAGCAGAAGACACCAGAGCACTGCCTTACATTCTAGAAAGACCCACTGCTAGCTGCTTCAGAGTTAAATTAGTAAACAGCTTCCGTCAAGTTGTCTGGAGCATACATGTTAACACCCTGCTCTGCGGACAAAACAACATCTACATCAGCCGTGAGCTTGTTCTGCAGCCACTGCACCGTGAACTCCTCATGACTCCATCTGTTTGGACCAGACTGGGTCATAGAACAGAACACACAGCTGAAGTAAAGTCAGTCAGACTCTAGACTTAAACCTGCTGTGCAGGAGCGCGAGGATGTGAAGAGCGGTGACCTTTACCTTCAGCTCCTTGGTGAGGTGGTAGGTGACGATGGCGGTGAACGAGGAGAACAGGGGAGCCAGGAACACACAGACGTTACGGATGTCAATAGTGACGTGAAAGAAATGTAGAACGTGGTAGAGGACAGCTGAGGTGACCATCAGGCCTGCGGGAGGAGAGAACGGGAGGATTACCCACTGAGTAACTTCTGCATTAGAGGTAAACACCCATGAAGGCCTCACCTGGATAAATGGTGCCACCAATGATCCTACCCAGAGGGTACCAGGCCCGGTCATCAAACCAGTTGTGGAACTTGTAAAATCCTTCCTCAGCCAGGAAGCGGGTGGTGCGGTAGTTAAAGTACCTGCAGGAGACAAAACAAGTCTGCAGACACTAATTTACTGGATAAAAACCTTCAGACTTGCAGCACTTACGGGTCAAACTCATGGATGACACTTTCAAACCTCAGCACAGAGAAGAGCCTGGTGGAGAAGGCTGGGGAGGAAGACAACAGCACCATGATATAGTGTGTGTGTGTGTGTGTGTGTCCAACAGAGGACTAATGCTGCTGAATGACAGGAGACTCACAGAGGACAGCAGCCATGGACAGGATGAGCAGCTTCAGCAGCGTGTCCTGCTTCTCATAGGAAAGACGCAAGAAGCCCAGTTTGGTCATGACGGCGAGGTTAGAGACAGCTGGCCTGTTAGGAGACAAACGCAGCAGCTGTGG
>SSNQ01034575.1:857979-870304 GCA_006942095.1 Nothobranchius kuhntae
CCAACAGAGGACTAATGCTGCTGAATGACAGGAGACTCACAGAGGACAGCAGCCATGGACAGGATGAGCAGCTTCAGCAGCGTGTCCTGCTTCTCATAGGAAAGACGCAAGAAGCCCAGTTTGGTCATGATGGCGAGGTTAGAGACAGCTGGCCTGTTAGGAGACAAACGCAGCAGCTGTGGTGAACCTGGGAAAAACCTGGCAACCTCCATGCTCAGCCCAACCACGTAAGGCCACGCAGTAGTTATGGCGTCATGAAGCCGGAAACAGCCATCCTGGACGCCTGGAGCAGGGATTCAGCCCATCAAGTTCACATTAAAACCATCTTCTCCACAGCAGGAACCCGAACCACAAACCTAAAAGCTCCATTTGATGCTACGTGTCTGAGCAGACCTTAGAAAACACTGACCGCTATCAACTTCTCCAGACTGGTAATTCACAGGACACGTTAACGTAAGCAGGCACGCGTCTGGACCCACAGCGGAACTTGTCGGCTGGTTCCGACGCTTTTCTCACCCTGTTTGGTGTGGAAGTGTGTTGCTAAGCTAACCTGCTAGCTGCTGTATGAAACCCGCAGATAAACGCTCATTCTCACACTCCTCCTCAGACCAACTCGAATCTCACAACATCTCTTCACATTTTTACTAACGGCTCTGAATAAACTCAAGTTCATTTGATGTTTGATGCGACTCACCCGCTCCGCTCCTGCCACTCAGTTTTCACTTACACTACCTTCACTATACGTAAGCGCGTCACTTACGCAGCTTTGCGTGTTCGTTCATTGGTTAGATGTACGTCAGTGATACTCTCTTGCCGATTTGATTGGCTACTTGGTTTTCAGTCCAATGTCGTTCCCTCCCTCACCGATGTAGTGTAGTGACGTGTCCTTAGAATGGCGAGGACAGAGGGTGCTGCCCCCTACTGGTTCAACCTGATCTGTGTGGCAGAAATGAGAGCACACATTCTGGCACTGGCCTTGTTCGAGATGAGCTGCTGGGGCCTCATTTATCAAGCTTGCTTACGCACAAAACGGGGTCGGAAAACTGCATAAGCAACTTTCCACACAAACTTTGGGATTTATGAAAGAAAACTTAGCGGAAAAATGTGCGCAACTTTAAGTTGACTAAGGACCTGGCTTACACACATGTTGGACATGGAGAACATCTCCAGTGCTGCTGCTGAAGATACAATTATGAAATCCTGCAGCATTATCACTTGTACTGCTTCGTTTTCACACAGAACAAGACCCCCCACACGCACACACACACACACACACACACACACAGCCTGAAGCGCAGAATACGGAATGCAGAATATCAGCAGGGGACAGATTGAGACAGAATGTCATGCGTCTGTGACAGTGTGTGTCCTGTCACTGTGACCTGATTGATTATACGCCCTGGCTATATGAACAGGGAGATCCCAGTTTGGCTGACTGGTTAGCATGCCTGACTTTCACCTGGGAGTCTGGGGATCAAATCCTGATTGGACCATTTTTTATATCCGCCACAGATCTCTCTGAAGAACTCAGCATTGACGGCTTCAGCAACACTATACCACTCCGTGGATTTTCTCTTATTTTTTTTGCAAAAGCACTTCCTTTCATTTCTTCACCTCACCCACAAGTACCTTAATTTCTGCCTCTGTTAAATTACGCTTCCTTGATCTACAGTCACCATCATCATTGGCGGAGCGCTGCAACAGCCGGCTTATGTATATGCATGAGGTCCACAAGGCACTTTGCATTGACTATTTATAGCAGTAAGTGGGCGTGGTGAGGGCAGGATGAGACTAAAATGCAGCTGAGAAACATTTTCGTTAGTCTCTGATTTATGAAGCGGAGATTGCGTGCAGCTGTGCGTACTCCATGTTTAATAGATCTCAAACCTACTTGGCGTAAGTAACTTTTTTTTTTTGCTTAGCTTAAGTACAGTTTTAGTAAGGATTCTACGCAATGTTTGACAAATGAGACCCCTGACCTGTATGAATGTTTACTGTGTGAAGGCCCTTGAGAAGACTCTTGTTGTGATTTGGCGTTTTATAAATAAACTTGAACTTAAGGTGTAAGACATGAAAGAGCAGACATGAAAAAGATCAGGGGTGAAAAATGATAAAATTATGATAAACCTTGAACCACTCTAAGGGGGTCTGAGTGTATGTCCACCCAGGAAGAAAATTTTGGATATTTTATATTTAAAAGCATCAGTTTGGTGCATTTTGAGAAGATAAAGGTTGAGTCCCTGGCTGGTAGGAATGTATAGTGAAGTATCTATGGTATTACTATCATTTGTGATGGATTATATATACTGTCCTGCCTTTAATCCATCATGAACACCGACTACAGCAAAATCCTCTGATGCATCCATGCTGCTCAGTACCAGAACTGTACTGATGTCAGTAGTTACGAAAGAACCAATCAGCTGGCAGAGCTGCTGTTGAACACGTGAGCTGCAGAACTTGTTCAACTACGTGACTCAACTTGAGTAGAATCCAGCTGCTGTTATTTATTTGTTGTTGTTGTTTATAGAAACTAAAGCTATCTGCCTGAAAACAAAAACACCGACCAGACCGACCCACTGGGAATTTCCCCAGTCCTCCGCCGTCCCCGTTAGACAGGAGCTGCTCATCGTTAACTCTCATTGTGACACCAGAGCTCGGCTCATAGAGCTCAGGAAATGCAGACTAAAATATTTTTGCATCACTGTTATGGCGCCCCCTTCAGCCTGGCGCCCCTATGCGTCACATACACTGCATGCCCACTTTTTGTGCCACTGCACCTAACCTTTTAGGCAATCACTGCAATCAAACAATTCCTGTAACTGTCAGTCTTCTGCACCGCTCAGCAGGTATTTTGGCCCATTCCTCATGAGCAAACTGCTCCAGTTGTCTCAGGTTTTCCAGACGGCATGTTTCAGCTCCTTCCAAAGATGCTTAATAGGATTGAGGTCAGGGTTCACGAAGGCCACTTTAGAATAGTTCAATGTCTTCCTCTTAGCCATCCTTGGGTGTCTTTAGCTGTGTGTTTTGGGTCATTGTCTTGTTGTGAGACCCATGACCTGCCTCTGAGACCAAGCTCTCTAACACATTTCTCTCTGTACCCTGCACAGATTCAAGACACCCTGTGGCAGATGCAGCAAAGCAGCCCAGAACATGACAGAGCCTCCTCCGTGTTTCACAGTAGGGACAGTGTTCTTTCTTTGATAGGCTTCCCTTTTCCGTCTATGAACATATAGCTGATGTGCCACCTTTGCCTCATCTGTCTAGAGGACATTCTCCCAGAAGCTTTGTGTCTTGTCAGCATGTAGTTTGACATACTCCAGTCTGGCTTTTCTATGATTTGTTTTCAGCAATGGTGTCCTCCTTGGTAGTCTCCCATGTAGTCCACCTTGGCTCAAACAATGACGGATGGTGCCACTGACGTTCCTTGAGCTTAAAGTTCTCCTTGGATCACTTTAGAAGTTTTTCTGGGCTCCTTTGTTACCATTCTGTGTCATCCGTGTCTTTGATTTGTCATCCATGTTCCTCCTGCGGCCATGTCCAGGGAGGTTGTCTACAGTCCCGTGGATCTGAAACTTCTGAATAATAAGTGCAGCTGTAGATGCGTGGAGATGGTCTGATAGCGTTTACCTTTAACATGCTTCTTCTGGCCCATGTTCAGTGTGGTGCACACCATGTCGCCAAACAACACAGTGACTAGCAGTGTTATGCACTTTTAATATTTCACTTTGAGTTTGCTACCTCAGCCTGCTTCCTAAGATTGTTTAATAATTTCCCATAAAAAAACTGTTCAAATTATGTTTTCCTCGTGTTATTGAGAATATACTGTAGGGTAAAAACTGCAGTTGGGTATGACTGTGGAAAATCATTTCATAAGTTTTATATATATATATATATATATATATATATATATATATATATATATATATATATATATATATATATATATATATATATATATAACACACAATCGTCCATGTCCGCACATGTTCTCTACTTACTGTCTTATTTGCGCCTGAAGCGCTCTGCTACTGCGGAGCTCATCACCTGTGCTGCGGTGTGTGACTTTTATAAGCGATTTGTGGTAATGTTATTAACAAAAACATCGACTTTTTTTTCTTTCATTTTGAGTGTGTGCATGTCTTAATCAGCCAGGCCAGTTAAAACTAGGATTGAGAGATTCGCCTATGGGATTAGATTTGTTCCAAAGAGATTGAGAAAAACACTTTGAAGATCAAACAAAAATTAAGAAATTGAGAAAAAAAATTGAGAAAAAAAATTCATTTGACAATGAAGTTCCATTCAAAAAGTTTCACACTTTGAATGAACTACTGAAATAAAAAACCTGTTATGATATTTTGTGACAGCACCTGTGTGTAGGCCCACTGACTGTGATGCTTAGTGGACACACCTTGAACTAAGACATCCCTTTGGTCATGTTATTGTCAGTCTTTCTAGGGGTGCCATCCTTTTTGTCCAGGCCTGTTGCATGAGCTTATGTTGTTAAATAATTCAGTTGAAGCATGGTTGAAAAGCAATGTCTGACTTTTGTTTTTCTTTTGTCAGACTTAAGTTGTCTTTGTGGATATTGAGGGTTTTCTATCATTGACCAAAGGGTACCTACAACGTTGTCCACGGCTGTATATTCATGCAAAAGTACCAAACAGATAACAGTCATTTCTTAAAGAGGGGAAAAGACCACAAACAGACCAAACTTCCAATACTGACCAATTTTACTGAAATTAGATGAGTTACTTTTACAAAACCCTCTGATCCTCTTGTAATTGCAAATTGTTGTAAATCACTGCCCCGATCCACAGCCTATTTTGTGTGTGTGTGTGTGTGTGTGTGTGTGTGCTCGGTGGAGTAGGAGAAGGGCGCTAGGTGGTGTGAACTTTAACTACAGCACATAACAACCTTCGGGGATGTCGTCATCAGCTCTCTGGGCCCGTTGTTCCAGAGCGCTGCACCGTAGTGGTCAGTGTAGAAAACAGCGTAGATGCAGCGTTTTGGCAGTGTCGTCTTCCTGTGGCCCACTAAAGTCACACACATCCCATTAGTGGTGGTGAAGGGGACTTGTGCACTGAACTACAACAAACAATGGAGGCAGGAGACACCAAGCAGCACTTCTATCAACACATACTCGTTTGGTTTCCGTTACCAGAGGTAACCAGTTCTTCGTGTAGCAGCTACTGGATGGATGTGAAACTCTACTAGAAACAGTCAAAACAGAAGAAAACAAACAACTCTCTGAGTTTGGGACAGTCCACCTGCGATGAAGGATGCCACTCCTTGTACAGAAAACACACCGCAGCTAAAACATGAATCTAAAAACAGTCAAACGTGAAAACAATATGATCTTTTGTGCAGTAATGTTAAAGGGGAGACACATAGATGGCACATAAAAAGACAGAGGAAAGCATCCGAGAGCAGGTAAAAACACAAACCTTCCATTCTACATTGCATATCATCTTCATAAGTTCAATCTTTCTGGAAGAATCACTTTTCCAGCTGCTCAAGCTACACAATGGTTGACATCTTCAAGTGGATCCATTAGTGAGTGGGCAGTAGTCTGTGGCGGTGTGGGGAGGTGTGGGGGGAGGACAGCTTCTCTAAGGAGGCCGAGGGGGTCAGGGAGGACTGGAGGTGGACGGTCTTGTGGAACAGCTTGTTGCTGATCAGCACCACCAGGGAGAAGAGACGCAGCTGGAAGTGGCTGAGGGCAAAGACACGTGATGAGTGACCAGCAGAGACACAAAGCCAAACCTCAGCCCAAGTCCACAGAGCCAGACTCTCCTGTGAGCGTGGTCAGAGCGGTCCTGGGTAACAGTTACTACTCTTTTCTTGAAATGATTTTCCAGTAGCCTAGTGAACTAGACCAAATTCTTGCTTTGTAAAGTTTGGTCTAGGCACGCTCCATTGGAACCTCCACAGCTCCTACCAGGACTCTGGCTAGCCAATCACAACTCTCTAGAGGGGTTTCAAACACATAAAGAGCTGTGACTGGTCCATAATGGTGGGCCAATCATAGTGTTCTACCTGCTTAGTGAACAAATCACAGAGCTTTATCCGCTTTGTGGGCCAATCAGGGCACTCTATATGCCTGGTGGGTGGGATGATGCAACAGAGTGAAACAAGAGTATGTCACATTCATTGTCCAGTGGAATGCGGAGATCATTTGAAAAACAACGGTAGAACCCGCCCCACAACCGAGAGCCGTCAATGGAGCATGGCCAGACTAAATAATACATTTATTTAGTCTGGCTTGCCAGGCTAATTTTCCAGGACATCCTTAAGACTTTCTTAGCTGCTGCAGGACGAGTCAAGTTATCACAACTAGGACTGGGCGATGTACAGATATTATCATATCAGGACATATTTGAAAAAGAGGATATTGTACCTATACCAATGTTATTAGTGTGCAAATATTGTCTTTCACAAAGCCACCTGCTGCCCTCTATTTGCAAGGCAACACAACTGAAAGAAGTTTTTCTCCACTTTAGTTCATACACTGCTACAGTGGGGCAAAAAAGTATTTAGTCAGCCACTGATTGTGCAAGGTCTCCCCTTTAAAATGATGACAGAGGTCAGTAATTTACACCATAGGTACACTTCAACTGTGAGAGACAGAATGTGAAAAATAATCCATGAATTCACATGGCAGGATTTTTAAAGAATTTATTTGTAAATCAGGGTGGAAAATAAGTATTTGGTCACTTCAAACAACGAAAATCTCTGGCTCTCACAGACCTGTAACGTCTTCTTTAAGAAGCTTTTCTGTCCTCCACTCGTTACCTGTATCAATGGCACCTGTTTGAACTCATTATCTGTATAAAAGACACCCGTCCACAGCCTCAAACAGTCAGACTCCGAAATCCACTATGGCCAAGACCAAATAGCTTTCGAAGGACACCAGGAAAAGAATTGTAGACCTGCACCAGACTGGGAAGAGTGAATCTACAATAGACAAGCAGCTTGGTGTGAAAAAATCAACTGTGGGAGCAATTATCAGAAAATGAAAGACATACAAGACCACTGATAATCTCCCTCGATCTGGGGCTCCACACAAGATCTCATCCCGTGGGGTCAAAATGATCATGAGAACGGTGAGCCTCACCCCCGCTGATACTGACCATACTGCTTTTAGCTACTACGCGGCACACAGATAAATCAGCTTCCTCATGACCTCAAATGTGCCCCTAATAACTTTTAAATCACAATGAAAAACCTTCATCAGCTTTTGAATAAATATTCTTTATGCTGCACTTTTTGCACTGTGACTGCTAACCTTTTTTGTTTGTTGAATCTGAAATTAATAAACTACATTTCTTTGACTTGTGTATGCTGCTCTTGCTTCTGTGAAGCACTTTTAGAGGTGTAACGCGATGAAGGAGCTGTTTCTGCCAAGGATTTAACCTTTTCCACAGTGCTCAGTGCATGAGACAGCCTCAAGGTCATGCATTTGCTTCTAAACTGTTTACTTTCCAGCAAGAGAAGAAAGATGATGAAGAGACTCTTTTCTTTTATTAAATCAAAGAACTCTATTTTTAATAAAGCTAATCAAAACAACTGTTAGTCAATAATACAATGTGACCGATCTGTGAAATCACAATGGTATGATTAATATGTTTGAATAAGTAACATGACTTAATCTAGTTCACTAGACACACTGACGCACGTAATGTAAACAACCACATGACACATTGCTGTTGCTGATCCAATCAGAACCTTCCTAGTCTGAAGTGTGGCATAGTCTCTGTGGTGTTTATAAATCTGCCAGCTTTTATTCGACCAGAATTCAAAACATCCAGATTAATAAAACCAGTCCAACGCCATCTTAGTTCAGTTCTCAAGATCTCACTGGAGTTCACCGCATGCTAAGCGAAGTATCGGACCGACCATCTGTACTTCCCTTTTAAAGCTGAGAACCAACAAGCTGGAAAAATCTGTTGTTTTTACCAACCAAGCAATGGTTCCTTTCAGAATAAAAGCTGAACTCACTGACCCGGGGGGGGTCCCCTTTTGACGCTGTGAACCACCTGTCGCTTTTTACCTGGAGACAATCCAAGGACTAGTTTGTCGTGCTGTGATGCTGTACTACTGGCTCCAGTACCGAGAGGAGGGTCCGTGGACCTGACATTCTGGATCCGTGAAGGAGGTCTCCCTGAGGGTATGTGTGGATGCGACAATATGGCGTCTCGTGTGTTTATGACTACTCCGGTCAAGTCTGATCATAGTTAGGCGCAAAACATCATCCCACTCAGACTTGCCTCTCCGGATACGAGAGTTCTGATAATAACACTCATTCACACACACCATCCATCTCACGCCTCATTCATACCAGCTACAACCATCATTAGAGAGTTAGTATTGTTAAATTGTTTAAAATGATTTAGTAATAAATCATCTTAAACGTTGAAGGACTCTCTCTCTCTTCTCTTGTCTCTCAGTTAATACAAAGTGTTATCTAATCCCTGCATTAAAAAGTTCCAGTCTTCTGATTAAATAACCCAGGGGTCCGTAAGATGGATTTTATACTCGATCTTAACATCTCACGGCCCTTAATTAAATGTAAATTACTATCATTACAGAGGCACACTGAACACCACTTCAGTATCTTTTGACATTTGTTATTAAGGAAGCCGGGTTGTGCTCAACCACAGTTAGAAAAACCAAATTAGAGGGAGCCAAGAAGACAAGTAGAGAACGAGACTAAACTGCGCCTGCAGAGGCACTTCTTCTAAGCGGAGCACAACGGGTGATTAAGGTGAGCAACGGCACTCCTGGGACGTCATCGTGATGAGACGCATGTTCCAGAACTCTGCTTAGATCAACCATCAATGTATTGGCTTATTCAAAGATTCCTCAATCTATTTTTTGCTTCTGCTGAGTCCCAAAGGAGGGTAACCTTATGCAAGCTATCAGCCCCGCTGTGCCGCTGTTCCTGATGTACCGTTGGGAGATGGCTTAATATTACAAATAAATTCTTTAAAAATCCTGCCATGTGAATTCATGGATTTTTTTTCACATTCTGTCTCTCACAGTTGAAGTGTACCTATGATGTAAATTACTGACCTCTGTCATCATTTTAAGTGGGAGAACTTGCACAATCGGTGGCTGACTAAATACTTTTTTGCCCCACTGTATCTATGCTCTGCTCCATAGACGTGTACATACATATACATACATACATATACATATCTATGCTCTGCTCCATACCGCTGCAGCTGCAGAGATCCACAAATAAACGGGATGGTTGGCCTTTTTCTTCCGCTTCTGGAGTTTAGTCATTCACATCCATCATGTTTTTATCTGAACTCCACCTGATCGTGTTTCGTGAGCGTGCTACGTGCTAGCTTAGCATTAGCCATCTGCCAGTATTTTAACTCTTGATCTTACACTTGGGACCGTTTCTGCCTTTTACAGTGGTTTCTGTCTTTGCTGGTGTCTCTATTTTCCTCCACAGCATCCAGATTACAACACTGCTCCAGTAAAATGTGTTCAGCCTACGGTGCGCACATTTAACGAAGCTTGTAATCAGTGCAACATGAATGGAGTCATTTAATGAATCTAAGCATTAAATGATTAGTTTCAGCCCTAGAACAAATACACATCATCCCATCACCCTCTGAAACAGGGAAATGGAAATAAGATGGAAAAAATATCGGTTATTGTTATCGGCCCAGTTTAATTTATCGATGTTAAAAAAAAAACGACTAACTTCGGCCGATACCGATATATCCTGCATCCCTACAGAAAACACTTTTATCTTTTTAAGTGAAAAGAAAGGTGACGTAACCCCACTGCACAGAAACTTGTTCTTTTTGAGAGTAGTCACCATTAAGAGATACTCACTAGAGCTTTGTAGGAGCCTTCGCCTCATTTGCACTGATGATGAACAAAGGAAAGAGGATGGAGAACAAGCAGCCACTGGGTAGAACCAACAGGAATTAAAACATCAGATGGAAACCTCTGAAAGCTTGATGGTTAACGTTTTACAGATTAAACATCAATGCTGGAGCGTGAGCATATGAGAGCTGCCTGAAATTCAGACTCACCTGATGATGTAGGAGGAGGGCATGGCCGTCAGCAGAGCCATGGGTAAACCGAAGCCAAAATAATACGGCCAGTTTCTCTCGATGTTGGAGAGCCGCTGGTGCATCTCGATGCCTTCAACAGAAAAACACGTCTGTGTTTGAGCTGGCTGCCAAATGAACAGGAGAGCGACGTGAAGGGTATCCTCACCGTGGTTAAACCAGCGGTACTCGAAGCAGTACAGCGAGTAGAGCAGAGACATGTGGAGGAGGCTGACCATCTGCCCGATCGCATCAATGGGGAAAAGGCTAACAATCACACCCTGGCACACGACAAACAAGCCTTTTATTTACCACATACGGAGGCGACTGACCCATCTGGTGGTTTTCGGTAAAAACTAGGGCTGGGCAATAAATCGAACATTTATCGTTATCGAGGTGAGATCCTCAGTATACCGTGGTGTCAATTTTAGGACATATCGCCCAGCCCTAGTAAAGAGAGCTGGAGTGTGTGTGTGTGTGGGGGGGTCAGGGATTCTCAGTGAGGAGGACGACTTGTCCTGTACCTGAATGAGGAAGAGCGCCTGCAGGAGGAGGTTAAACAGCATGTCTGCGATGATCTTACTGACGCTCGGGAAGGGCTGAGCTTTGCAGCCAGACACCTCAAATGCTAGGTCTGCTATGTCCTGCAACACACAACACACCTGGTACCTGAACCTGGAGAAACAGACTTCATTCAGGCATTTTCAGAATTTTCTAAGTGAAACTCTAAATTTGCAGCCGATGCAGGAAATGCATGAATGCAGACAAAAGGAGTTTGGGAGTGGTTTTCATGAGGAAATAATATCACATGGTAAAAAGCTCCAAAAAGTGTTTTTTCCATGATATGGACCCTGTAAGTTTTGAAGTCAGTGCATAATGAAACATTGGTTTTTGGACTGAAGCAGGACTAAACCTGGAACCAGATGGCGTTGACTATCTTGCTGAGAACAAACAGGGGAAGAACCCAGAGAGCGCTGAAGACAGAAGTCAGGAGGAACTCTAACCAGGACCACACGCTGCCGTGGAGGGACGGGTCACCTGGAGGGAGCACACATTACAGACAAAGCTAGGTTACTGATGCTAGCTGCAGGGTTAACGTTTATGCCCTGTGAGCTACTGCCATATGGTTTATTCACATGGATACTTTCCATGTGTGAACATGCTTACTATGTACACACTAACATGTTGTCACCCCCCAAGGATGTGCATGTTTGTATGATGATGTGAGGGAGCAGGAGGAGAGAAATGTGTAGGGATGGGGAGGAATGGCTGGTTGGGCTTAGCCCTCCAGGGAGCCAGCTCCCCCACTGGCCCCAATAGGCACCTCTGTTGTCAAAATGCCACCCAGAGCATGGAGACCCCAGCCCATCCTGCCAGGGCCCAAAGCAGCAGCATCACAGAGCCTCACAGAGTCCGAGGGCACCAACCCAGCCCCACCCCAGCAGAATATCTACGCCCATCCCTGCATTTGCACAACTTCCGGACTATAAAAGACATAGGACATCCAGGTAAGGTTGGGTCCTCCCCCTCCTGGACTTCCCCCTCCCCTGTGATGGGACAGCAGAGGAGCCAAGGTCTACCCGAGGCCCCAGAACCCAAGTCAGGCACTGCTGCATGTTCCTGCCTTCTCCTCGGCAGCATACATGTCAGGACCCGACCCCCAAGGCCCCGCCCAGGGGCCATGCAGCCACCGGGCAGTAACCCATGGCCACCGCCAAGACCTCCAAGGGGCCCCACTCACAACCGCCAGTAGTCCACCCCCCGAGGCAACCCAAGCACCTCCAGAGGGGGGCAACGGCCCTCCAGTCCCAGACACACCCAGTGAACCCACCTCCAAGGAACGTCCAGATACTGCAAACTCAGACCCTCCACCCCCTCACCCACATCATCCCGCAGGACAACATCAATGGCCCCCGTCATCGCTATGTGATGGAACCGATCAAAGGAGCCCAGAGAGATTCATCTGAAGTGGAAGCAGAGGCTATATCAAGTGCAATATGATCTAACAAAAGATTTCTATACTGGTTAATGCAGAGACTTTCTCTATTTTTCCAATTCAAGAGGATAGTTTTCTTAGCGATGCATATGGCAGTAAGAACCACGTGAGCCAAAGATGTTTCAATCGGGACATCGTCCAGGTTTCCCAGTAAACAAAGAGAGGGGGAAGTTGGGATATGACAATTCAGACATTTTGACAGGTCTTCACACACTCTACCCCAAAATTCCTGGACAGGTGGGCAGGACCACAGTGC
>SSNQ01034575.1:879961-926260 GCA_006942095.1 Nothobranchius kuhntae
GTGTGTGTGTGTGTGTTCACCGTAGCAACATTCTGGACGAAGGCCCTGACGCTGTCTGTCATCTCTGGACCAGCTTTAGATCCATCAACTGCAGAAGGAGTGGGGGCTGATGACCGGGTGGTCTGCTCTCATGGCCGGGGTGGGCTCACACGGCTACCTAACAAACATCGGAAGGATCAGATGCAAACATTTAAAACAGGCTTGAATATAAGAAAACATTGGTTTATAAAGTGTAGTGGTATTTGGGGTCACGACCCCATTGTGGGTCATGAGAGCATAGACATGAATGGAACAGCGTCACCTCCAGATTGGGTTCCTCACTCTTCAAACCCAACTGGAGTCAAAGCAGAGTGAGCAACTAAGCCTATAGTTGCAACAACCAGCGTATTACTGAAAACAGATCACGTAGGATTACTGTTGACCTTTTAGGATTTTAAAGTTGAACTTATTTTATTTGAGATAAGAAGCCTGCAGACGTGTTTACGTCGGCTCTTTTGTGCTCCAGTTCCTCTAAAAACCTGTTATTTCCTGTCACCGATCTCAGGATTCTGTGATTTTGTCGGACCTTTATCTGGAATACAAATCTTTCGGATCCGACAGTCAGCTCAGCTAAAGTGTAAGCAACCTTGAAGCTATCTTGAATGCCTGTCCTCCCGTTGCTTCTGGCACCCTTCGATCACGCAAGCTCACGACTCTCCTTCCGCTGGACACAAAGGTGTCAAGGCCACGTTCGGTGCCCTGAGCCAGGTAGCTTATTGGCCGTTGGACGTCGAGACGTCTCAGACTACATACAGACCTGTTTGGTTTGCTGACAATTTCAGCCATCTAACCCCATCCACAGAGCTCCTCTACAGAGCAGGGGACCGTCCACACCGTGGTCGGACCTGCAATTCGATTGGGTGGGGCCCCTGACCAAGTCCAGCAGAGGTAACAAATACTTCTTGACCGTGACCTGTGCATTAACCAAATGGGTTGAATGTTTACCAGTACCTAACGACACGGCTCAAACAACTGCTGTCCTTAGGATGAATCACATCTTCTCCCAGTTCGATCTCCCCGCAAGTGTTAACTCGGATAGGGGAACTCACTTCACCTCTGGTGTGATGGAACATCTTTGGCAGACGTTGGGTGTAAAGGCCAATTTCCACATTGGTTACTGGCCCCAGTCTTCTGGCCAAGATGAAAGGATGAACCGGACTGTTGTCTGCATGTTAGAGAAATACGTGTCCTCTAATCACAGAGACTGGGATGTGAAGCTTCCGTTGGTCTTTATGGCCATACGGGCCACTCCTTATGAGTCTACGGGCTAGAGCCCTGCACTGAAGCCCTAGGCCCTTGGGTCGGCCCGGCCCGGCTTCGGGCCAACGACTGTGTAATTACCTCGCACACGGGTCATTTCAAACGGGGCAAGATATTAAATGTATGTATGTTACAGTTAAATTACTTCCAACAAGTCTGAATTGTCAAAATAGAAAAAAATCGTGATCTTGCAAAAACACAATCGTGACATGATTTTTGTTCCATATCTCCTACCTACTAAGATACTAAGCTCCATAGTTTCAGAGCTTCAGAGTTTAAGAATACAAATAAAAAATAAAAGTCTTCTTTTTCTGCGACAGACACTCGTTTGGTGCGGATTCACCTGTGATGTAACCATCAGCACCTGTCAGCTCAGGTGGGAATCCAGCCAAACCATCGCTTAGAGGATCTTTTGTTCTTAGCCAGCAAACAAAACGTAAGAAAACACAAGCCTTCCTCTGTTCGCGTAGTTTATTTAAGTTTAAACCCTGAACAGAACGCACGGTGACCACATTAAACACCACACCCGTGTTTCTTCTCATACAGGCAGAGACATGAGATGATGGTAAACATGTTTGAGTTTGGATTTCGACTAGAATGATTGTTGGCCAGCAGCCTGGTAGCTAAATGTTGGTGACGCTAACTCGGAACTCTGCTGACTTATAAAAAGTCTTTATCCTTAAGTCTTAATG
The DNA here is from genome assembly GCA_006942095.1 of Nothobranchius kuhntae. Classification (NCBI taxonomy): domain Eukaryota; kingdom Metazoa; phylum Chordata; class Actinopteri; order Cyprinodontiformes; family Nothobranchiidae; genus Nothobranchius; species Nothobranchius kuhntae. The sequence continues at coordinate 881,953 of SSNQ01034575.1, forward strand.
ATGAGCGATGCTTCCGCTGCAGAAACGCCGGCAGAAAGTGCCTGGTCTCGGCCGCTGACTTGTTTTAGAGCTCGGCTAGCTTGTCTTGTATGTGGTGCTAGCTTAAAGTCCTACCGCTCAGAAACTAATGTTCATCTGGAGTTTTCTTACAAAGACAGCGCCTGAAAACACGAGTAAAGTCAAAGACGAGCAGACGAAGGGGTCATCCCTACCTCACGCGAAAGGCCAGAGGTCAGAACCGCGTTGTTTATCTCTTTTCCTGCTCAATGTGACAACAACAAACAACAAACTAATCCTGCCAGCAGCTCGGCCCGTGGAAAACACATTGCGCAAGCTCCGGCCGCTTAGGACTATGGGTAATGTAGTAGTACTGTACTTACCATATTTGTTAGCGTACTTCTGTAGTACTGACAACTAAGTGCTACAAGTGTTTATTTGTGAATGCATATTCATTGTGTATTATTATTATTATTATTATTACTACTACTATTATTATTATTACTACTATTATTATTATTATTATCATTATTATAGCGAAATAATAGTTAATATTCTATCTGTCTGAATTTATTTGAGTTTTTACTTTTTCATTTTTTCTTTATTTAAAGAGCAAATAACGCCTAAATTAACTTGTTTTTGCTGATAACCTGTACAGATGAGTGTCTAATGGTGCTGTACACATGTGTAATCATTAGTGTGGCAGTTTAGTGCATCATACCGTAAATCCTCTAATATTGGCCTGTATTCAATTAACAGCTGGGTATCACATTTTGGCCGGAGTCGGTGGAGGTGAATAATGGCCGTTTTTTTTATTGTGGCCGGGTGGAATGTGGTAACAAGCAAGTACCACAGGGGGGGCGGTTGTGTCATCCGTCTCACTTTTGATTTGCCAGTGATAGACCGCGAGGGTAACTTTAACCATGGCAGGTGTAGAGACGAAGAGGAGGCGAAAATTTGATATCAAGTTCAAAGAGAACGTGCTGATTATGCTGCAGAACACTGGGGAGCAGTAGGGGTTGTATGAACTAGTCGACTTCACTATATAGTGACTTTTTATGCCTGTCATCGACTAGTCGCTGTCATGTGATAATGACTGGCAAGATGCTGTCCTCAGAAAAGACAGCAGCCTGCTGTCAGCAGGTGACAAGCTCCTGCGCGTCGGGAGGCGACGCGCTGTGCCAGAGCGTCGGTACTGACACCCGCCGTAAAACGGACATTTAACCAAATTGTGACCTTTACCCTCTTGCAATTTAACCTTCCCCTCACCCCCATCCTAACCTTAACCAGCTTGCGCATGCAAAGCTCTGATTGTTGACATCTGCGTCCTGAGCATGGCCACAGTAACATTATCAAATCAGGTGTTGCCACCTCAAAAACAAATTTAACACGCGATCGTTCATGTCGGCTCATTTCCTTTTATGTTTTCTGTCTTTTATTTGTGCCTGATGCTTTTCGCTGCTGTGGATCGGGGCGCATCACCTATTTTGTCCTCGGTGACGTACCTCATTGATGCGGCCGGCGAGCACTCTGCTGTTTTTGCAATCGGGAGATCTTTTAGAACTGCAGTTCAAAGGTAACTCATAAGGTGAATATATATGATCCCAGGTAGCAGTTTTTCTTTAGGATTGAGAGGAGATGCAGGAAGATAATAAACAGGCAGGACAGAAAAATAGTCAAATAAAACAAGTTTGTTTTTGTACCTGTGGTTGCAACAAACAGACACCATTGAAGGTAATCAGAAGTGAGGAACAGAAAATGAAATAATTATTTTAATGTTTAGAGCAGCAGGAACTCTGAGAGGCTGCAGGCGCATCAGTGAGTTTGCGGCCGCTGTGCAGGGGGCAGGGGGAGAGGGCTGAAGCAGAAACTACCGTTGTTAAAAGAAATGTGTTTAACTTTGAAAATGCAGGTGCAATTTTAATTGTCAAAAACTCCAACAAACCATTAGTTCATTTTGCTCAAATAGAAATTGAGGCCTGCCTCTAATTCTGTCCCTCCTTCCAATAAAGGCCTGGAGTTTGATGAGCTTGAGTCAAATACAGGCCCGTGCCTGTATTAGAGGATTTACGGTACTCTAAATTCAACATTTCAGCCCAAAACTATAATTAGATCTCCATCTTCAGGTTAAAACTCTGCTCCACATTTGTGGCTGATGGCCAAGCTGAAAAACATGACGTTATCAGCAAATTACTACGTGGCTGCACTACACTGGTCTCCAAGTGAGGCAGCTGTACCTCCACCTGGCTCAGCCACTCACCTGCCGATATGACACGCTGGCTCTCTGAGCCACTCGCCTCCTTGGAAAAAAATGCCCTCTTCCCCTTTTCATCTAATGATCGTGATTAAATGGAAATCCTCCAGAATGCTGAAGAATCTGTCTGCTAAGTCTTGTGTGAGTGTGTGCTTCGGTCTGCCAGGAGACGCCTCTTTCAGAAGCGTGTATATACGTCTCCACCCGGGCCTTGACCCTCACTTTAACCTGGAAGGTCCCAATGAGATTAAAATCCTTATTTTCTTTTCTTTTTTTTACCGTGTCCTGTCCTGCTGAAAACCAATCATAATTGATGTCTGAATGCCGAAGACTAGCCTTGCAGATTTATTCTCACAGGCGGAGTGTTATAGCTTCTGCTTTAATGCCACTCCTGATACCAAAACTTTTTTAGAAATATTTTCAGTTGTTTAAAATCCCAAAGGACACAGAGACAGAAGGGTATGAGAAAGGAAAAGAGAGAAGGAAGAGGTGGTGGGGGTGGGGGGGTCACAAAAGTGAACAAGAATTTGCATCTGGACCTGCAGAAAAAGAGAGAAAAAAGATAGGACCCACAAAAACAAAAACAAAATATCTTTGCACCAACAACATGAGGATATATAAAAGTAACTGTTTTTGCTGAGAAGCACAGGATAATAATTCACACTGCATTTAGTGCCAACCATAGCCACCACACAGGTGATGTGTTGGAAATGCCCAAGTCCATACTTATGAGAGCACCATGGGAGCACCTGTGTGCATACACGCGCTTGTATATGTAAGGTTTCTCTATAGGAGCATCCAATAGAGAGTGTAAGGGGCCACAGATCTGCCCCCCAAAGATGTGTGGAAGATGGAGGAGTTCCAAGCCCCAGAGATCCAGATACAGTATTAGATACGGTTAAAGTCAGACATGAAAAAAAAATTACATGAAGAAGTGATGCTTAGCCTGGTGGGGGGAGGCAAACCTGGCCTAATAAGCACTGGAGGAAACCCTGTCAAGATCGTCAACACTCGTTTATCTCAATGCTATTGAAACATGTAAACCAAAAAGCATTATATCCACTGCTACCTTTCTAATTTTAAACTCAGTAACTTATGCTGTAACTTCACCTTGCCCTGCCTACTCCTCCTTGCTGCCTGCCGGCTATAATCACAAACGACAACATAGTAGTTCCCGCTGCTTCTTCGGGAAACAGCGCCAAAAAAACTTGGGATCTTGTAGGCGTGGCGGTGGGATTTCAGCCGTGGCGGCCCGCCACGACTACGTCTATGTAAGGGAAACCCTGATGTAAGGCCCTATAGACCAGAACCAGGATCTTGAAATGAACGCTGAAGTTGACTGGCAGCCAGTGAAGCAGGAGGAGAAGCGGGGTGATGTGGGTGTGTTTGGAGGACTTGGTCAGAAGCCGAGCACAGGCATTCTGAACCACCTGTAGACGGTTCAGGGAGGTTCTGCACAGACACGTGAAAAGATGAAGGTGTGGATAACTGTCTCAAGTTCAGAGCGGGACAGAATGGGACTCAGCTTAGCAACGTTCCTGAGATGGAAGAAGGAAGAGCGAACAAGAGAACTGACATGAGAATCCAGGCTGAGAGCTGGGTAAAAGGTCACACCAAGATTCCTGATGGAAGGATTGGTGTGAGAAGCAAGCTGACCAAGAGAGTCTCTGACTTTGGGAACCAGCTTGTCTGGGGCACAGATGAGGATCTCAGTCTTATCTTCATTCAGCTGTAGAAAGCTCCCAGCCATCCAGGTTTTAATAGAGTCTAAGCAGGTGTGTAACAGCTGCAGCTTAGACACCTCATGGGGCTTAAAGGAGATGTACAGTTGGATGTCATCTGCATAAAGATGGTAGGAGATTCCTTTGAAGGAGCTCAGGATGTGCTAAAGAGGAAGCAGATAGAGGAGGAAGAGCAGAGGCCCCAGCACAGAACCTTGTGGGACACCATGGGTTAGAGAGGTGGTGGAGGACCTAAACTTGGAGACGGCCACAGAAAAGGAGCGCTCAGAAAGATAAGAGGAGAACAGAGAAGCTTAGCAGAGCTTTGTCATATGTGTGTGTGTGTTTGTACTTATATATATATATATATACTAGGGGCTGCAAGACTTAATTTTTTTAAAAGTTGACAGTCAAGTAATGAACATGGAGTCGACTTTGACTAGTCGTTGATGACATCATCCACCTGAAGCGGCACACCGGGGGGGGGGGGGGGGGGGGGGTTGGTTCGCTGGAGTTTTTGACAATTAAAATTGCACCCACATTTTCAAAGTTAAACACATTTCTTTTAATAACGGTAGTTTCTGCATCTTTACTGCTCCGCTTCAGCCCTCTCCCCCTCCCCCTGCTTCAGCCCCTCCCCCTCCCCCTGCGCAGTGGCCGCAAACTCACTGATGCGCCTGCAGCCTCTCAGAGTTTCTGCTGCTCTAAACATTAAAATAATTATTTCATAATCTGTTCCTCATTTCTGATTACCTTCAATGGTGTCTGTTTGTTGCAACCACCAGGTACAAAAACTAACTTGTTTTTATTTGACTATTTTTCTGTCCTGCCTGTTTATTATCTTCCTGCATCTCCTCTCAATCCTAAAGAAAAACTGCTACCTGGGATCATATATATTCACCTCATGAGTTACCTTTGTACTGCAGTTCTAAAAGATCTACCGACCACAAAAACAGCGGAGTGCTCGCCGGCCACATCAGTGAGGTGCGTCACCGGAGGACAGAACAGGTGATGTGCCCCGCTCCACAGCAGCGAAACGCATCAGGCACAAATAAAAGACAGAAAACATAAAAGGAAATGAGCCGACATGAACGATCGCGTGTTAAATTTGTTTTTGAGGTGGTGACACCTGATTTGATAATGTTACTGTGGCGGTGCTCAGGACGCAGATGTCTGGAGCGCGTCAACGATCAGAGCTTTGCATGCACAAGCTGGTTAAGGTTAGGATGGGGGTGAGGGGAAGGTTAAATTGCAAGAGGGTAAAGGTCACAATTTGGTTAAATGTCCGTTTTACTGCGGGTGTCATTACCGACGCTCTGGCACAGCGCGTTGCCTCCCGACGCACAGGAGCTCGTCACTTGATGTCTTTTCCATGGACTGCATCTTGTCGGTCATTATCACGTGACAGCGACTAGTCGATGACAGGCATAAAAAGTCACTACAGAGCAGTGAAATCGACTAGTTCATACAACCCCTGAGGAAAACATTTAGTTTTTCTCAGTTAGTTAGTTACTCCAAAAAGGATAGTTACTGCACATTAAATTTTTTTACAACTTGTTTGTTGTGTTACCCCCACCCCTCCACCCCACACACAATGACTTCCACCTTCAGGGGTACACCACCCTCTCCTTATTCAGCTCTTTTTACCAATTCTGCCTATCGAGGGATCTGCTGATTACCTCTTAATTAATTTTTTTCTCTCTCTTTCCTCACATTTTTTTAAAACTTTTCCCAAATTTTATGACATTTTAAAATCATGTTACATTTTTGGTCTTGTGCAGTGCCTAGTGGATTTTATCTTGAGAGGTAGAGGACCTAAAGTACCTAGGGTCCACGGTCAGATCTCTTCATCCTGCTTTTATTTTGGTAGGCTAATTCCATTTCATGCAGCCATGCTGAATTTGCACACCAGCTCAAATGTTAATTCAAATTCTTCATCTATTTAAATATATTTTTGTATATTTATATAGAACTCTACATTTTTAACAATATTAATAGAAGCAAAATGTGTCAAAATAGATCTGTGATTTAATATTGCATTAGTTTAGAGTTAATGTCCCATTGTATTTGCTACACATTGTAATCCAATTGAAATGTCTTTGTTTGGTCAAACCTTCTGTTTTGTTTTAGCCAAACATGCTTCCAGCCTGTTGCTGCGGTGAGACCCTCCCAGGAGGCGGTCTCATGTGTTCATCAGCACTCAGACGCTACTCTGAGACCAGTCCTACTGTTTATTATAAGGGATCTAACAGCACACACATGGTCGTTCTGAGGATAAGAAATGTGCATAAAAGGAAATATGCACTCATTTGCTTGTGCATCATTGGCTTCATCATCTATCAATATAAGAGGTAAGTGATGAGCTCAGCTCAGGAGGTTTGTTCATCAACTCTTTCTGTTTTTGTGGAAATTAGACTTCATTACTTATAAGTCTAACAAAAGCGCATAAAATAAAACTTTTCTTCTCTTGATGATTAGGCCCGTGAGGATGTGTTACAGACAAACTTAAGAATAAATAACTCGTGCCGTACCAAGCATGTCATGTGGTCCGTAACTGGAACACAATAGTCTGTGTCTCATAATGGGGTTGTGACCCGAGTCTTCCCCCGCAGCCTGCCAGCTAAGAGGTGGAGAATGAGCAGGAAGGTGGGACTGAGCGCAAACACGTCCCAGTTCACCCTGGAGGGGGAGACCTTCCGTATTATTGGGGGATCTGTCCATTACTTCCGTGTTCCCAGAGCCTACTGGAGGGACCGGCTGTTGAAGATGAAGGCCTGTGGCATCAACACCCTCACCACGTAGGACCACCACACTGTAACATCAGGTTTTCATGTCAGACACAGAGCCACCAGCTGAACGCTAACTGTGATTACAGCTATGTGCCGTGGAGTCTGCACCAGCCGGAGGACGGGGTTTTCAACTTCCATACGCAGCTGGACTTGGAGTAAGGAGAACGCTGCTCCACTGTAGTTGTCTTACATGCTGCTGGGCTTTTCAAGAGTTTGCTCTCCCTACTAACTAAACTAAAATAAGTAACTAAGACATGTTTGTAACACAGCATTAAAAGCCCCTGCACACCTCCTAAAACGCCCCACAATATTCCCTGCTCCAATGCCTTTTGGGAATACTCTCCTCATCCACTCATCATTTACACCCCAGTTCTCAGGGGAGGAGCTAGAGTCAGAGAACCGCCTGACAACAGCAACATCTCCATAGCAACAGTGCCTTATCAAAGCAACAGTGGGGATCTGTGAGAAATCAGAAATGGGACATTCCAGTTTGTTGCCAGGAACTTTTAAACCAACCCGCAAATATGAACTTTGTGTTCTTTTCCTTTTTCCAGGGCCTACATCAATCTTGCGGCTGAAATTGGATTATGGGTAATTTTACGTCCTGGTCCTTACATTTCAGCAGAGCTGGACCTCGGAGGACTGCCCAGGTATTTTTGAGCTTAGAAACAGATTTGGTCTGAGAGTGTTAAAATATGATCTGGTAATGCCGTCCCATCACACTGCAATGATCTGTGACATCACCTCTCACCACCACAGCAGCTAAAGTCTGACAGGGTTCTCAAAGACGATTATGTCTTTCTGGACCAACGCTCAGACCAGACCCTGGCAGAAAGCGAAATGATCATTGCTAAAGGACACATTTTTGTCGTCAGTTTTGTACACCAGTGTCAGTGTTTCTGGCCCTGATTCATGGACCTGACAATAACTATGCAGTCAAACATAACCAGCTGGTTGTACATCACAGTTTTGAGCTAGTCTGAGCAGTTGTAGAACCAGATTAGAAGGTTCTAGAATTATTGTTTAAACGATGATCCAAAAACTTCTAAACTAAACGGAAAGTCAAAAGGAAGGTGCTGCAGGTGAGATCTTCCACAAACCCAACCAGACTCACCTGGTTTGGCCTGACTCTGACAGAGCTAACCAGACAGCATCATGGAGACGTAACAGCACTGCAGTATGATCAGACTGCTGTAATGTTGCAGATTCTGTCCTGAAAACAACACAGAAGGACTTCATCTGACCCACCAAAGGACGGTCTGGTCTGGGTGTCTCAGACTCACCGTGGCTTGTTGATGGAAGTCTTTCTGTTCCCTTGCAGCTGGCTCCTCAGGGACAGCAGAATGAGACTGAGGACAACTTACCCAGGATTTACTCAGGCTGTCAACACTTACTTCAACAAACTTATACCCAAAGTGGTTCCGCTGCAGGTCAGATGAAAACTAGTCACACTTGGCTTCGGGTTGTTTAGATGCTAGCCCTGGTACCAGAATCCTCTAATTTTAGTTCAAGAATGGAGGTCCAATCATTGCTGTTCAGGTGGAAAATGAGTATGGATCCTTCGCTAAGGACCAGGGCTACATGTTGTTTATCAAAGAGGTAAAAGTCTTCTCTAATTTCATGACTAGCCCACTGCAGTCCAGTCTGATGACTTCCACCTCCCTCTTTGTGTTCTGTGTTAAAAGGCTTTAACGTCCAGAGGGATCAGCGAGCTACTGATTACATCAGACTTCCACAGCACGCTGAAGTTCGGGGGAGTCGACGGAGGTACGAAACACAAAATACTGTAAAACACGTGCAGACATAGAGTTTAACCTGCGGTGAATGGCCTTGTAGCCATCAGGTCAGTAAAGCTGCAGAAGCTGAATCAGAGAGACGTCCAGGAGCTGACCGCTCTCCAGGTCTGTGGCTTAAACCTCAAACGCTGTGTCTGTAAACATATCAACTGTGTCACACTCTTTCTTGGATTGGTTTCTAGCCTAACAGCCCCTCCTTGGTGATGGAGTACTGGCCCGGTGGGTTTGATGTGTGGGGTGACCTCCACCATGTCCTGCCTCCTGAGGGTAAGCAGCACCCACTGCTAATCTCTTATTTCCTGCTAGAAAAGGTCAAATTGAAGCACTTTACGGCTTTCCATGTGAAAAGAAACCTTGTCTCACGAAAGAGGGCTTAATATTTTCACTCAGCCTCCTTGTAGTTAGAAGATTTGATCAGGCATCTCCACCTTTTTCTTTGTTGAAAGTGAAAGCTAAATTTCATTTTGTAGGTGCTGCCAAACGTCTAGGGTTAACAGTCAGCAGTCACAGTGTTGTTTATGTAACAACCAAACCATAAATTCATGCATAATTACGAGACAATCAAATGATAAAGTTGGAAATATGTATTTTAGGAATATATTTACTTTTACCAAGAGAAAATATTCCAGGGCGGGGCTGAAAACAACCACTGTGAGAAAGGTTGTTTGTTTCTGCTGCAGCCTGTGGGCTACATTTGGATGTGTAGTTTGATCCTGTGATGGACAGGTGACCTGTACAGGTGAAGCCCGCTGTCTCATGGCCAACAATGGAAATGCAAATGTGAAAACCAATCTTCATGCAGCTTTTGCATGACTTGCTTTAGCACCTGCAAAACAAGTCATTATTCAAAACATGCAGGTTTTCAATATTGAGATAATTGAATTAAGGTTTACTTTTATATACTTGTAAAAGTTATGCATGAACAGTTACTACTACATCTAAATGAACATTTTCCAGTCTGGTTTTAGACACTGGCATAGCACTGAAACTGCTCATGTACCCGTGGTAAATAACATCTTTCTGGCTTTGGATTCAGGGTTTCATGTGGCATTGGTACTTCTTGATCTATCTACAGCCTTTGATATGATGATTTATTGGTCCCAAAATCGACTTACCTATTGAGTAACTAATGATAAATGAATCAGGATTTAATGATTACGTAATGATTACCTAAGCTTCACAACCAGCTCATGGTGGATTTATTAGCTATTGATTCCTGAACTGAAGAAAAACGTACATGGAAACAGTGGTCCCTTGCCCAGACGTGGGTCACCGGGCACCCCCTGGAGCCAGGGCTGGAGTTGGGGCACGTTGGTGGCCAGGCTTTTACTCATGGAGCCCGACTGGGCAGAGGCCAAAGAAGAGACGTGGGTCCCCCTTTCCATGAACTCACAACTCGTGGGAGGGGCCAAAGAGGTAGGGTGCATTGTGTGTCAGGTGGTAGCCGAAGGCAGGGACTTAGGTGGTATGATCCTTGGCTACAAAAGCTAGCTCTTGGTATGTGGAATGTCACCTCTCTGGTGGGGAAAAAGCCTGAGATGGTGGTTGAGGTTGAGAGGCTCCAGCTAGATAGAGTTGGACTCACCTCAGCGCATGGCTCTGGCTCTGGAACTAGTTTCCTCACGAGAGGTTGGACTTTCTACCACTCTGAAGTTCCTCCCACTGAAAGATGTCGAGCAGGGGTGGGCAGACTTGTTGCCCCCATCTTGGTGCCTGTGCGTTGGGGTTTACCTCGGGTGCGGGCAGTGCAGGCGTTGTCTGCCCTACATCAGCTGATGCCACCACACAACCCTCTGTGTCTAAGTGCAGTTATAAATTGGAAGTGGGCACCGGCACTCGGGGTGAGGCTGAAAGATCCCCCTGCCGAATGCCATTGGGTGTGCTCACTCCCAAGGTCCTAAGCGTGTGTTTGTGTGGAATGTTGGAGGGAGTGTTTAATATGCAAGTAAAATTGGGGGGCAGACTGCCACAGGGCTGTGGAAATGGGATCCATACCCACACCCCTTTACTTCTCCACCCCTCACCGTACTATGTGCATGTTTGTGTGATGATGTGAGGGAGCAGTAGGAGGAAAATGTCTTGGGACAGGGAGGAATGGCTGGGGGGCCTAAGCCCTCTGGGGAGCCAGCTCCCCACTGGCCCCAATTGGTACCCCCATTCCCAAAATACCACCCAGGGCATGGAGACCCCAGCCCATCTTGGCAGGGCCCAAAACAGCAGCATCGTAGAGCCCCACGGAGTCAGAGGCCACCAACCCAGCCCCACCCCAGCAGAACATCTACTCCCATCCCTGCATTTGTCCAACTTCCAGAATATTTAAGACATAAGACATCTAGGTAAGGCTGGGTCCTCCCCCTTCAGGACATCCCCCTCCCCTATGATGGAACAGAATTGTTACCATTATTTCAGAGGATGCAGCATTGTTTCCACAGCAGATGTAGAAAATCACTGGGATCAGCATTTCTCTCTTCATAAAGGAGCTTCTTTCAGACATTAGGAGAGGTGTTCTTGTGGTAGCAGTCTCTCCTCCATGCTGGTCTGTTTGCTGGGTCTTTTTGGTTTATTTAAACATGGTAACTTGAGCTTAATGTTGGTAAATCTACTGTTAGCATTTTTGCTAACAGCTTCTTGTGTTTGGATAAGCTGTTACGTTTTGGTTTAGAGTTTAGAGTTGATCTTTGTGTGGTGTAGATCTCCCTTTTGTTAAAATTTAGAGTGCTGTGGGTCTTTGGTTTAGTTTAAAATATGGCCTTGAGTTTGGTTTAACCACCCAGTTTAGCGTTTATACCTTTTGAGATCCTTATTTTGGTCTAGAACCCAGTAATCTTTGCCCAGTAGGAGATCTTTTGTTATCTGATTATTGAAAACCCTTGTTATTTGTACTTTTGTTTTGATTCCTCATTAGTTTTCCCGGTATTAGTTTTGTTTGTTAGTATTCCCAACCTGTGGGTGGAAAGATTTAAGTTATTCTTGTAAAAAACCTGTTCATCATTTTAACTTTAAAACTTGTGTTATTGTCCCCTCCTTTTTGCACACGAGCCAAACTCCCCAGGAAGCCTCTTAACACCGCACGCATGTGAGTGACCAAAACAAAGCAGCTAGGAGAAACAAATTGTCTCGAACCACCTCTCAGGCAACTTGCACTCCCAAGCTCTACATGTCACCAAAACACAGCCCACTGCATCACAATAAATGCAGTGTTAAACAAAGTGGAAGGCCTGTAGCGATTATTCTCTTACAGTACTAATTAATTACAATTTTTTGGGTATTTATTTAAGATTTTTCCGGTTTTTATTAATCGCGCAACAGAAAAATAATCATTACATTTATCATCTAATTAGTCATTAGAATAGTCAACTATTTGATAAAATAATCACCCGAATAATCATTTACTCCCAGCATTAACAACTACAGAGATAATTCTGGATAACCTAGCCTTTTAGATGGAGGCATGTTGGAGGCAGGGCAAGGGAGAGCGTCTTGACCGACTCTCTCTACTCCCCCACTTGTCCAGATCTGAGCTAACATCAGATTTTAACCATAGGCCCTATCAAATAAAAATGTTTTAAGCCTAGTCTTAAAAGTATACAAGGTGTCTGCCTCACGGACTAAAGCTGGAAGTTGGTTCCACGAGAGAGGAGCCTGATAACTAAAAGGTCTGCCTCCCATCCTATTTTTAGGTATTCTGGGAACCACCAGTAAACCTGCAGTCTGAGAGCAAAGTGCTCAGTTAGGAACATATGGAACAGTCAGGTCACTGATGTATGATGGAGCTTGATTATTAAGAGCTTGTGGAGTCTGTTCTCCAGGCATTTGTTTTATCCAGGCTCGATTATTGCAGTGCTTTATATGTTGGGCTAAGTCAGGCAGCACTTAGATTTCTACAGTTGGTTCAGCACTCTGTAACCAAATTTCTGACAGGGACGAAAAAGTTGGCGCACATCACTCGTGCTGGCCTCATTTCAATGGCTCCCTGTAGGTTTTCAGGCAGTTTAAAGTTCTGTGCTATGTTTTTCGGTCTGTTTATGGTGGTGCTCCACCATACTTGGTAGCACTAATAATAAGACATACCTCATCATGAACCCTTTGCTAGGCTGACCTGGAGCTACTGACTGTCCAACAGATTAGGTACAGGTCTAGAGGAGATTGATGCCTTCTCTCTGGAATGAGCTTCCACTTGATATTAAACTGTCACTATCACTGCAGATTTTTAAGAATTGTTTGAAGAGTCATTTTATCATTTTGCTTTTATGTGACTTGATTTTATACTTTTATGCTGCTTTTACACTTCGTATGTTGCTTTTAGCTCCTTTTTATTGCTCTTCATGTTTTTAGTGTATTTTATGTTCAGCGCCTTGGGCTCCAGTGGAAGGTGCTATATAAATAAAGATTTATTGAATTAGCTTTATATGTGAGAAGGAGGATCTTAAAATCTATTCAGAATTTAACAGGCAGGCAATGTAGGGAAGCTAAGACAGGAGAGATATGATCTCTCTTTCTAATTCTCATCAGAACTCTAGCTGCAGCATTTTGGACAAGCTGAAGACTTTTAACTACATCCTGCGGACTTCCTGAGAGTAATGAATTACAGTAATCCAGTCTTGATGTAATAAATGCATGAACTAGTTTTTCAGCATCACTCCTGGAAAGGATGCTTCTAATCTTAGCAATATTCCATAGGTGGAAAAAGGAAATCCTACAAACCTGTTTAACTTGGGATTTGAATGACATGTCCTGGTCAAAGATAACACCAAGGTTCCTTACTTTGTTCTCGGAGATTAATGTAATGCCATTCAGGTCAGGTGATTGACTAAGCAATATCCTTTTCTGAATTTCAGGTCCAAAGATGAGAACTTCAGTCTTGTCTTGATTTAAAAGCAAAAAGTTTAGAGTCATCCAATTTTTTATGTTTTCAAGACAAGCTTGTAATCTACCTAACCGATTAGGTTCATCAGGGTTAAAGGATAGATATAACTGAGTATCGTCAGCATAACAGTGGAAGTTTATCCCATGATATCTAATGATTTTACCAATTGGAAGCATATATATACAGGTCCTTCTAAAAAAATTTTGCATATTGTGATAAAGTTCATTATTGTCTGTAATGTACTGATAAACATTAGACTTTCATATATATTAGATTCATTACACACAACTGAAGTAGTTCAAGCCTTTTTATTGTTTCTAATATTGATGATTTTGGCATACAGCTCATGAAAACCCAAAATTCCTATCTAAAAAAATTAGCATATTTTATCCGACCAATAAAACAAAAGTGTTTTTAATACAAAAAAAGTCAACCGTCAAATAATTGTTCACTTATGCACTCAATACTTGGTCGGGAATCCTTTTGCAGAAATGACTGCTTCAATGCGGCGTGGCATGGAGGCAATCAGCCTGTGGCACTGCTGAGGTGTTATAGAGGCCCAGGATGCTTCGATAGCGGCCTTAAGCTCATCCAGAGTGTTGGGTCTTGCATCTCTCAACTTTCTCTTCACAATATCCCACAGGTTCTCTACGGGGTTCAGGTCAGGAGAGTTGGCAGGCCAGTTGAGCACAGTAATACCATGGTCAGTAAACCATTCACCAGTGGTGTTGGAAATGTGAGCAGGTGCCAGGTCGTGCTGGAAAATGAAATCCTCATCTCCATAAAGCTTTTCAGCAGATGGAAGCATGAAATGCTCCAAAATCTCCTGATAGCTAGCTGCATTAACCCTGCCCTTGATAAAACACAGTGGACCAACACCAGCAGCTGACATGGCACCCCAGACCATCACTGACTGTGGGTACTTGACACTGGACTTCAGGCATTTTGGCATTTCCCTCTGCCCAGTCTTCCTCCAGACTCTGACACCTTGATTTCCGAATGACATGCATAACTTGCTTTCATCCGAAAAAAGTACTTTGGACCACTGAGCAACAGTCCAGTGCTGCTTCTCTGTAGCCCAGGTCAGGCGCTTCTGCTGTTGTTTCTGGTTCAAATGTGGCTTGACCTGGGGAATGCGGCACCTGTAGCCCATTTCCCGCACACGCCTGTACACGGTGGCTCTGGATGTTTCTACTCCAGACTCAGTCCACTGCTTCCGCAGGTCCTCCAAGTTCTGGAATCGGTCCTTCTCCACAATCTTCCTCAGGGTCCAGTCACCTCTTCTCATTGTGCAGTGTTTTCTGCCACACTTTTTCCTTCCCACAGACTTCCCACTGAGGTGCCTTGATACAGCACTCTGGGAACAGCCTATTCGTTCAGAAATTTTTTTTTGTGTCTTACCTTCTTGCCTGAGGGTGTCAATGATGGCCTTCTGGACAGCAGTCAGGTCGGCAGTCTTACCCATGATTGCGGTTTTGAGTAATGAACCAGGCTGGGAGTTTTTAAAAGCCTCAGGAATCTTTTGCAGGTGTTTAGAGTTAATTAGTTGATTCAGATGATTAGGTTAATAGCTCGTTTAGAGAACCTTTTCATGATATGCTAATTTTTTGAGATAGGAATTTTGGGTTTTCATGACTGTATGCCAAAATCATCAATATTAGAAACAATAAAAGGCTTGAACTACTTCAGTTGTGTGTAATGAATCTAATATTAATGAAAGTCTAATGTTTATCAGTACATTACAGACAACAATGAACTTTATCACAACATGCTAATTTTTTGAGAAGGACCTGTAGTAAAAATTCTGCTTTCCCCAGGATCCGTTGATTACTTCTTTCCTATTCCTTTTTCTCCTTTCTCTTTCCTCACGTTTTAATCACAATTTAACTTTTCCAAATGTTATGATATTTAGTAATTATTTTTACAATCATTTATATTTTTATTTTTTTCAGTGTTTGTTCTTGTGAAGCACCTTGTGATTTTTATCTTGAGAGGCGCTACATACAAGACTTTTTCTTCTTGTATAGAGTCAAAGCATATAGCTGTACTCAGTCAGAAACTGAAAAGGAACCTTTTTTGCAGACATGGTGTCCACCATGAGAGAAATCCTGAGGCGAGGGATGTCTGTGAACATGTACATGTTCCATGGAGGATCCAGTTTTGGCTTCTTGAGTGGAGCACTGGCCGATCCATCCTACAGAGCCCTGGTCCCCAGCTATGGTTGGTTCCCCTGTAATGTTCACCACAAACAAAGCAGCAGTGGCCTCCATACAAATGCAGTCATGAAGCACTGTCTGAACCAGGAAGATGTTGTTGTTTACAGATGGCACCAGCAGGAGGCAGTCACTGCTGTTGTTTTCTCCTGTTTTTCAGATTATGATGCTCCTTTATCTGAAGCTGGGGAGTACACTCCAAAGTACCATCTACTGAGAGATTTACTGTCTCGATACAGCAGTAAGTTCTACATCAGCATACAGACTCATGAAATTCACGCTTAGAACAACCTTAATGGGACCTCTGTGCAGTGGAAGGAGACAGTCTCCCAGATCCACCAGCCTTGCATTACAGAGATACCTATGAGCCTGCTATCATGTACCAACACCTGCCATTATGGGATGCTTTGAGCTTCGCCGAGGGAGTCAGTTTTCATTATTTTTAATTGTAACTAACAAAATAGTTTCCTTTTCCAGTCAAACTAATTATCATTTATCTGCAGCCTTTTAAATCACCAAAGCCTTTAAACATGGAGAATCTGCCAGCCAACAATGGGAATGGCCAGTCCTACGGCTACACTCTGTATGACACAAGCATCAGCAGTGGAGGGGTGCTGAAATCATGTGACCACGTCCGAGATCGAGCCCTGGTGAGTCTGTCACAGATCATGACAGAGTTTATATTCTAAGCCAGTTTCCATGAGATCATGTTTAATAAATCAGACAAGAATATTATCACCTGTGTGTTGGATCGTCCCTCAGACGCATCTCCACTCCACTTTGTGTATGACCCTGCCTCACCACAAGCAGGCACCTGCTAGGTAGTCCTATAGAGCGGGTGATAACAACTAATTTTTATCAGAATATTGAAAGGAAAATTGTAATATTTATGGTAAAATGGCAAACAACAACAAATCTTTATTTTAATTTATTTATTTTTATTTAACCTTAATTTAACCAGGATGAGTCGATTGAGAACTCAGTCTCATTCACGACGATCTGGAACGTACATTGTGCTGGTTGTTGAAAATGATAAGTAATGAGCGAATATATGACGGTGTTCTGCCGATGATTGTTTTGTATATGAACTGATACCAACGTAACATTCTACAGGAATGGAGTGATGGCCAGTTAACGAGTGAGTGCAGATCCCAATGATGAGTAGTGAAAGGGGCACCAGTGACCAAATGGGTTGCTGAGTTATAAATGACATCGAGTTTATGAAGAAGTTTATTGGAAGCAGTCCTATAAATGAAGTCACCGTAATCTAAGATGGAAGGATTGTCATTTTGACCAAGGTTTGCTTTGCAGAATGAGTAAAGGATGACCTGTTGCTACAGAAACCCAATTCTTGACTTGACTTTAAAAAGTAATGAATTCATGTGAATGTCAGATGAAAGTGAGCTGTCAAGCAGATACCCAGATACTTATAGGAACTGACAAGCTGTAGTTCTGTACCATCCAGGGTAACAACACTAAGGTGGTGAGCTGATTGCGATAAGTTACAGTAAAAGATCATGAACTTTGTTTTACTTGTGTTTAAATGAAGATGAAGGTTGGAGAAGGCATGTTGAAGACAACTGAAGTTGTGCTGTAAGGAGGACAAAGCTGTGTTCAAGGAAGAACTGCATGAATATAAAATGGTGTCGTCCACGTATAAATATATCTGAGAACTGTCAACAGCATAAACAATGTTATTAATATAGATTCTGAATAGGGTTGGGCCCAGTACCGACCCTTGAGGAACACCCACAGATAGAGGTAGAGGAGCAGATTGGTAACCCTCTGTTCTCACTGTTTGTGTACGACCTGAGATATAACTTCTGAACCATGCCACAGATGTCTGAGAAAGTCCTGTATGTTTGAGCCTGCTAAGTAAGATGTTATGGTCTACAGAGTCAAAGGTTTTAGCCAAGTCAACAAACACAGCCACAAAAACAAAACAGGAATTGGTTGCAGAGAGAGAATCAATGCATATAGATGAGTTGAGGTCAGAGACCCCAGAGATGAGTGAAGCTGTTACAAAGGTATAACCAGACTTGATAAAGTGATTATTGAATCTGAAGGATTGCCAGTCGCAGATATTCTTGGATGTCTTTGCTCTTTGCCAAGATTAATGTTTTAGACGAATCAGTTCTGACAGTTTAGTGTTGATCCAGGGACTGAAATGATTTCTAACTCTGACTTTTTTAAAGGAGCAAATCTCTCTGAAATCAAGATAAAGTAGTATTTGAAATATGACCAAGCATCCTTGACAGAAGAAATGAGGCAAATTCTGTTATTCTTTCGCTATAACATGTAGAAAGGCCTGCTCATTGAAGTTTTTCACCATTAGTCTACTGATAATTAGGGGAGGTTGCTGCACAAAGCGTACAACCATCACCGGTTCCCAGAGTTAGCCCCTTTCTTCTAGGGTGATGATGAGCAGACTCCACTGCCCACCATGTTGACGTCTCTTAACAAGTTTCCTCTACGCTGCCGGAGTTTGGCAGACACGTTTGTTTATATCCGGGGGGGGGGGGCGTCTGGTGTGATCAGCTGGTGTGATCAGCTCTGATCAAAATTTGCAGATCACGTTTATTTTGCACGGACATCGGCCGCAGATTCCTCTTCCGTTCGGCATTCTAGGAATCAAAATTAAAAACTTTGAACGATTCCGGGAAAACCTAACAGTTGGTCCCGGTTCCAATCGATGCTCGATGCACAACCCTAGTCCTATGTGTATGTTTGTGTGATTATGTGAGGGAGCAGGAGGAGAAAAATGTGTGGGGATGGGGAGGAATTGCTGGTTGACCTAAGACCTCCAGGGAGCCAGTTCCCCCAGAACCAGAAGACTCCAAAGTGCTTTAAACTAGTGTGTCATTCACACCCTGGTGCCGATGAGCACCATTGCTGAGCCTTGGGGTGCGCTGACATAGGCGAGGGTGCTAAGCACTGGTGTCACTGGTCCCTCCGACCACCACTAGCAGGCAAGGTGGGTTAAGTGTCATGCCCAAGGACACAACAGCAGCATTCTTCGCCAGGAGCCGGGATAGACCCTACAGCCCTTCGATTACTGGACAACCTGCTCTACCTCCTGAGCCGCTGCTGCCCAACGGTGAATTAGTTTCAAACTAAAAGTTGGTGTTTGTTGCTCCAGGTTTTTGTAGACAGACGCTACATTGGCCTTCTGAAGCGTCAGAACCAGGAGCTGGCTGTTCCTGATGGAGAGGTACGAGGTCACACCTATCTCTAATTGATGGACACTAATGTTTAAATCTGATTAACAGAAAACATCAAAATGTTTGATCCCTGCAGGGTCAGCGGACCCTGAGTCTGTTGGTGGAAAACTGTGGGCGTGTCCACAGAGGAAGGCACCTGGACAAACAGCAGAAAGGTGAGGAGATCTCAGGAGCAGGTGGCTGATCGTCATGAGCGGATTCTCATTTGTGCTCCTGCAGGTTTAGTGGGTGATGTTTTACTGAACGACATCCCTCTAAGAGACTTCACCATATACAGCCTGGATATGAAGCCTAGCTTCATCGATAGGTTTGTAACCATCATTAAACCTAAAGGCCCAGATACGTACATAACACAAAACCTTTCTACGTTTGTTCTGTGTGTTTATCAGAATTGATTTTTTTGTGGTTCTTTGTCTAACACAGAGTAAGAGGAGCTTGCTTTTACCTTTGCTGACATGTTTCGGTGTCCCCTCCTACCTTTGTCACAGCCATTGCCGATGTTGGTGGGACCGAAATCCCCGTCTACTGCCCGTGCCTTCTCCATTAATCACCCAGTCCTATGGCTGGTCCAGCGTGTATACCCCTACATCCCTGTTCATGGTCCATGTGTAACTTACCTTTGAATTTCATGATCCGTGTGTTGTCCCAGTCTAATATGTGATTTTCTCTGCATCTGTTATGACTGATTTCTCTTATGGTCACTGCTGGTTTTGGATCAGTTTGAGAAGAATCATAAAAACAGGAGAAAACTGAGCCAAAACCAGCAACAGACCTTCCGTACATTAAAGGTATAACAGAAAAGATAATAACAGTGATGAAAAAACACAACATATCATTTGGCTTTTGATCAATGACCAAGCTTTTATTGTTTTTTTATGTTTTTATTGTGACTTTTTTTTACTCTAGTATGTTACTTTTAAATTTTTAGGTTATCTCTTTTATCTCATATGATCTTTATCTTGTCTTTATCTTGGGGTTTTTCTTTTTATTACTACTGTACAGCACTTTGATTAGCTGTCATGCTGTTTTTAAATGTGCTTTATTAATAAACTTGGTATGGTATGGTAACACAAACACACCGACAAAAGATTAATCCGATTAGATCAGTTAGACCAAGACTTCTACACCAGAAAGACAAGATATCATCTAAACAAGAGTGTTGAGTCATATATGAAATACCATACCACACTTATTTATGAAGCACTTTAACATGGCATTACAGCCAATCAAAGCACTACACATAATTACACACAGAGCATAAAATAATCACATAAAAACAACGGTCAACCAAACAAGCTGGAACCATAAAAACAGACCACAGGTTTAAAATGAAAGAACCAAATTGAAAGCAGGGATGCCTTAAAACCCGAAGGCCAGGGGGAAGTAGCATGTTTTCAGCTGAGATTCAAAGACGCAAGCGAGGGCGGTTGTCTAACCTGAAGGAGTAGTGAGTTCTACAGTCTCAGGGCACAGATAGAAAAAGCCCGTTCCCCACGAGTCCTCAAATGTGCCTTAGGGACGCGAGGAGGAGCTGATCTGCAGACCTGAGAGCACGAGAAGGCTGGTAGAACTAAAGGAGTTCGCTCAGATGTGGTGGAGTCTGACTGTTCAAAGATTTCTATGTAAGGAGCAGGATTTAGAATTGGATTCTGAACTGAACGGGAAACCAGTGCAGCGACTTGAGAATGGGTGTGATGTGCTGTTGTCTGTCAGGTCCAGTCAGGAACCGTGCTGCTGTAGTCTGGACAGAGCAGCTTTACTGATGCCGTATAAACAGGAGTTGGAGTAGTCTGGCTGGGACGTGATGAAGGCATGAATTACTGACTCTAGAAGACAGACACTCAGGGTGGGCTTTAATTTAGAAATTCACCTTAGGTGGTAGAAACAGGACTTAATTGTGCTGTTGACCTGAGTGACCATTTTCAGAACTGAGTCCATTTTTACTAGCCTGGCCTGCCAGACTCCTCCTCTGTTTAATTCTGCACAGAGAAAGGGTCTGGAAACTCTCCTATTCAAATTATCCCGCCCCCTGAGAATTCTAACCAAGCCAATCAGCGCTGAGCAGCATACGTCACACACAACGTCGAGTTTCTCGTCATAAGCATGGCGTGTTGTATTATTGTGTATCCCTTTTCTGCAGGTCTAGAAGCAGACTCTTGTTCATCATTGATTGTTTATTTTTGTGGAACAATGACGATGGCGACCGTAGATCAAGGCAGGTCAAGGAAGCTCAATTTCACAGAAGCAGAAATTGAGGCACCTGTGGGTGAGGTGGAGAAATGAAAGGGAGTGCTTTTGCAAAACAAATGAGAGAAAATCCACGGAGTGGCACAGCGTTGCTGAAGCCGTCAATGCTGTGAGTTCTTCAGAGAGATCTGTGGTGGATATAAAAGAAATGGTCCAATCAGGATTTGATCCCCAGTCTCCCAGGTGAAAGCCACACGCGCTAACCAGTCACCCAAACAGAGATCTCCCTGTTCAAGTAGCCAGGGCGCATGATCAATTGGGTCACAGTGACAGGACACACACCGTCACAGACGCATGACATTCTGTCTCAATCTGTCCCCCTGTTGATATTCTGCATTCCGTATTCTGCGCTTCAGGCTGTGTGTGTGTGTGGTGTATGGGGGTCTTGTTCTGTGTGAAAACGAAGCAGTACAAGAGATAATGCTGCAGGATTTCATAATTTTATCCTTCCTATAAATGAGCCCCCTGGATGTTATGATCGATCGTATCTGCTGATAGATCAAGAAGCACAAGAACCACATGGGACCCTGAATCCAAAGCCATAAAGATGTCATTAAACACATGCACATGAGCAGTTTCTTGATGCAATTACTTGATGGTCATTTAGATGTATTGGTAACTGTTCATGCACAACCTTTTCAAGTACCTTTGATAGAAATGGTAATTTGGAAATTTGTCGGAGATTGGAAAAAAATTGTGGGATCAAGACCAAGTTTTTTCAAAATTAGCCAACAACAGCATGTTTGGAGGCCATGTAAACTCTGAAAGATACATAGGAGAAACTGGACACCAACTCAACACACTAAACATAGAACATAAAAAGGAGTGTGAGAAGGAAACAAGTCGAAGACACACGAGCAGCAATACAAGAGGTAGAAAGCACAATAAAGGAATCAGCTGTAAAAGTCCATTGCACAAGAGAAAATCAGATAATAGACTGGGACGGAACACAGATCATAATCACAGAGCAACAGCAGTACAGAAGACGGATTAAAGAAGGAATCGAGATGAGGAGATGTGGATCAAGGACCGTGAACAGAGACAAAGGAGTCTACACGCTGGACCACTCATGGGACTTGGTGATCAACAGAGAAGGTGCGGGCAGTAGAGGGCGATGTTGTCTGCCGCCCGCAGCAGTGACACATCGACATCGGCGATGGCTCTGACAATGGTAGGAGGAGACACCGAAACATGTCAGCAAAGGTAAAAATAAGCTCCTCTTTGTGTTAGATGAAAAACCACATATGTGTTACTATGTGGTTTGTTTCAGCCTTTATCAGGCACCCTGGAAAAGCCTCCCTGAGAATCCCACTTTTCCGGGATTCTTCATGGGAAGGCTGTTTGCATACGGGTACCCGAGTGACACATTTGTGAAGCTGCCAGTAAGTAGCAAGGAAACACACACACATGCAAAAGTGGTGATTAAACTGATGTTGTTGTGTTGGGACTGAAACATTCTAACTTACATCAACAGTTTCTTGTTCATCTAGATTTACTAAAGCTATGTCTTCTCATTTGAAATGTCTGAGGCCTGGTTCCCACAAACAGATTCAAAGTTGTCTGAAAATTTTCTAATCATGAAGGACCACTCACGTGGTGATGAAAAGTCATAGATAAACCAGTCCTACAGTGGGAGGTGTATGGCAGCTTGCCCAAAACACTCCACACAAATCACTTTCACACACAAACACTCTGATGAGAAACCTCTTGGGATCGGACGTGACCATTGCGTAAACAATCATGACAGAGGAGGGGCATGCAGCACACCTCTATCACCTCACTTTCTGATTGGCTACACGCCATATTCAACGTGTTTGTTTGTCCCTAAAAATCTGACAATCTAACAAGATTGTAAGACCGGATAAATGATCTGAGCAGTACTGAAGACCGAGTTTTCATCACACACCACACATGGTAGGATTATCTGATAAGATTATCTTTAGAACCATTATGGTGATCGGGGAGGGGGGCCTTAAGGTTGTTAGATAGGAACATTTGGGTCAGAAATTGGCACCATTGTCCTGCCGTGTGCTCCGGGCCTTAGGAGTGGCATATTTTCTGATATTCACAGGGCTTGGCATATTTTCTGACATTCACAGGGCTGGGAGAAAGGTGTTGTGTTCATAAACGGACTGAATCTGGGCCGGTACTGGTCCATCGGGCCCCAGCAGGCTCTCTACCTTCCTGGACCTTTCCTCAACAGTGGGATCAACCAGGTAAACCATAGAGGTCTGGAATACTTCACCTAACTACATATTTATGTATTTAGGCAGACAATAAAACATCACTTATGTCTCTCTTATTGAACAGAAACCAAAGCAAAATGCAGAAATTCAATAAATCGTTTAAAAAACGGCTGTTAAACGACTAATGAACCATTTCTACCAGGTGGTGTTTGTAAGGAATGAAGGCTGTTCACTCGGCAAAATCAAGAACAGAGTTTGTTCTGGAACATTTTATTTTTCACAAGAAATTCTAGAGTAGAAGTCCAGATGAGTCCTCCTGTCCCAAAGAAGGTGCTGGTCCTCTCAGGTGGGACCAGCACCTTCTTTGGGACAGGAGGGGGCACCTTGTTAGTTAACCACGCTAGCTTAAACTTGTGTGCTAGCATCACAATATAGTACAGATTACTATCATGTACCAGACAGTTAAAGTAGTATTGGTCAGTTAATATAATATTAATACTAATGAGCGTCTGTCAGCGGTCTCATACTCGTTAATATCCGTTCACCTAACCTAGTTTAGCTTAGAGAGAGGGAGAGAGACGCCTGTCATCCAGTTCTGGAGCTAATGCGGGCTTCTGTGTGCTGAATCCGACCCAGACACCAGCGAGCCAGTCTAGCTGGTATTTTTAAAAGCTGCACACAATCCTTTCCTGGTGATGCAGGCGGTGGTTCTGACCTGGTTCTGACCCAGAAACCAGCTCCACTGGCCTGCTGAGCTGCGCGTTTCTTCTGGTGGTCGGTTCTGATGGTGATCTGAGCTTCATAAATCCACATTTAATTTTTTACACCCCTCCACGGGCCTCCGGAGCCCAGCGCGGACCTCCCTGTCCAGGTACCGACCGAAGTGGGCTACAGAAGTCCGTCTTTTCAGCTGCACAAAACGCCCTCAGGCACGGATATAGAGGCCTTATTTCTCTTGTCTGGAAACCCGTGGACTCAATGTCCAGTCAGGCTGGAGTTGGTACAGCCTTCACACACTAGTTTGTCAACATGAACACAGTCCAACACTAGTATCACATGACCTCTCCACCCTAAAACTAGCCACTCTCTACACAGAGCTGAGGCAGCCTAGCTTCTAACTCCCTTTGGTTACGTCAGAGTTTCACATTTAGAAACAAGAGAAAGGAACTTTTTACTAGAAAACTGCTGTTATGTGTTTTAAAACCAAATATCTACAATAAGCTTTTGTAATTGTATTTTTGGACAACATTTTGTATGAATAAGAAGAAAAAAATCACCTGAAATTTGCTCAGACGAATGTTTGCAGGTCAGTGTCAGGATAATTGTCTCTGCTCCCTGGTTCCTAATAACGGGTCACATTCCTGCTTTTTAACCCAACAGCATCACAGTTTAGGCCCATCTAAATGTTTATGAGCATCTCTGCTGATGCTCTA
The DNA here is from genome assembly GCA_006942095.1 of Nothobranchius kuhntae. Taxonomy (NCBI): domain Eukaryota; kingdom Metazoa; phylum Chordata; class Actinopteri; order Cyprinodontiformes; family Nothobranchiidae; genus Nothobranchius; species Nothobranchius kuhntae. Next base: position 906,677 of record SSNQ01034575.1, read on the forward strand.
GAGCAGAACCGGGTTATTTATATTAATTCTGTGAAAACGCACAATGCTGCAGTCTCTGGAAAAACATGATACTAAGATGGAGGTCTGATGACTCAAATAATAAATAAAACAAACACATTTCTTTATTTCTGTGTAAATATTTCTGTGTAGAATACTCTTTATCCTCCCTAAGAGTCCATTCTGTTAAGGGAAGAAAATCATATTTCTTTAGTGAAAATCTACAGAATGATGCACAGATCTGCATCAATAAATTATAAACTCTATTGTGTCTATGGGTACCTTTGACCTTTGAGTCGATACGGTACCATGTCCCCGTACCTATGAATTGATACCTGTACTTGACGGTACCAATTTTTGATACTTTTGTGTGTTATTTAAATCTATGTTTAATTAAATATATACATTGCTCACAAGAATTAAAGGAACACTTTTTTTATTGGGCCTGGCATGAAATCAGTTAAACCTGTCTGATAATTTCTTGGTTGATTAAGCAGCTGAGGGCATTGTTAATCACTTTCAGCTGTATTGGTGTTCATGGATTTAACGACAGGTGCACTAAAGTGGCAACAATTACAAAACCCTCAAAACAGGACTGGTTTAACATGTAGAGGTCATTTCAAGTTTCTCCCTCTTGATCTTTTTTGGCTGATTTTCCACTCGTGCTAGTTTTGGCTCTCTACTGGCAGTATGAGGCAATTCCTTAACCCTACAGAAGTTGCACAGGTTGTCCAGCTTCTCCAGGATGGCACATCCACATGTGCTGCAGCAAGAAGGTTTAATGTGTCTCCCAGCACAATCTTCAGAACCTGGAGGAGATTTCAGGAGACTGGCGGTTATTCTCAGAGAGCTGGACAGGGCCGTAGAAGGTCCACAACCCATCAGCAGGACCGATACCTGCTCCTTTGTGCAAGGCGGAACAGGCTGAGCACCGCTCATGTCCTACAGAATGACCACCAGAGGGCCACTGGTGTGAATGTCTCTACCCAAACAATCAGGAACAGACTTCATGAAGATGGCCTGAGGGCCCGACGTCCTGTAGTGGGCCCTGTGCTCACTGCCCAGCACCGTAGAGCTCGACTGGCATTTGCTCAAGAACACCAGAATTGGCAAGTCTGCCACTGGTGCCCTGTACTTTTTACAGACAAGAGCAGGTTCACCCTGAGCACCTGTGATAGACGTGAAAGAGTCCGGAGAAGACAAGGAGAACGTTATGCTGCCTGCAACGTCGTTCAACATGACAGGTTTGGTAGTGGGTCAGTGATGGTCTGGGGAGGCACATCCATAAAGGGACGCACAGACCTCTACTGCCTAGGAAATGGTGCTCTGACTGCCATAAGGAATCGAGATGAAATTCTTGAACCCTTTGTCAGACCCTACGCTGATGCTGTAGGTCCTGGTTTTCTCCTAATGCACGACAACGCCCGGCCTCATGTGGCAAGAGTATGCAGGCAGTACCTGGAGGATGACGGAATTGAAACAATTGAATGGCCTTCACGATCTCCTGACTTAAACCCAATAGAACATCTGTGGGACATTATGTTTCGGTCCGTTAGGCGGTGTTAGGTTGCTCCTCAGACTGTACTAGAGCTCAGGGATGCCCTCACACAGCTCTGGGAGGAAATGCCACAAGACACCACCCGTTGTCTCATTAGGAGCATGCCCCGACGTTGTCAAGCATGCACACAAGCTTGTGGGGGCCACACAAGATACTGAAAAGCAATTTGAGTTGCAGAAATTGTATTTTGAAATAATGGACTAGCCTGCAACATCTTCATTTCACTCCGATGTTAGGGTGTCTACACAACTGAGCCCTCTGTAGGCTGATAACTTTTATTTCCATTAAAAGACTTGGCATCCTTTTGTTCCTAAGACAGTGCCCTGTCGCTATTTGTATAGATATCTAAACTTCATATTGAGATCTGATGTATCTAATGTGTTTCTTTAAAGTGTTCCTTTAATTTTTGTGAGCAGTGTATTATTTTCCCAATATATAACCATAGTTGATAAATATGATAACTGTTTGTATTTTATCATTGTAGTGTTGTACACAGCTCTTCAACATGAAAACCTTTACAACAGTTTCTAAATGAGGCAAAAACAAACCCCACTCCTAATCCTCTTCTAATCCCTCTGGAATAACTGATGAGACCATGTTTTAGACACTACAGATGAAACTAAAACAAACTTTGATACCATTTAACTGTGTGTATTTTAATATTGTGCTGTTTCACAAACTAAACCAGCTCATGTACTCCTCTTCCTCTCCTTTCCCCTCTGGACCAACTGTGTGATGGTGGTCCTTGTAGTTTATAAACTGTGTGATGCAGAGGCGGATTTAGCAATTTGGGGGCCCAAGGCGAACACAAAATTTTCGACAATCTTATATTTTTACTAAACCTGAAGGAGCTGAGATTTTGTCCAATAGCCGTAAAATAAATGATGTTGGTATGAAACTCCCTCCCATAGCTCAGCGTACACGTCTGACCTACACATGCATTTGTTGGAGAATAATACTGTGTAATATTTTGTAAAATTAAAAACAAATCTTTGTCAACTAAAACCTTTGAGATTTAGTCGACTGAAACTGACGACAAAACTGCATTTTCGTCATCAAGACTAAAACTAAGACGCCTGTCAAAAACAACACTGGCCAGAAGGCCACGCTCTCGATCTACGTTCCGACCCTCACCTATGGTCACGAGCTTCGGATAGTCAACAAAAGGATACGATCAAGCGGCTGAAATTTTTTCTCCGCCAGGTGGCTGGGCTCTCCTTTAGAGACAGGGTGAAGCTTTGTCATCCGGGAGGGGCACAGAATAGATCCGCTGCTCCTTTGTGTCGAGAGGAGCCAGTTGAGGTGGCTCGAGCGAACGGACAAAAACATCACCCTCCTCTCACCTGTTTGCAACAGGTGATAAAAACTTTCCTACAGCATCGTGCCAAAAAAACACGTCAGAGAAAATCTGAGGCAATTTGTTTTTATTCAGGAAGTTTGAGGGTAGAGGGTGAGACCAGAGGAGCCCCCAGCTGTGTGTGAATAACACTTCATCTCCTTTTCAGGTCCTAGTCTTTGAGGAGCAGGAGGGAGACTACAGGGTCCAGTTTGAAGACACGGCCGATCTGGGAATGGCAGCAGAGATCCAGTGACCTTCATCTCATCTTCTACGGAGAACCCTGTTAATTAAGAGTTCCTAGCTAGCGTGTTGTCTCTATGGTAACAGACTGAACTAAACCTGATCACTGGCAGTGTGTAGGCCCGTCCTCTCCCACCTGCTTTCCTTCCCACTGCCACCAACAGTGGCTACAGGAAGCCTTCACCCTCATTTAGGTTCCCGGTTATTACCGAACAGCTTTGAATGCTTGTGTGAAATAGCCTCATGTGCTTCACAGATGAAAGACCTAAGCAGTGATGCAGAAGCCAAATGGTCCAATTAAACCCAGAATGCACTGCTGCTGCTGCCCCAGCTGAGCCCTGCAGAATATTCCAAGTTACCATGTTGTAAGCCATGCTGGGAAAAGACAACGGCTCCACATGCCTTTGAGTTGTACAAATCATCTCCATTAACAAATACACATGAAGGGTTTGACCTTCTGGGGAACCCTATAGGCCATCCCTGAAGCACAAGCAGCTCGGTGCTGCTGCAGCATTTCAGGAATACTGAGTGCTTCTGGACCACAAACTAATAAAGCTCTTCCCTCTCTTGACCGTGTGGTTGTTCTGTCTGTTGGCTGCAAGGATGTGAAACTTCTATTAGCGCTGGGTTCAGAGTGCTGCCTGACTGAGTGGACAGATGCAGATCCCATCGGTGCCATCACTAAATGACGAATCACCAAAAACAAGGACTCTTATTGCGTTGTGCAGCTCTGAGCCCAACAGGCCCAGAACAAAAGAGCCCCATTAGGGTCTGTTGGACGAGCGAAGCTGCAGTTCCACACCGTTCCATCTCCTTCTGAAGCAGCTTCTGTGTTGCCGAACATGTGTGCCCAAAGGAGTTCTTCGGGTGGTTTGAGTCCAGCTAAGATCTCCGAAACAACGAGTTTCCATTTAAAGGGCTAAACAGCAACGGGAGATCTGAGAGAAGCAGACAGCCGAAGCAAGTGGAAGGTGACTCCCATCAGGAGTCGGACATGGTGGTGGTAGTGTGATGGTCGGGGCTGCTCTGCTGCTCTCTAGCAGGAGAACATCTGACCTTTGACCTTAAACTGGAGGCTCCTGCTGGAATGTGGCCTAATTCATCCTCACCTCCATCTTCTCACGTCAGGTCATAAAGTATTTTCTCCAGTAGGAAAAGTCGAACCACACAACTCATACCCAGCCAGCTAAAGTTAGAGCTCAACATGAAATGAAGCTGAACGTGTGGAGCAACTGACTTGGCCACAGCAGAAGCCACTTTATTGTCACAAGTGTCACATTTTATCCTCAGATATCAAAAATCACAAGACATCAGCAGAAACGACACCAGGCCGGAGCAGCAAGGTCGTCAAGGAGACCCTCTTGGCAAAGCAGTTCCTGAAGAGTACACAAACACAAGTGGTTTTGGTGGTTTTGCACGTATATTTTAAGATTCTGAAAAAAACTACTCAAACTTCACTGAAAACGTTCTCGTCGAGCCGTGCAGCTGGTTCAGACGTGATCGAGTAAGAACCATGAGGAGTTACATGTCCTGCTCAAAACAGCACCTGAGGTTGCGTTCATCCCCATCCTCAGAAGATGCAGAGGACTTGTACAGACGTGTGTGGACCAGGAAACAGCATGCTGTGGTGTAGCATTCTGTACCAGCATCAGGCAGACCACTTCTACGGACTCTGCTGATGGGACAGATGTGATTAGAGCAGCGGGCTGCAGCTGTCAGGCATCTTACCATCTCCACTACCATGGTGGGACTCCTGAGGTGCAGGGTGCCACACCTGGTCTAGACCTAATCATCAGCACAAGGGTCTGAGCCAAACATCAGCAGACGTTCTCAAAAACAAAATAGTCATTTGGAGAAGTCCAGGCTCCTGATTTTAACTGACCAGAAGCATCTACAGCAGCAGTCACCACCGAGCCTTTGCTCAGCTAAATCATGCATGTCTAAATAATCCGGCTCATGCAGGACACTTCTGGTCATACTCACAAGAAACCACTCCCCAGAAATTCTTCCACCTTGGTGCAACCACTCAAGAATCTCACCTGCGTCAGATCGTGTATGTCATATCTCCACTTTAGCGTCTGTAAATCCTTTCTTGCCCTCATTTACCAGCTCAGGCTCCTCGGTGCGCGTGTGCCACACCAATATCTGCAGGTTAGAGAAGCAGAAACACGCTCAGGCTGATGAAGCTCACAGAAAGCTGCTGCTGCTGCGACTACATCAGAGTTTACAGAGGTCAACCATCAAAAGTTTGCATCAGTGTCTAATCTGACTCCACTCCTCCACTCCGCACTGCATTAGTCAAGGTCAGCTCCAGGTGTTGGTCTGTATCCAACCCATCATGGTGGGCAAAGCTCAGCTCTGATGCGTCGGTGTGGAGCAGACAGACACAGTCTCAGGGTTAGAAGGTTCCTTAGGAGCTCTTTGAAGACCCAGTTCACTCATTTTTCTTCACACATCTGCAGTCGTCTCCAGCATAAATGGATGCCTCATCAATCTCAGGAGCAAGAAGCTCTGGCACTCCTGGTTCAGGAAGCAGAAGTTAGCCAGATCAGAGCTGCGCTTCAGCTTCTGGAGACTTACTTCCTGATCTCTGAACATCTCTCTTATGATTGGCCAACAGCAACAGGACTACCACCGACTCCGTTTGCTCTGCAACGTTGATGTTTCATCTCCACAAATAACACAATCCTGGAGTTCTGTGTGGTGGAGTAGCTAATGCTAATGGTTAGCGTCCACTAGCAGAGACGTTCTCTGCCATTTCCTCAACGCTAACCCACCAACAGCCTTCCCCGCCATGAGTCCAGATGGGTGAGTCCATGAATGCTAACTTATGCTGTACAGATGTCAGCTCAGTGGCTCAGTGTCCGCCCTGAAACCGTGGGTTCAAATCCCCGGTCAGGTCATACAAAAGACTTAACGCCTCCTGCTTGACCCTCAGCATTAAGGGGTTTGATTGGGGGTTAAACCACCCAATAGTTCCCAAGGGGGATGGTCACATGTGGAGAACAGGTCTCCCACACCAGTATGTGACAAGTGATGGGCTTTAATCTTTAATCTGATGTCACTGGCTGTTCTAATCCAAGCCTTTCCCTGTTCCTAATGCAAGGAGACCCTTTTCAGGTTCAGCCTGCGTGTGAAAGAGCTACCCGACTGCACTGAAAAAAGGAAAAATGGTTTCTCTGAACTTACCATTTAAGCTGGAGAACAACATTTGTTTAGTGTGCGCTTTGGCTGCCCAGAGCATCGCAGCAGACTGAAAGGATTCATCTAACAGGAAGGGTCCCAGTTTGAACCGCCTGATGAAGCCAGACATCCATTTCATTCACCAGTAGGAGGTCTGAGGAAGCTTAAGCAGGACCAGGACCCAAGCTGAGCTCCTGAACCGAGAGGGTTTGTGCACGTGTTTCCTGTTGCCAACGCGCCTGAGCACGGGGACATCTTCCACAGAGAGCTGCGAGGTTCGTACCGGCAGCAGACCAGCCCTTACCTTGGTGCAGTTTGAAGCTTTTGGCTCCAGATCCCTCAGAGAAACCAGCTCCTTCAACAAGCTGCTCTCCTGGTAGCCCGCCTTCACCCCTCGTAGTTGGAAGGAAGCCTGAGGTTTGGACAGAACGAGGCCCAGGTTCACAGCAAACCCAGCCATGTCGATTGCAAAAGGCCGTTGTGGGTCAAAGACCGTTTTCCAGCCGTAGACCTTCCCTGAGCGGTTGATTTTGGGGGTCTCGTATCGCAGGCCTCCCACAAACGCCACAGGCCACACAGACACCGTCTTAGTGGAACGCATCTTCAAAAGCAAACAGTGGTTCTTATTTCAGTTAGAAAATACCTCAAAGTAACCAGGTGAAAGACATGTGGAGGTTAACTGGTCACCTCACCTCCTCGAACAGCTGTAGACTGTAGGTATTGTCGTCATCCGCAAAGTAGACAACACCAGGCTGACTGTCATTTAGGCTGAAGGTCTCTCTGAGCCACTGCAGAGCCAGGTTCCTCTGCTGGGTACCCCGTGGGACTTCGGGGCTCTGGGCATTCCTGTTGGACTTGTACCTCAAAGGAGTTTCTACATGGAGGTGGGTGTAGTTTAGTCCTGTCTCCTGGAGGAAGCGTCTGACCAGGAGGGTCTTCTCACGAGAGTCCTCCACCAAAATCCAGTGCAGGTTGGGGACATGGAGCAGGGTGTTGGCCAAGCGGGTCAGCTCAGCCTTCTGCACTGGCCGGCTGTAAGTGGGGGTGACTACGTGGATGACGGGGAGGCTATCAGACCAGGGCGGAGGCCGGCGGTACACATGCTCGACTCCCTCAATGTCGTCCCGAGTCCGAGCTGGGTGGGATTCCTTTGAAGCCTGGAAGTCAGAGCGGCTGTCGTGCTCTTCTAGCAGGAGAGAGGAGAGGCATCCATCAGTCTACATCCACACAGGTCACTTGAAACAGTATGTGTGTGTGTGTGTGTCAGCAGGCGGCGCTGCTCTGATGCAGGTCAGAGCCAACCTCACATCCATCCCAACCTGCTGAGTGTGAAAATCACAAGTGTTATTTACCTGTTGCAGCAGTGAGCAGAGAGCGGAGGCTGATCTGATGCCAAACGCTGATGAGCAGCGTCCAAGGTAACACAATCAGTACGCCGGCAACGATGTCTCGTCTCCTCAGCATTTCCAAGGTCGTCCACGAATCATCTCCCTACATTCAACATCGAAACACGGTGCAAATGACAGTGTCCAACGACAAGAAACACACACTTGTGACGGGTGGATCTCACTGGGAAAAGTGTCTGCATCATTCATCAGACAACACACAGCAGGTGTCTCTTATAGACCACGCCCTAAACACGCATCTGTGCACCATCAGCAAATCACCTCCTCCGGTGAGGGAGGGGAAACCAGTCAGGAAGCTTCACTGGTGCTGGACTGTCTCAGAATCAGAACAAGCACAAACATTTGTCAGGAGATCAGGAAATAGTTGATCTCCAATAATAAAAATAAAAGGTTTCTATTTAGACCGACAGAAATGACACAGAACATGAAACGTTCAGCTGTAGCTTCTGAAAGCACATGTCTACATGTCATTCGTGTTGATGGACACTTATTACTCTGTAGTCTCAGAAATATTTTCTGCTCTTGGTCAAACAAAGAAGTCTTGACTAAATAAGGCCAGAGGACCAATCCTAGAGGATACCAGAGACCTCACGTTTTATTTATTCTGTAAAATGTTGGAATTTTAGAAATTAAATCCTTAAAGGAGCTCGGTTTCACTGGAGCTTCCTCAGAAAGTAGCTTTTTCTCAGATGAACAGCAAATCTTTTCTCACCAGATCCCTGAAACACTGTCCTCTTGGGGTCCAGATCCTAGGTTCAGACATGCAGCAGTCCAGTGATGTCTGAGGGGATCCCAAAACCCAACAACAGCCATCTATGTAGGAAAAGACGGATAATAAATATGTTTAGAATTACAAACATCACGCAAACACACGGAAGAGGAAAGCAAAACTAAACGTCACCTAAAGAGTTAGTACAAACTCTGTTTCCTGGTTTGTGGGCTGATGGCGGTGGCACAGGAGCTACGCGCCTGCCCTGTAATCAGAGGGTTGCAGGTTCAAACCCCTACCAGTGAATGGGAATTTTTTTGTTCAAGGGCAAGACTGTTGTCCCCAGGGGCGGACTGGGACAATAACTCAGGCCGGGAATTTTGAAACCATCCCAGGCCACCATCGATTTACACTAAACGCTAAATGACTGCATCATTAGTGTCATTTAGGTTTACAACTTAGTAGACACACATTAAATGAACAGCCTCAACAACAGCAGAAGCCTTTTGCAGATGCACACATCTCATGACTAACATGACATATATATATATATAGTTGAGTTCCGGTTCTCACGGCCAGAATCAAAAGCATGAAACAAAATGGGAAGGGGCCGGAGCTCTCGGTTCAATCTTATCATGAGGGCAAGAAAAAAACTGCTTGTCCCCCACCAGCGGGGGCCAGAGAGAGCATCCGTGCCGACCATGTGGCAACCTCGCCTCTGTCAGTGTGCCCCAGGCTAGCTGTGGCTGCCATGTAGCTCATCACCTTCTGAGTGTTTCTGCATGGCTGCAGTTTTCACCTTGAATAGCAGATGCCACCAGTGATAGAACCATACCACAAATCAGCAGGAATAACGGCAGAAGAAGGACTGAACACAAGACTTCACTCAAGCCCAAGGTGTTTCTCAAAGACTGTGTCCAAATTCAGGGTTGTAAGCTCATGAGTACCGTCAAGGTCAACTTTATTTATGCAGCACGTTTACAGTCACGCGGGCAACCTCAAAGCGCTGAACAAGGGTAAGAACAAATAAATAAATAAATAAATATAAACACAGTCAAGAACAAAAAGCAGTTAAAATCAAGGTTAAAATGTGTAAAAATTCATTTGAAGCTAAAAGTTTATAAGAGAAATCTGCAAGTCTAATAAAAACAGAGGTTTACTACTCAAGTCGACCTGCATTAAAGCCAGATCAATCAAGTACGTTTCAAGTAATGCTTGAAATGCTCCATGTTTTGTGTGGTTTTTAGGTTCACAGGAAGGCTGTTCCACAGCCTAGCACCAGCCACAGAGAAAGTCCTCCCAGAAAACATCGTCACTGTGGCAAAGTGTTGTCCACGGCCAAAAATGGTCGCACTTGGACGTCTTAAATTTGTTAAAACTTATGTAACAGAAAATTCCCTAAAAATCCAATCAAATATATTTTTACATGTAAACATGTGTATGTATTATTGTTATTTTGACAAAAGTTACATGTATAGCATTCAGTAAATATCCAGTAGGTGTCCATGTCCAAAAATGGTCTTGGTAGAACGGCTTAAATAGGTCAAAAATATGTAACTTAACATTCTCTAAGAATCCATTCAGATACATTTATGTCTACAGTTATCTGGGGTTACATTATTTTGACTATTTGTTGCGTGTAGTTCAACATAGAGCATGCTGTGAATCAGATGTAACTCCACAGGGCGACGACATGTACATGTCAAAGACATGGCTCGACTGGTACGGCATCTGCCTTAAAAGCTGAGGACCCAAGTTTGAATCCAGATTGGAACATGCAAGGTTCTTTCTCTGATGGCACTATTTTTTACAGTAATACAGCAATAAGATGCCTAAATTTAAATTATTAAACGTCTAAATGAGACGCGCTGAAAGACGTTGATGTCACGGCCAGAAAAGACGTCGGTTCAACTTTAATTTTGGAGCTATTTTTCAACCATGACAGGACGTGTCGGTTTGATGTTGTTTCAATGGTCAAACGTCCAAATGTTTGCTGGGCTGTCTCCCCGAGTTTTTAAACGTGTTTTTGAAACAATTAAAAAAGACTGTGAGCTAGATCTCATGTTTCTGACGGGAGAGTAGATGGACAATAACTCGCTGATTTATGGTGGAGCCAAGCCATGAACAGATTTAATTAGAAAGAGGAGGACTTTAAAATGAATCCTGTAGAACACAGGGATCCAATGGAGAGGTTTCAAAACCGGAGTTATGTGGTCACGCTTTCTGGTGCCAGTCAGTAGGCATGCCACAGCATTTTGAACCAGCTGGAGTCTATTTAAAGATGACTGATCTTTAATTTTCAGAAACTTCAGCAGGAAGATATTGTTTAACCTTTGCTAACAGTCTTAGATGATAGACACCTGAATGGACTACTGACCTCACCTGTCCCTTCAGCCCGAAATAACCATCAAGAAAAACTCAAAGATTTTTCACACAGGACTTTACCAAGGACGAGCAAGGGCCGAGAGAACTGACCACATCATCCAGAAGATTTTGAACACCAAAGAGAAAAATGTCCATCTTTGAGTCATTTAGCTTCAAGAAGTTGATGGACATCCTTTGCTTAACCTCACTCAAGTAGTCTAATAAAGAACCAATTCTGTCTGCAATAAAAGGCATGTAAATTTGAAGGTCATCAGCAAAACAGTGAAAAGTGATATTGTATTTTTCAAAAATAGAACCTAGTGGCAACAAGTAAAGTGTGAAGAGCGTGTGTCCCAGGATGGAGCCTTGAGGAACTCCACTGGTCAGGGGTGCTGAAACAGAGGTGAAGGGGCCCAAATTCGCTGAAAATAACCTGTCCTGTAGGTAAGAACGAAACCACTGAAGGACAGTTCCTTTGAGACCAACAAACAACTCAAGACGAGACAGCAAAGTGTCGTGGCCAATGGTGTCGAAGGCAGCTGACAGATCTAGTAATAATAAAGCGGCTGAATTTCCAGAATCACTCATTAAAAGCAGATAATTAAAAACGCGTAAAACAGCACTCTCAGTGCTATGGCACATTCTAAAACCAGATTAGAATGTCTCTGAAATGTCATTTAGAGTCAGATAATCCTGTAGCTGAGAATGAACTACTTTCTAAAGGACTGGGGAAAGAAAACTAGGTTTAGAAATTGGCCTAAAATTTGAAAGGCAGGTGGGATCTAGATTGTGGTTTTTTATGAGTGGATGGACAACAGCCTGTTTAAAACACTGTGGAACACAGCCGGAAGAAAAGGAACAGTTGATTATATTTTGGATGATGAGGGACCCCATGACGTTAGTTCCTTAACAGGCCCAAAACAACCCTCACACTACAGAAGAAATAGTAATAATTCCCATCAAACTAATGAGAAAACCCAGCACTACAAGGCTATCCAAGCTATTTTTACCATTAAATACCATTTTTCGAGGAATGGGCTTCAAAAAGAGACAGAAGATAATCCAGGGGGCAGCTCTTCCAAAGAGACAGGACAGAACTGGCACCAGGATGTAGAACAAGGAGGAAATAAACTAGGGTCTGAAATAGACAGTGAGGAGGTAGAAGACCTGTGCTGCAGAATTTTATCTGAAAAAAAATTCAGGAAGTTGTCACACAAACTCTGAGAAGGTGCAACACCACCATAATCAACAGGATTGATGAAACAGTTTAAAACTTTAAAAAGGACCTGAGGTTTGTGGCTGTTTGTTGCCACAAGCTGAGACATGAACTGAGATTTAGCTAATTTTACATAATTATTAAAAGCCATCAAGCAGTCCCAGAGCATCTGCAGACATGTAATCTGTCCTTTTTCCACTCTCTCTGCCGGTGCCATTCAGCCATGGCACAGTTTTCCTTCTATAGTGCATAACTTTGAGAGGAGCCACAAAGTTTGATATATCATTACAGGTACGGATGAGCCGAACACACATTTTTGACGAGTACAAGCATAAAACAAGTAAAATCCGTTAATATCTGTATTTGTGCTGACGGAAAATCCTCATTGGGTAACCGACTGTCTTCATGCTCTATGATTGGCCAGTCACATAGAGTGCCCGCCCCTCTCTACACTGAAAACCAACAGACAGCCTGCAGCTGCTCTCTCTCTCTCTCTCTCTCTCTCTCTCTCTCTCTCTCTCTCTCTCTCTCTCTCTCACACACACACACACACACACACACACACACACACACACACACACACACACACACACACACACACACACACACACACACACCTTGTTTTGTTTAACTTTGTGTGGGAAAAAATGCCAAGAACGTTAGAAAAATTCAGTTTGATCATAAAATAATAAAGTAAAATTAAATAATAACAAAGCTGTCTTGTTCTAGTTCATCTTTCCTACTGCATGAGTTCAGTTGTATTCATTCATGCACTTAAATATTCTATTCAAGTTTGTTTAAAAAGCACCAAATCACGACAATATTCCTGTTCTGAGTTTATTTAAAAACATGTTCTGTAATAGTTCCTTTACTATTGTGATCAAAAACATTGAATCTCAGTTCTGAAGCTGCTCTGTAAATAGTTTTCAAAGAAAACAATACATAAAGAAACTTCTGATCACTCATCATATTGATATGATGTCAATTTCAGACTTACAATATTGTACAGATTGAAGCCCCACCCACTTCCGGTTAAACTACGCCCAGTTCTGGGTTAGGTCCCGCCCACTCCGAATACAGATACAGATAATGGTGTACTCGCTCATCCCTAATTACAAGTTCTGCTAAAGCAGTCTGCCAGGTCATCAAGACAGATGGATTCAGAGCCTTCAGTCCAGAAGTTGCAACAGCGACGGAAAAGTCACGAATGAACCAGATCTAAGAGCCGGCTCTTTGAAGTGAACAACGGGAGCCGGCTCGTCATTGGAAGCCGTCCCCTTCCCTCCCCCCTCCCCTCTTGCTTTGGTGAAAGCTACAGGTGATTGGTCAACACGTGTAACCGCGTGTCCAGACTGTCCACACAGAGCAGTAAGGGCGGGGAAGAGGGAGGATCAGACTCAGACACGCAGCAGAGCACATGCAGGTGGAGGGAGACAAGAGGGAATGAGGAGGAGGAAAAAGGCAAGAGAGAGAGAGAGAGAGAGAGAGAGAGAGAGAGAGAGAGAGAGAGAGAGAGAGAGAGAGAGAGAGGAGAGTGCGACGAAGGCGGTGAGAAAATGAGCGCCAGCAGTCGGAAAGTGGAGATTTCTCAAAGTGATCAGTTATTAAATCCAGAGAAGTGATAAATATTTGATATATTGCATTTTTTAGATTAGTAAATCATTTTACATGTAGTTTTGCATTATTTTGGTTATAAATGGACTCTACGCAACAGAAAATCTGAGGAGCCACTTGGGAGCCGAAAGAGCCGGCTCTTTTTGGTGAGCTGAGCCAAAAGAGCCGGCTCTCTAAAAAGAGCCGGAATTCCCATCACTATTATATGTAACGGCAGCGGACTGCTGCGTGCGCGCGCCTGAGCTAGTGCCACTGTCATGTGCCCACCCTCCCTCATTCACGTCCGCGCGAACACGCGCCGTGCTCCTCTGGCTCGGATGGGACTAGCATGACGGAGGCGAATCGGAGGTAAATTCGGCGGCCCGAGCTGTGCGGCGGTGAGGGGGGCTGCGAGCTCCGGGGAGATGTGGGTATCCACCGGGCCTGGTGTTTAGGAAGAATCGGTACCGCCAGACACGTCGGATGCGGGAATGCGACGCCTCAGTGGCGGTTAGAGACAGTCATGGTGTTGGAGTCATTTAGTGTTAATTTACAGAAACATCAAGATACACTCGTGCAGAAACACGTGCTGGCTTTGAGTCTGGGCCGTGATTGGCCCCTCCCGGTATTACAGGAAATGCTCTAAAAGGTCAGAGTGGGAAAGCCGCAGGTTGGGTTCTGATTCTCAGTTTTTATACTTCAAAGAAAAAGAAATGAACAAAAACACAGTTTCTAAAAAATCCCGACATCCTTTGTGTTAATCCTTCTAGACCGTAGTCCACCCGACCAATCAGATCCTGGTCCAGATCCTGGCTGATGGAGCTCATTCTCAATCAACTATGTTGGCTTTGTGTTGGTCCTTCCTTTGGAGGATGGATGTCTGACGACCCTCACTTCTATACCTGTCAGGAGTTTTCTGGGCCTGGACCCAACATGATGACGTTTCATTTCTAATCCACACACACACTTTTTCTTCTCCACATCCAGACAGTCAGAGAATCTAATCTCTGTTCCTTTAGCACATCATCAGTCCTGATGTCCGCTGAAGTGGGTTCTTGACAGCAGAACGTTCTCCTGGAGTCTCCTCACTGAGCTACAGAAGAACTCATGCCTGCTGCAGATGTTCCAGAGGATCATCTGGGTTGGCTGCTGCTGGACTTTCTCCCTCACAAATGGGAGGAAATTGGGTCTTTAGGATGAAGTTAGCTTTCCTAGAAGAAATGGACTTTATGATAATGAAGGACTATCTGATCACTCTTCACATGGTGGCGTTTATGCAGACAGAGCCAGGAAACGTATTTGTATCGTTCTCAAAACTCTTGGCTCCAGCTGTTAGGGCCTGGATCAGCTCCGTCCCGCCTGAGTCATGTGTGGTATGTTGTTCTCGTTTCAGGCCGGTGTGACACCCCCCCCCACCACCACCTCTCACCGTTACACTGACACCAGCCTGCAGGAGGCACACACCCGTTCTACCGGGAAGCTGGGATTCAGACGGGACGAAGAGAAGACTTTGAATCTTGTTTGTTTCTCAGCTGATCGCAGCCATGGGGGCCACAGGCTACGGCTACTACCGAGTAGTCATCTTCGTCTGCATGTTTACTGGATACTCGCTGTATTTCTTCAACAGGAAGACGTTCTCCTTTGTGATGCCGTCTGTGATGGAGGAGATCGACCTGGACAAAGATGACTTGGGTAAGAGTTGAGACGTGCTGCGGTAGGGTTGGGAACTTTAAAAACGACCTTCTTTAAGCAACAACCGCCTCGTTCTTGTTGAAACGTGTACATCTCAGATGTTTTTGATAGACTGAGGTCAGGTTTGCTGCCCTTATATGGGCGTACTAACGTTTTATCCACATCTAGCTTCCTGCAGGTTTGTTCGTTTGAGTTTCCGAGCTGGTTGTGGCTTCACACAGAAATAAAGCCACATCCATGACTGTCTGCTCTCAGCCCCAATTAGTGACTGACGGTTAACGTTGTGCTGCAGGTATGATCACCAGCAGTCAGACCATGGCCTACGCCATCAGCAAGTTCATCAGCGGCGTGCTGTCGGACCAGATCAGCGCCCGCTGGCTGTTCTCCATCGGCCTGTTCCTGGTGGGGGGCATCAACATAGCCTTCTCCTGGTCCTCGAGCGTGTCCATGTTCTCGCTGCTCTGGTTCGTTAATGGTCTGGGACAGGGCTGCGGCTGGCCCCCATGTGGGAAGGTGCTGCGTAAGGTAGGACATCATCTGGATCACAGCCTACAAACCACAGGTTCCCAAACATCTGACCCATTTAGGACAGCGGTAGCTCAGGAGGTGGAGCGCGTTGCCCAGTAAACAGAAGGTTGCAGGTTCAATCTCGGCTCCCAACAGGGAGTGCTGCTGGTGTGTCCTTGGGCAAGACGCCTCACCTGCTGGTGGTGGTCGGAGGGGCCGGTGGCGCCTATGATCTGCAGCCTCGCCTCTGTCAGCTGCACCGTAGCTCATCACCACCAGCGTGTGAATGGGTGAGTGAATGATTGTGTTGTGAAGTGCCTTGGGGGGTTGTACCCTGTAGAGAGCACATACATGCAGAGCACCGGTATCTGTTTAACCCTAACCCTATAAAGACCATGTGATATGAGGGTCGTTAACACACACACACACACACACACACACACACACACACACACGCACGAGCAAAAATCAAAACATCAAAAGGACTAAAAACCTTATAAAGGAGAGAGAGAGAGAGCACGTATTGGGTGTTTGTTTAAAGTGTGTGTGATGTTCTGCAGGAGCAGCTGTCCTCTGCAGCAAACAAAACAACTTCCAGGTATCTAAAGTCCTTAAACATCTCCCTAACATTTTATGTTAAAATTTACAAAAGCTCATATTTTACTGTGAGTTTTCTCACATGTACCTTCAAACAAAAAGATGTCCTGGCATCAGCAGCCTACGCTGGCAGGCTACATCCCACCCTCCTCTGACTACAGCCGAAGGCCGTGTAAATGACTCTGATGGCCACAGGTGGCCCCCGCGCCACGCCATGGACTCCCTGATCTAGACAACCAAGCTGATTGGCTTTAAATCCATTTTTGGTGTTCTGTTGGCAGCCGATGCTAGCACAGCCTGCAGGCTGATTTTCAGTTGCTTGTCAGAGCTTGTACATAAAGGATCTGCACTCTGGCGGTGGTGTTTTGCACATGGTTGTTCTCTCGGGACGTTTGGAGGCCAGGAGCTGGTCCAACCCAGCCGTAGGAAGAGTTGACTCTCTGAGATGAGACTAGTGGAGCTGCCAGAAGTGAACGGCTTACCTAAAAATCTGTTAAAAGTCTGGACTATAAATGGCTTCATACGAAGTGTGGAAGCGGTGTGGTGAGGTGTCTGGTCCTTCAGAACCTTCACAGTTCCATCAGGATAAACTCTAATGTTAGAAACAACGCACGGACTTTAGAAAGCGTGCCAGCAGGTGTTCAGTGGGCTCAGATTACAGGAGGATTTATTTATAGAGAAATCTTAGACGATCTTAAAGGTGCAATAGAGAACAAACATGCTTACGCGGTTCTGGTTCTGGTTCGGTTGCACAGCCGAGCTGTATCAGCGGACCCTGGTCACTGGAGACGCTAGGGTCTTGGCCCTTGTGGCTTCTGTACTTGGATTACTGCACCGAGCCTTTGGCTCTGCTGTAGCGTCTCACAGAGAAGACCCGGGATGGTCCCGTTTGTTTGCAGAGTTTTTGGAGGGGAACAGGAAACTCTTTAACAGAACAGCTGAGCTAATCAAGCTCACACACATTAAAGCAGCGCAGCACGGCGCTGTGGGGAGAGATCATAGTAATCTGGCTTGTCTGCAGCTCCCAGACCAGATCTGTCAAGCAGGATTAATGTCTTAATGACGTCATTTCAGGTTGAACTCCGGGTTTTCAGGAGCGACGGGTCAGAGTCGTCCGGCCAGGCCGTGGTAATCCCAGTAGTCGTATCGCTTCTCGTGAGGAGCTTTTTCAATCCAAGCAGAAAAAGATGCTTTTAAACCACAGCCAGCTTCACTAAGCTGAGCTGAGGCCCGGGTTTTCTGATTGGTTAAAATGAATGAATGAATGAATGAATGAATGAATGAATGAATGAATGAATGAATGAAAAGTCTTTATTAATCCCAGAGTGGGAAAATTTAGATTTTAGACAGAATTTAGAGTTTTCAAAGAAAATGGATCAAAATGCAAAAATAATAACTACACGTCTACAACACTCATTTATACTAGTTATCAGCTAAAAAAGTTGATTTTGATGTGACCTGCTCACTAAAATGTCATCTAGTTTTAAGTATTGACCCTTTGCACGTGACGTTACGCCACTCATGTGACCGCCCCCTTCGCCATGATGGACGACAAAAAGACTGTTTACACCCGTAGAAACTCCAGTGAAGCTAGTCAAAACAAGCCAGTTTGTAGCTTTTTATCGCTTTTATTTATTTGATTTGACAGTAAAATGGTTTTAGCTTGCTGCGTGGTTGGCTGCACTAACAGACGAGGATGTAAACTCAACTCGTTTATTCTTTTTAATAACTTTGATGGAGACTGAGGACGGAGACGAACTGCAGCGATCAATCAATCAAGCGGACTAGCAGCCCTCGGATTTGCAGCGAACATGTTTTTACCGGGTAAGATTAACATTCGTTTGTTTCACGAGGAAGACAGGGACAGGGATGTGATGTGTTTTATAGTTATTGATAATCCTGATGGATGGGTATTTCACCACGGATGCTGCGCTCCGTCCACTGTAGTGTAAAGCGAGATAATTATTAAAAATATTAAAGCTCCTATAGGGCATGTTGTGATCTTTGGGGGAAACCGGGGTACCCGGAGGAAACCCACGCATGCATGGGGAGAACTCGCAACTCCACGCAGAAAGGCCGCAGCCGAGCCGAGTTTCGAACCTGCAACCTTTGTGCTGCGAGGCAACAGTGCTAACCACTGCGCCACCTTGCAGCCCATGGTTGAATACTTGGTGCATATAAACTCACAACGTGATTGGATCTTTTCAGTTAGTGTCCATGTAAACAGAGATTTGGGATTTCCAATCAACCAAGGCTTGAATCGGATTGGGGAAAATTGGTGCATGAATTTTTTTGTAACTCTTCTGTTTAAGTTTGTTAAATGCTTAAAAATCTGAATAATTAATGAGCGTCAGAGCCCTGTGACTTCAGAGCTAGCTCTGGGGAAAGGCCTCAGCCTCATGTTAATGGATGTTCGGCCATTTTGACTCTGAACTTTAGTTTTGTCCTCTGTGTGTTTGGATGTTTGTCATGGAATATTTTGGACAAAAGGGCAAACTGTGGTTATTGACTGCACTAACAAACCATTCAAGTATTTTCTGCTTCTTTTTATCAGTAAGTAAATGTATATTTCTGTACTTTATTTAGCTGGTTGAATGGGGAAAGGCTGTGTCCTCTAACTGCTTGGCCAAACATGCAGGGTATCCGCGGGTCCTTAAAAAGTCTTAAAAAGTCTTAAATTAGCTTTTCCAAATTTAAGGCCTTGAAAATCCTTAAAAATGACAAATAATCCTTAAATACAGTTTCCAAAGGTCTGAAATTACCAACGACCCAATATTTCTATGAAATTTTTGTGAATTTCGAGTTTTCAGCATTTTTTGTGTATGATGTTGGCGTAAGCGGAACCGTACACATTCAGTTGGTTGTGAAAGGGGGCTATTTTTAGATGAGCACATTAGCTGGTTAAGCTAGTGGGAGTTTGCGCCATGGGAAAGTGCAAGTTTAATGGTAACTGGATGGCTAATCCCACATTCGCGACGTGGTTAGCACCAGTTCCAGGCAATAGCTGGAAAATAAAGCTTAAATTTAATAAAAAAAATTGCTTAAATTTGGTCAAAGTGGCCTTAAAAAAGGTCTTAAAAAGTCTTAAATTTGGCTCCCTTAAACCTGCAGATACCCTGAACATGTTAGTGGGGCTTCTGGCTGGAAAAAGAATCTTGAGCAGGTGCATGCCTTCTCCTGTCT